>CATKUT010000009.1:0-345000 GCA_949788335.1 Salpingus planirostris
CCATAATCCGCATTCCTTAATTTCAACCACCCATCTGAATATCCGCACCCCGCATCCCTTAATTTCAACCACCCCTCGAATATACTTGGTTGATGTGTGATTCAGACGATGACGCTGGTTGTAGGAGATGAATTTTTTTTGCACATACAGGGTGTTTCATAATCATTTAAGCAATCACCATCAACCCAAGCATATCAACCACATGAATCAAAGATTGATCTATGGTTGAAGTGGTTGGGTGGTTCAACCGCAACCACAAGAGCGTCAACCGCAACCACTTGATCCACTGGATGGTGCGGATGATGTGGTTGGTGTGGATGGTACGAATGATAGGGGTGGAGATGATGGGGATGAAGAAGAGGATAATGTGAATGAAGAGGAAAATACTGATGAGGGTAAGGAGGACGTGAAGATAATGGCCACCGCATTCCGTAGTCCGGTTCCCTCAATTGCAATCACCCCTCGAATATACTTGGTTGATGTGTTCTTGAGACGATGACTATGGATGGTGATGGCAAACTCGGCTAAAAATCCACTCGTGCACACGGTATTTGATCCAGTTTGTCATGAGGATGTATTGTTTAAATTACGATCTTGTAGGAATGTCATTCGACTGATTTTTGTGCATATCATGGTAAAAATCATCTAATTTCAGCTTGAGGCGTTGTAAAAAAAATCGATTCAGGTGACACTTGATTATATTAATTTCAAAGCGTGGAACCTAATTGGCGTTCCCGCATTTATTTTCACCTTATTTTTGATAATCAGATTGATTTCGATAGTCAAGTGAGTTTCTGATAATGTTTTAACTTTCGCATGTTTATATTATTTCATTTTTTTATAAAGTTGTATTAAGATTTTCAACATAACCGATTCAACTGGTGATGATTTACTGTGTTACGTCCTGATAAGTCAAGTCTATTATTACTAATTAATATTATTAGTATAAGTCGAATTTATGTTTAAATGAAACTGAATTAAAATAATTATGTTTTTCCATTTTCGGCCATTGAAATCTTTTGTTTAACTTTCTACATCATCTACACCAGATTAGTCGATAATATAAAAAATTGGTGTCCAAAAATGGGAACAATGTTTATTCGACGGAAACATCCAACATAAGACTATTTTTGGTAGTATATCAAATACGTGGCCGACAACTGGTAGTGGACGGTTAACCGGCCCTACCCTAACCCTATACATATACACTGCTCAAAACAATTAGCGGAACCGTAGTAAATTTTCAGGAAATTTCACATTTCATGTTAATTCCAAATTATTTTTTGTACAATAATAGCTTAGAGCATTAATCATTAGACGTCTTCCGTCGTTTTTGAGAATTTTGTTCAAAAGGCAAAATCAGCCCTCCCCTCCTGAAATTAGATATTTCCAGTTCATACAATGAATGTCTCATAATATATAAAATTATCGTGAAAACTGATATGAATGATTCCACCTTCTCTTATAGTGTGATCAGTCAAAAGATGAAAATTCACCGTTTTCGCTGAAGTAGAGTATCACGTCGAACCACTGTGTTCATCTATGTATGTTATACATATCGATATCTGATCAAGTTGCCAGAAATGATGTACGAAATATATGGATTTGACCATCGAACGATAAACTGGATCTCTGCAAAGGATTTACACCATTCGTCCTATAATATAACAGACGTTCTGTAAACTGTGTCAAAAGAACTTCAGGAGGGAGAGTCAGGTATAAAGATAGTAGTTTATTTAATAATATATAATGAAATTATTAGGTCGTTAAGGATGTTTCTACTTTCTTTTATAGGTGGTACGTTTCTGAGGAATGATAGAGGTGATCAGTGAGAATTAAATTGTTATATTTCTACCGAAAAGTGAACTTTAAAGCGTTATCATTACTTTCATTGTTGCATGTTCGCGACTATATAGTTTTACATTACTCAGTATTGTGATGTCTGTTTTTACGAGTATTAACCTATAAAATTTAGTATTATTTGTTTGAGTAGGTGAAATTTTATATGTAATTCGTCTTCATTGATGAGATGACGAGGCGATGAAAAGAATGATAAATTGAAATCTGCATACCGTATGTCTAAAACTTATTATTATTATGATTATTATTTCAAATTGTGGAATAATTTTCATTATCATTATTAGGTTATAGTGATACTACGCAAGTATTTCTTCCTGTTTTGAGCAATCGATGACGAATAAAGCCTTATTCTTGAGGCTTTTATAGTCACTGATGGGTTCAGTAGTTCTGCGATGTTAAAGAGTCCTCTGAAGGCTACTGTAACTCTCACCCCAATGTTCGGGGAATGAATCAGCTTTTTGTTTTCACAAGTGATAAACTGTAAAATTTAGTATTATTAATTTGAGTAGGTAAAATTTAATAATTCGTCTCCGTTGAGATGACAAAGGGATGAAAAGAATGATAAATTGAAATCCGCAATACCGTATGCCTCACACTTATTATTATTGTTATTTTATGTTGTGGAATTATTGTCATTATAATTATTATTTTCGTTTTACAATTATTACCCTGTAAATTTTAGTATCATTAGTTTGAGTAGGTAAAATTTAATAATTCATTGAGATGACGAGGCGATGAAAAGAATGATAAAGTGAAATCTGTAATACCGTATGTCTCACAATTATTATTATAATCATTATTGTTATCCCAGTTGTGTAATTATTGTCATTATTATTATTATTTTCATTATCAATTTTGAAAAAGAACTGAAAACTTATTGTAGTACTACGCAAGTGTTTGAGATAGGTGAAATCAGCTTATTACATTAATGTGTGTCCATTAATGTACATGGGGATAAATAGGTTGTTTCTCTGGTATTGTAAAATGGCAGATTACGTTTTTTTTTAATTTTGTGGTATTAAATTCATCTGTCAAGTGCCGGACCACGACATTTATAGGCGGCATGTAAAAGTAGACGTTTGAGTTATTCAAACAATCACGCCTTTATTATAATGCCAATATAATATTTGATGGTAAAAATTAAAGGCACTTCCTCTTATTATAAATATTCTTTATGTGATTCTTTTAACATTCTTAATCGGCATTATTATGTACTCATTTTGTATCATTTATTGGGCGGCTCTGTATTATTAGGTGCATTGAACTTTATATCGTGTTATTTAGTAAATACATACACTATTAGTTTGGGAGAAAAGACATATACAATTCCATTGAGGTATGATGAGTATGTACATACATACATGAAACTCACCCCCAATATATCGGGTGGGCCAAAAAATTTTGGAATTTTTTCAAGATGTAATAACTTTTTTGTTTTTCGACCGATTTTCAATTTCTTGCGCTTGTTCGATACACAAATGAAGAAAGTATGTTACCGTTAATTTGAAAATGGGAATTTTTGGGAAATTCTAGATGGCGCTGTATGTCAAACTTTGACAAAGTTTGAGGATCGCTGGAACTTTCTTCTCAAATGTGCCGGAAAATCACGACGCATGTGTGGCAAGCCTCTGTCTTTGCGAACATTTTTAGCGGTAGTACATTCAAATGTGATGAAAACTGTCCAACTTACAATGGATTTTGTGAGACGTGTTTTGTAAAAATTAGACATTTTTCAAAGTGGTGCGTCCACTTTTTATTCAATAACTTTTGTGTTTTTCATCCGATTTCCGATCACGACCTCTCGTTGGACGCCCAAATGATTGAGCTAATCATATCAAGTCTTGGTGAGCTTTCTTAGACCTAATTCATAACAGGAGACCTAAAGACATTTGGCCAAAATTTGGAAAACGATACCCGTTTTTATCAGAGTTCTGCAATCAAACGTCATACACTGGTGGGAAGAGCTATCCTCACTGATTATTTTGCCATGCCGCTGATTGAAATCCGATTGAAATTGGCGATTTGGAAATCGAAAAATCCACACGCTGTTTTTGACACATTTGAACTTGGGTGGAATTTTGGGCGCAAAAATCAATACCATTATTTTTTATTAAAAATCAATTATCTTGGTGCCACCGGGTTTAAAAAGTATACACCCTGGCCAGATTAGTCTTATGCCATGCATTTATGCAGAAATCATTGCAAAATAAGCAAGATTTCCTGAAAAATTATGTACCTGTCATTGCGTTGAAAAATTCCACCACGGTCAAAAAATGCCAAAAACGGCTCATTTCTTTTTAGATTTTTAACTAACTAAATCTGAACGAAATTCAATCAGTGCCATGGCAAAATGATTAGCACGGATGGTTTTGTCCATGGGTGCATGATATTTGATTACACAAAACTGTTGTAAACGATTAGCGTTTTCGAAATTTTGGGCAAATTTCTGCACGTCTACTGTTACCAATTGAGTCTATGAATACTTATCAAGCCTTGAAATGATTAGCTCCATCCTTTGGGCGTCCAACGAGAGGTCGTGACCGAAAATCGGATGAAAAACACAAAAGTTATGAAATGAAACGTGGGCGCACCGTTTTGAAAAATGTCTAATTTTTACAAAACACGTCTCACAAAATCTACTGTAAGTTGGACAATTTTCATCACATTTGAATGTACTACCGCTCACAATACTCGCAAAGATAGGGGCTTGCCACACATGGATCGTGATTTTCCGGCGCATGTGAGAAAAAAGTTCCAGCAATCCTCAAACTTCGTCAAACTTTGATATATAGCGCCATCTGGAATTTCACTAAAATTCTAATTTTCAAGTTACGGTAACATACTTTCTTCATTTGTGTATTCAACAAGCGCAAGAAATTGAAAATCGGTTGAAAAACAAAAAAGTTATTACATCTTGAAAAAATTCCAAAATTTTTTGGCCCACCCGATAGTCTATTCAAGATAAACTGAACATCACGTGACCTAAGTTGCTTAGCAAAATTTAAATGAAAAACATTGATAACCATTGACTAATGGCAGGTATTTGTCAGGTACTTTGGGGTCACGTGATGTTCAGTTTATCTTGAGTAGACTATATCTGGGCTACGAATCAGCTGTCTGTTTTTACAAGTATTAACCTGTAAAATGTAGTATTATATTAATCGTTGTTTGTTGTTGTCATAAATATCTTTTATACTCGAAAATAAGTATTTAAATTTGGAAATTGAAGGTGTGGTGGTGGTACTGCGTGTATGCGTAATGCGAATGAATTGAAAAAATATATCCTTGTTTTACGATATTAGTGATTAGTGAAAACTGGACCGCCGTACGCACGGTACCATCATGAGATTCGTTTGTGTTGATATACAAGGTTTCCGGATACCCGAGTTCATTCCGAAAGAATTATCGATTAAAGATGGTGATCAATTTGCACATTATTTCATTAAATCAACTAAACCGTATGAAGAATTAGACCTGCACGTTAAACGACAAGTTAAATATTTGGAAAGAAATCATCACAATCTGCGGTACGATGGTGGTTATGTGGATTGTGCCGAGTTGACAAATAGTTGATCGTGGAATACGCAGAGTTTATGTGAAAGGTGTTTGTAAAGCCGATTATTTGAACTCAGTTTTTGATACTATTCGTCTTCGATTTGGTGTAATCGTTCCTAAAATATCTAATTTGGAAAATTGTTCCTTATGTCTCTGTGAGATGAAACTAGTCACGGATGTTCCTCTATGTTTAAACCATTCAAATAATCCCAATAAACTTTGTGTGTGCAGTTTAAGAAATTGTTTTAGAATATATGATTATGTTACCAATAAATGACCATGTAGCGGTAGGAGTGATGATGATAATGATGCTGATTTCTAAATATTTGATGAATAATTTTTTTGCTTATAACAGAAATTATTATTATTGTTGTCACACCGGGACCTTGTTGGAATGCTATGCTAAAAGATAAATTAGACAGTATATGCGCGAGCATTTATACACCGCTTCGATATATCTAATTATTCAGCCGATAACATTCATATGCCTATCACAATATCGGTGGTGGGCAATTTACACTAAATTAATATATAAAGTCGCTTTGTCTCACAATGATGACAAAAGGCACCGGGTACCTTGAGCACCTTAGCTCTAGGTCATAAAGATAGTTTACATTATTATGAATACTTTTATGTGCCGCCAGACGTCACTATGTTCAATTATATTTTATACCGTTGTATACAACATTAAATTATTGATATTGTTATTATTATTTTATTTTCATTATCATTACTATTATTAAGGAAATGATCGTTATACGCATTATGTATAGAAATAACAAATTCTTTTTAAATTTTACATTTATTTAATTTATTTAATATACCGCATTTTATAACTCCCAAATTCCTACTTATGATCTCCAAATTCCACATTTTTCGAATTTAAATATGCACCATTATGGATTTCATAAATGCTACATTATTGGTTTGAAATTACCGAAATCGGGGATTCCCGCATTTCCAATTGCAGCTTACTTTGTGAGGTTTTTTCAAATATCTCGCATTTTTTAAACTCAATTATTATGCCATCTTGGCTGCTGTCAGTCAGGGTTTTCACACAATACTCCGAAATATGGGCAAATTGTAATACTGAATTTTGAAATCGGGGATTCCCGCATTTTGTTTTTTAATTGCGGAATGCTAGATAGGCAACCAATTAAACTCACATTTTGAGGATTTTCAAATATCCCGCACTTTTTAAACTCAATTATTTCGCCATCTTGGCTACTGTCAGCTAGAATTTCCACACAAAACGCCGGTATTTAGGCAACTTTTAATTCTTAACCTTGACAAAACCTCAAAACGCCGGAATGTAGACAACTTGTTCGGCTGAGGGCCCAGAACCTACCTCCTTACTCCACTTTTACCAGTACTTAAGTTCCGTTTGCGACGTCGGTGCCCAAGGCAGCGAAAAACCACGAAGTCAATTCAACAAGAATGATAAGAAAATGCGTCTGTCGAAACCGAACAGTTTCAACAAAGAAAAGCGGACCTGTTTCACGTGTGACAAGGTGGGACACTTGTCACGAAACTACCACATGAAAGATAAGCCGAAATGCACCAATTGTGGTATTTTCGGGCATGAAGAAAAGAATTGTTTTAAGAAGAAACCCGTGCCGAACAACAGTCACAATTCCAAGGAGAAGAGGGTTGCCTGACTGTATGATCCAACTGCCTCGGAAAACACCAACAATAAATACTACAAAGACGCGTTAATTAACAATAGGTTTAGGGTAAAGGTTTACATCGATTTAGGAAGCACTTGTTCCACGATTACCATTTCTACAGTTAAACAATTTGATCTAGAAACTTATCAGGGCAAAGAAAAAGTTTTATGCGGATTCGGAGGAGCGAAAATTTCCACTTTCGGAGCAACGGATGCGACGGTAACGGTTGATAATGTTTCGGTGTATGTTCCACTATTGATGGTACCAGATCGATGTCAGGATACGCCTATTTTGCTAGGTCAAACTTTCACCGAGGACCCTTCCGTCGTCATCGTTAAGGACGGTACCTCATTAATTTTTCTTCGAGTGATCGACGACACTGATACTGTCCGAAAACCACAACGAGTTCCATTGCTGGTCGCTGAGGACATCTTTATTCCGAAGGGTCACATGGGTAATGTTCGTGTGAGAACTGATGATTACCAAGGCGACTTGTTGATCGACACAAGTATTCGACGAGGTGAAAACCAAGAAGGTGTCATGCCACGGGTCATCATCAGTATCGAAAAAAAGAAGACTGCACGTGTTCCATACTTCAATTTATCAGAATCGGATCTCAAACTCAAGAAGGACAAGTTATTCGCTAGAGCGTGGCCTTGCACTGAGGAGGAAGCTGCTGAAGAAACAATCCGGAGGGTAATAGCGGAAGATTTAGAGGATTTACCATCTAAGGAAATCGTTACCGGAAAGATTTCGTCCGACGAAAGGAAGCAATTGGTAGATCTGCTGAATGAATTCCGAGACTGCTTTGCATTAACGACCAGCGAGATTGGTTGTGCGAAATCGGTAGAAATGGATATTGAATTAATCCAAAACACACTGTTACGTATAGGCCATATCGAATGGCTAGACCAGAGCAGATTGCAGTTACGGAGATAGTTCAGGACCTGTTGGATAGCGACATCATCCGGAAAAGTAGTTCCAATTACTCATCTCCTGTTTTGTTAGTAAAGCGAAAGAATTGCGATCCCCGGATGTGCATAGATTACCGGAAACTAAATTCGCTGACCGTCAAAGATTGTTACCCGATCCCTAGAATCGATGATCAAATCGATCGACTAGGTGGGGGAGTTTTCTTTACTAGTCTTGATCTCAAATCCGGTTACCATCAGATCCCTGTGGCAGAGGGATCAAAACGCTTTACGGCCTTCGTAACACCATCAGGGCAATATGAATATATTCGTATGCCGTTTGGGTTATCAAATGCACCGCGTGTTTTCCAACGCTTCATGAACCAGTTGTTACAACCGGTGGAATCGATTGCGGCGATTTATCTGGATGACGTTTTACTTCATGCAAGAACCGTACAAGACGGGTTGCAGGGCTTGAGACGAGTCCTTGAGCTCTTTCGAGAGGAGGGTTTGACCTTAAACCTGAAGAAATGCACGTTTCTCATGACCACAGTCAAGTATCTAGGTTTTGAAATCGGCAACGGCACCGTGCGGCCAGGTGAAGACAAAACGAGAGCGATTAGTTCCTTTCCAACGCCAAAGACGTCACATAACGTTCGCCAGTTTCTCGGTTTGACTGGATTTTTCAGGCAATTCGTCAAAGGTTATGCGTTGACGGCTAGACCGTTGACAAATTTGTTGCGAAAGACCACAGCCTGGAAGTGGACTGAGAGCGAGCAGAAGGCTTTCGATCAACTTAAACACGAGTTAATTTCAAGACCTGTTTTGGCACTGTATGATCCCAGCGCTCATACAGAAGTCCACACAGATGCGAGTGCCCTTGGTTTGGCTGGAATCCTTTTTCAAAAACAACCGGATGACCGACTTTATCCTGTCGCTTATTATAGCAGACAGACCTCAGAAACAGAGAGCAAATTTCACTCATACGAGTTAGAGACATTAGCCGTCGTGGAAAGTCTCAAGAAGTTCCGGAGTTACGTATTGGGGTTGTCCTTCGTGGTTGTGACCGACTGAAACGCTTTGAAGGCAAGTACATCCAAAAAGCAGTTGATACCGCGGATTGCTAGATGGTGGTTGCAACTCCAAGAATTCACCTTTGAAGTAAAATACCGACCCGGAGCCCAAATGAAACACGTTGATGCGTGTAGCCGGAATCCTGTTCCCGAGGAAACTACGCAATTAGAAAAAGTTTGGCGAATTCAAACACATACATGAGATTTTATCAAATCCCCCAGAAACGAATTACGAAAAGCAAGTACATAAAGACTACACACTACGAGAAGGGAGAGTTCACTGGATCACACCCAAAGGAATGCAGTGGGTTGTTCCTAGGGGCATGCGTCAGCAAGTCACCAGGGCAGCGCATGATGAGATGGGTCATTTCGCTTTGGAGAAGACTCTTTATCGTCTATGCGAACATTACTGGTTTCCGAAGATGCGCGCCTACGTTGAGAAATACATCTCGTGTTGTATCCCCTGCTTATTTAACAAAAAGGCATCAGGTAAGAAGGAAGGGTTCCTTCACCCCATTTCGAAACCGGCTGAACCTTTTGCCATGGTCCACACGGATCATCTAGGTCCTTTTCCCAAGAGTCGAAGAGGAAATTTACACCTAATCGTGACGATCGACGCGTTCACGAAATTTGCGTTTCTGAAAGCAGTTAAGTCAACAAAGACTCAATTGGTAATTGCGCATTTTCTCGACATTTTCGCACAGTATGGTGCTCCAAAGACTCTAATCTCGGATCAAGGCAGTTGCTTCACTTCACATAAATTCCGAGAATTTTGCGAACAGAACAACATTAAACACGTCTTGAACGCGGTCGCGACCCCAAGAGCAAACGGTCAGGTCGAACGATTGAACCGAACCGTCTTGACCGCTTTGATGACAACTACCCTAGAAGAAAACCAATGGGATGAAAAAGTAAACCAGATACAATTTGCGATAAATAATGTTGTAAATAAGACGACAGGCAAGACTCCGAGTTTTTTGTTTTACGGCTACAATCCAAGAGGCGGCTCAGATTTGCTACTCAAAGACGAGATTGCGACCGTTAGCGAGAACATCGAGACATTAATAGCAGCTCGAGAATAGGCCGCCCAAAAGAATGCAGAAGTTCAAGAAAAGCAAAAGGTCGTTTACGACAAAAAGCGGAAGAAACCCCGGAAGTACAAAGAAGGTGACCTTGTTTTAATCGAGAAAGTAGAGCTTCCAACTGCCGGGACCAGTCGAAAATTAGTAGCGCCTTACAGCGGTCCGATGGTCGTAAAGAGAATTCTTCCAAACGATCGTTACGTCGTAACCGATATGACTGGTACTAGACGTACTGCGAGAAAAACCATTTACGAAAAGGTCGTGGCAGTAGACCGGATGAAACCCTGGATTCAACCGGGTTGTTTGTCCGACGATTCCGAAGATGACACTGAAGGCCCCGGAAACGACGAGGATTGATCTCGAGGACGAGATAGTTGCCGGATGGCCGAGTGTAAGGGAGAGAGAAGTTTGAGTTTGTTTTATTTATTTTTATTCGTTTCATTCGTTTATTTTTGTAATCATTAAAAATAGTTCTGAAAATCACGAATTCTTAATTCCAAATAAACAGCGACATCTGGTGGTGAGTTCTAGAACGACAGTTAGGACGGCAGTGCCCGTTCTGAGATCTGAAGTCTGTCATTTGAGTGACGGACAGACAGATTGACATTTGACGTTTAGTTTGCCGAAGTTCCGGAATAATTAGGAAAAAGGGTGAGTAATCACTGAGTACTAAGTAATTAACGACCCGATAACTGATAATGAGTAATTACGCGTGAGTTAGGAATGAGGACTGTTGAGTTAGCGACTCTGGACGACTTGATGTGGTGGTGACGACCCCCGTGGTCAAAATTAGACAGCACTGTGGCGACGACCCTCTGGTGGTCACTAAACGACAGCGCCCTGTGATAAGACAGCACCCCACGAGTATGGCCAAAAGTACGGACGAGAACTGGTATGCGATGGGCAGCGTTTTCGGAGCGTTCTGCCGAGTGCTCTCGGTGAGTCTCGTTATCTTCGGACATCGGGGCTCGTTGCACTACCGGAGTCACGAGGGGCGTCTCCATGCGTCAAACTGCGGAGGATACTTTCTTGGTGTCCATTGCACCCCGGGTTTTGACATGAGCTAGTTAAGTGTAGTTACTGGTTCGCCTTCGGTACTACCACCAGTTGACTTTACCCGTACTGCAGAAGTATCAAACGATTAGGGAATTGACTGGACGCCAATTACTTACGTTTAGATGGCGGATAATTAATCGGTAAACGGTAATTGTGAGAAAATGTAGTATATTTTACTAAAGCGCTACGGTTCGATACGATTGAACTCGGAAGTTGACGAAAGGTGCTCACATACCCATTTTAGTTTCAGATTGAGGATGGAGAGAGGATTATCTTGTCGAGCCGGTCATCTGACACAGGAAAACTCAATAATCTTTGGGAGCGTAACGCGGCAAAAATAAATTTAAAAATAATAAGGTTTCTTTTATTCCTTTCAATACTGTACGCAGGCGTATAAAGATCGTGCATTTCTTAGTTTGAATATTGTTGGATATCTTTTGATTATCATGGCACAATACTTCAAAGAGGGATACTTAGACCCTTCTTTGAGATATGACTTGAATTCTCGTCGAAAGATAGCCTTTTCCTCCGAGGTCCACGGTTTTTTGGGTCTTCTACAGGGCACTGACTTAGATTTTGGAGGAGTCATCTTGGGAGCAATATTGGAGTAGTCATAACGTTTCTTATTGGGTGTGATTGCAATATTGTTTCCTGTGGAATTAAATATTTATTGTAAAGATTATTTTATTTTTGTGAAAAAATTTACCATTCTGTTCGTCTATTTTCATATCCGATGACTCAGATTCAATGCTATCAGCCTCCAATCGATCTTCAGGTGGATGGTTATCTTTCGCTAACTCCAAATCTTCACTTTGGGAAATCTCTCCCAATGCACTAAATTGCATGTCGTCCACATCATCATCTTCGTCGTCATCTGGAATGACCTGGAGATTTGCGGCTTCGGGAATGTCTATTTCTATTTCATCTATCCTTTTATTCCTGTACTCAGCTGATCCCTGTGTAACGGCAGCAGTCAGGAATCTTGCCATTCTAGTTGTATAGAGGTTTATCTCAGGAATTCGATAGCTTTGGGAATGAGCGCTTAATTCATGACCCATGAATTTGGCCAGCGAAGACATCTCATTATTATCCATGTTCAACATCTGAGATAGGGTCGCCACTTGTTTTCTTAGGTAAGTTGAGGTGAGCAGTTTTGGGTTTGCGGCTTCCGATTCCACCGCCATTTTCCTCATCAAATAAGCTGCGTCCATATGCCCAGATTTAGTGTTGCTTGCGAACAAAAAATCATTGGAAATATCGATACCTCCAGCAGTCCTGTATTTAACGAAAATCTGTAAATGCCTGCAACAAAATTATAGAGAATGATGACATCTTCCGTAATTATCAACCTACATTTCCTGAACGTCGTCGATCAGGACAAAAAGTCTCCTGGACCTTTTCCCGGTAGCCTGCATAACCGTGCATTTTTAAGCAAAATACTTTTGTACCGAAGTCATCAGTTCAATTTGATCCCCTTCCACTTTCTGGCGATTGTTGAAGAGAGATAATAGCAGCTCGGAAGTCTCCCATACGCGCCTTCTATTGAAAACTAGAAGTTGAACCAATAGAACTTCTCCTAGAGTTTTCCAATTTTTTAACTCGAAACCGTCACTCTCGATGACGTCATAAAATTTTTCGGCATTGAGCTTCAGATATTCGACAAATTTTTGGACGTCCTTCACAGTCGGCAGCTCCGTTGTCTTCTTCGTTTTGTTTTTGCTTGCATTAGCATAAGCAGTTTTGCTAACATACGCGTTAAAACTATTTTCGTGAAGAAAAAGAAAGTTGTCTAAGTCATTTACTTTTCTATCTGTTTTACAGAAGCCCAATTCTCGATAATTACACTTGAGTGTGTTCACTGCTTTTTTAATTAGGTGATTATATTGGAAAGCTTCATTTGGGAATAAAAATTCAAAAATTTGTTCGTTTAAGTGGCAAACGTTGAAGATAGCCTGCATAAGTGACTTGTATTTCGACGTGTGAAGGCAATCACTAAATTCAACTATGGATGGATTTAAAAATTTTGCTACCATGTACAATTTTGTCAATCTGCTTAGTTGAGCGCGAGAGTTGGCTGTGCGCTGTTGATTTTGTTCTATGTCAGTGCGAATTTTTTGGCCAGTAGTCTCAGGCAGATATCTTTTTCGATTGTTTCTGCCACATCGTCTTTTCTCATACCGCTAGTTATATATTTCTCTTATTTAGAAATAAAAACACTTAAACACGATTTTAGATTATCGGTGGTTTATTACAAAAAAGCAAAGACGTTTACAAGACGGTAGTTCGAAATAGAGTGATTAAAAAGTAATGGTATTTCATTTACAGAGATTTCATAAAGTGCAATTATACAGTTTAGAGTTTATGTAAAAGTTCATGTAAAACATGAGTTCGCTGTGTTCTCATGGATCTTCTTGCGAGGTTCCAAGAAGATGTCTCATGTGGCGTAGTGTTAGCGAAATCGTAATTCCTCGCCCCTTAGATGAGACCTAGGGAAGACGGACGTCGGAAAGGTCGACCCGAGACAACTCGATTGATTGGTTGTCTGATTTTTTCTGTGGACATAGGTTAGACAAAAATTTGACATAAATAAAGTATGATCCTAATAGAATCAGGATGATGTAGAGTACGATGGTCCATGTGTTGGGTGGAGTAGACATGGCTTCATTAAAACTTAAATTTGCTTGGTTGTTGTTGATTTGTTCTTTAAGTTTTCGAAGATCATCAAAGTCCAGATTTTTTAAATGAGTTGATTGAATTGAAAATGAATTGTCTTTTTGAGGCTTCTTGAGTTCAAAAAATAGAACGGGTAATGAATTTGACACAATTTGATTTGTATTTGTAATGATTTGTTTTGAAGTGACTATTCTACATGCATTAGGAATTTCAATTAAGAAAGTGCCTATGATGTTTAAGAATTCATCTTGATTATTGCATTTGAGTGAAAGGTCTTCGTTCTTCGGGAAGATTCCGATCCATTTATTTGATGTGTCTAATCTATGTATTAGAGTCTTGGTGATTTTCACGGGGATTTTTTCGCATGATGCTGGCTTTTCTGTGCGAAGAAGTTGAATTTCGCACGGGTTGTCATAGCTCAGTTCTTGAAGGGTTGAATCATCGCAGTAGTAGAGGCTTTGGGTAACTTGTAAGCATTCATCATTTGTGAAGGTGAAGTACAGTTCAGAATTTAATAAAAATTTATGTTTCGAAGAAATTATTTCAAACGAATCTTTATTTGGAATTGGAATTGGGAATAAATGATAGTAAGTGAAATCGTAGGGATAAATTAATGGTAAGTAGAGTAAAAACGTTATCTTATTGTTGAGGATAAAAGTTTCAACTTTAATTAATTTTTCGATTAAAAATGTGTTGTTAAGTGTAATCGGTAGAGGTAGGTCAGCGTTTGTTGACTTTTGTAATGCGAGAAGCTCCGTATGGAGGTAGTTTGTAGAGATAATGCTTGGGTGAAATGTGTTTAATTTTGAAAATGTTAATGCTGTTTCGACATCTTGAAGAATCGAAATAATAAATTCATAGAGATTCTTCAATTCATAGACTAATTCGGCTGTATAAAGACTTCTTTCAATTTTATTGAATATAGGTGAGATATTGAGAATTTTCGTCTGCAACATTTTTTCGTTTGCGGTTACCTCTTGCATTGTTTTGTTAAATTTGTTTATCAGATCAATGGAAAGAGAATTTTGAGTTGAAATTGAGGAAGAAAGTTTAATTTGATTGTCTTGTAACTCTTTAATAAGTTTTTCGTATCTTTCGCCATCAGCAGCGTCGAGGTTACCGGTGATTGACTTGAAAATGGAGCCAATTCCATTAATTAGGCCACGTTTTAGACGATGGGGATGGGGTAAGATATTTTTGATCTTGTTTTCTGCTTTTGTTTTCACTAATTCTAGAACTTTCAAAGTGTTAGTAGTATAAGAGGAGTTAAGCGGATTATTATTGTTAGTTTCGTTAAGCAGATTATTATATTGCATATGCAGTTCATTAAGCTCTTGAATTAAAGGGTTAAGGTCATGGTAATGAATCAGTGTGTGTACTGACTGTTTAATTTTTGCTTGTCCCAGCTTCAGGGTAATCAGTCCGGGGTTTTGTTCTAGGTTTCTCATGGATATTTGGTCTTGTAGTCCTAAGACTATCGGGATCCTGTAAATGTAAAGGACGCTTTAAATTATCCATATGGATTTTTCCGTGTTTTTGTGTGGTTACGGTTTTGAGGTTTTCGTTTGTGCTAACAATTAAGTCTTTACCCTAAAATTTGTTCGAAATTTTGTTTCTACCGTGTATTTTTATGTGAGTAGAATCTCCTGGTTGGAATGAGTCAGGGCGGTCACGATTTACATTTCGCTGTTTAATGATGTTTTCTTTTTGATGAAGGGATTTTTCGTTAATGGTTTGATACATTATTTTAGCTCGTTCTTTGTGTTCGTCTATGTAATTAGTTAATAATTTGGTTTCTAGATTGATATTGAATGGATTATCATTCGAGATATGTCCGTTGATTACGTCAATTGGTTTGAGTTTTGTGGACGAGTGAATGCTGTTGTTGTAGGCTAGGATTGCATTTGCCATTTTTATGTTAATCGATGTGGTTTTGTGACCTTTTTCATTCAATATTCGGATATGTTCTATCGAAGTTGAGTGTAGTCGTTCGATTGGACTATTCGATTGAGGGTGTTCTGGTGAACAGAAGTGAATTTGGATTTTATGTAAGTTGAGTAATTCTTGAATAACTGTATTTTTAAATTCGGTACCGTTATCTGATATGATTTGGTGGGGTACACCGTGATGGGAAAAGTAAATTATTAAATTTTCGGCTACTTGTGTTGAATGAAGAGAACGAAGTGGGTATGCTTGACTGTATTTTGAAAATTTATCGATAATGGTAAGAAATTTTGTTCCTTCTATGGTAAAAGTATCGACATGGAGGATTTCGAACGGTTTTGATGGTGTTGGAGTGATATTCATCTGCATCTTGATTGGATTTCTTCCGTATTTACACTTTAAGCAAGTTTCACAATTGTTAATGTACGTTTGAATTGATTTTGAGATATTGGGCCAATAATATAAGTTTTTTATTCTGGTCTCGGTTTCGGTTATACCACGGTGGTTCGTTTTGCCTTCGTGATAATTTTTTATGATTTCGTCGATATCGATGGAATACCTTACGTCGATGAGTTTCTTTAAACATCGTTTGAATTTAAAAGCGTGACATTTGAATGCAGTTTGTATTACTGTACAAAATATGGGGTATAAATCGGGATTTAAAAAGTAAAGCTGATATTGAACGTCTGATGTTAAGAAGTTGCGTACAAAGTTTATTATTTCTTCTTCGGCATTGTTTTGGGAAATTTGGATTTCTATTCGTTGTTTTTCTCCAAATAGTATTGATACTCGTGGTTTCGCAGGTGAATGGTAAACTGAACTAAATATCAGTTGATTTCTTCCAGAGTTTATAGGGTTTTCTGTAATCGGGATTTCTAATACAGGGTGTTCTTTATTATTTGAATGGACGGTTGATTCTCCTAAGTCGTCAATTAAATTGTCATTATCGGGTTCAACTATCATAGATAGGTTGTCGGGTTCGTATACTTTTTTGGTATGAATTTCTATCCGCGAAAGTGCGTCGGCATTTGAATTTAATTTTCCTTTCTTGTAAATTATGTCGAAATTAAATTCTTCGAGTTTGAAACGCCATCGAATTAGTTTCGAATTCGGTTCTTTTATAGAAAATAACCATTGTAATGGTCTGTGGTCCGTGATGATGGTAAATCTTCGTCCGAAGATGTAAGGACGGAAGTAATTCGTAGCCCATACTATTGCTAGGAGTTCCTTTTCAATAGTACTGTATTTGGTTTCTGTATCGTTTAATGTTCTCGAAGCATAAGCTATAGGAAGATCATTACCTATGGGTCCTTGAGAAAGAACGGCTCCGATAGCGAAATTGCTCGCGTCAGTGGTTAGGCAAAATGGCTTGGTATAATCGGGATATTGAAGTATTGGTTCTGTCATCAGTAGATTTTTACAAGTTTCAAAACAAGTTACAAATTCTTGGTCGTGAATAATTTTAGTGTTCTTTTTCAAACATTTGGTAAGTGGCTTGGTAATTTGGGCGAAATTATTGATCAAACGGCGGTAATAACCTAATATTCCTAAGAATCCTTTGATTTGTTTAGTGTTAGTGGGAATGGGGTAGTGCTTGATTGCTTTTATCTTGTCTGGGTTAGGTCGGACTCCGTCTGGGGTGACTATGTGTCCCAGGTAAGCTACTTCCTTCCGGAGGAATTCGCTCTTGTCAAGTTGAATTTTGAAGTTCGTTTGCCTAAGTCGGGAAAAGACTGATCTTAATCGCTCTAGGTGTTCTTGTAATGATGTTGAAAAGACAATTATGTCGTCAAGGTACATTAGACATTTTTCGTTTTGTATTCCGCGGAGGATATTGTCCATCACACGTTGGAAGGTCGCGGGGGCATTTTTAAGGCCAAATGGCATACGTAAGAATTCGTAATGGCCATTCTCAGTGTTGAAAGCTGTTTTGGAAATATCGTCAGGGTGCATTTCCACTTGGTGGAAACCACCCGCAAGGTCTAATGTAGTGAAATATTGGCATTTGCCAAGCTTGTCTAAAAGGTCGGTGATATTCGGTAGTGGGTATTTGTCGTCAATCGTTTTCTTGTTTAAGTTCCGGTAGTCAATTACGACTCGCCAATTTTGTTTGTTACTCGCGTCAATTTTTTTCGGAACGACCCATATTGGGGACGACCACGGCGATGAGCTAGGTCGTATTATACCCTGAGTTAGCATTTTATCAATTTGTTTGCTTACTTCGGCTTTATGGATTTGGGGGTACCGGTAAGACTTAGTATTCGCGATTTCAAAAATCTACACTCCCTCTGTCGGAGAAACTTCGAACTAAAACTAAGAGAACCGCTCATCGGTTGTCACAAACTCTTCACAGTAAAATCCACGTAAAATCTTCTAGTTTTGTATCGTTTCGGGGTTTGTGAGTGTGTATAACGATTCTTCATGAAGGACTGGGCAAACTTTTGTGAGCATTTGAAGCTGTAGTGACATTATCAAAAGATTTCATCAACTCAATTGGAGGTTATGAAAAGGCGGAATAATGCAGAAATGCAGAATACAGAAGAAAAGGGGGAGCAAAAACGCAAAAGGAGCCCTCAGAACGCAATTTACTGTGTTCACAATTGCAAATAAACTAAAAAAACAAGGCAGAAAATTACATTTCCATCTATTTCCCAACAAATTGTCACAAGTTTTGATAAAAACAACCAGAAAAAGGTACCAATAAAAACTGATGAATTGTGTTAATCATTTTGTGAAGACGCGTGTGATCGATACCACAAATTGATGAAGTAATTAGTCCAAAGGAGAGGAGAACCTGGCGTAATTCAAAAGTATCGCATCGATGTGTTTGCACTTTCCGGACGCTCCGGCCTCTTGCAACAGTTGCAACTGCACAAAAATGGTGCTGCATACATTGATGTCCTCATCAACACCAAACCATCCAGAAATTTCGTGCGGTTTGCCCGTCAGAAGTGCACTGGTTTGCTAGTTTATAGGCACAGCACCATAATTTTTAAACCCAAAAGTGCCCCATTCCTGATGTCAGTCTTTTGCTCGCGGAACCCACACAAAATTACGTTCTTGCTGTTCAAGACTTGTTCGCCCTCCATGAAACACCGTCTGTTGTGGTTTGCCGCTAAATAATGGCAAAAACACTGCCGTTAAATTAAGAAAAATTTCGGTGTATATTTGTGATCCAGTTTTGTCCAAGTTCACGATAGAGAAACACAAGGAACAATAACAACTACAACAACACCAACCAACAACATGAAGCACAAAAACCACGAAGAATAAAGTACTTAAAATTGTAAAAAACGCGTTAATAAAATTCAAAAGAAACGCCCGCCAAATTTGGCATTCTTAGTCCACCATTTTGTTTACGTTTCACAGCGCCCTCATCGGTAGTCGAAATCGCGAATAGACTGGGAGTTCGTCACTCGTTTTTATTTGGTGTTTAATTTCATTGGTAAATGTTAGGGGTGTATCTTCTTGATAAAAGATATCACTGAATTCTATGCAGAGTTTTTAATTTTGTCTTCTTTTTCTGGATTTAAATGGTTTGTCCGAAATTTAGAAAAATCGAGTTCGTGTTTAATTGATTCGTCAAAATTATGTAATTCGTAATTTTGTATTTCTTCTGGATCATGGTTTTCAACGAGGAATGGTTCTGCAAAGTTTAATGTTACGGGCTGAGTTGTATTATTTATAATGGTAGTGATTGCTTCTCCATTAATTGCCGTTGATAAGCTTTCGGGGATTTCGCAATTGTGTAATTTCTGATGGGGTATGATTATATCACCATTTTGTACGGAAGTGCGTATTTTAATGACTTGTTCGGTACGAGGGGTAACAGTGATAAGATTTAAATTCGTTTTTATTTGCTGATAGTGCAGTTTCATCATAGCATGTGGTGTAACTAATACGTTTCGGTTGAAGTCTAAGCTGGCATGTAAAAGTTTTAAATTATCAAGACCTATTAGTCCGTGAAAGATATTATGAAATTTAAAAAGAAAGAATTTCATTCGAATTGGTTGGGCTAAATTGAACATTTTCGGAGTTGGGATACAAGTACTGAATTTGTGAGCAGATTTTTGATAAACTCTTGATACTATAAAAGGATCATTATAAATTGAATTTGGAAAAAGTTTAAATGCTAGTTCGGGATCGATAAAAGATTTAGTGGAACCAGAATCAATTAGTAATTTTAAATTATATTCGGGGAATTCAATGTAGGGTAGTTCACTGCAATTAGATCCGTTAAAATAGATTGTGGCAGGTGGTGTTAGGTTTCGTCGTTCGTCTGAGGCGTTTCGTGAAAATTTTCTGTCTCGTCAGTATGATATGAGTATTCGTCATAATTTTGGGGTTCGTCCAAATAAGGCTGTTCGTATTGGGAATTTTGGTACTCGTCTGATTGATTGTACAAATCATCAGTTTCAGATTGAAGTTCTGTATTATGTAATTCTTCAAAGGTATGTGCGGGTTTGGTCATTGGTCTAAAATTGCTATTGTGAGATCTGGCAGCTGTTTGCCTAGTAGAGATACTCATTGGAGTTGGTGGCGGTTGGTATCTATTTTGACCGGGTTTGAAGACATTTTTTGGTTGTGCTGTCTGTCTAGATTGATGTCCGAAAACTTGGGCATTTGTCGGATATCTTGGTGGTTGAGTAAATTGTGGTCTCAACTGAATTGGTTGAGATGGAAAGATTGGTTTCGAATAGGAGGGATAGTTATTCGAAAAATTGTTATTGAATCTCTGTTGATTTTGATTTGGATAATTTGGTACAAAACTATTTCTCGGTTGTGTGTGAACATTTTGTTGTGGGTTATGAGTGTATTTGGAATGTGAGGGCTTTTGATTGTAGGAATGCGATTTTTGTTGAGGTTTATTATTATTACTTGTTAGATTTTGAAAATATTGGATATTTTCTTCTTGGTTTATGAATTGCATGGCTTGTTTAAGGTCAATTAGTTTCATGCAACGGATGGTTGTGCCAAGTGGTTCTTTCAAACCGGCAAGGAAAGTTTTAAGGGTGAGACTACTGTATAAATCTCTTTTTAATTTTTTGGCTTCCGCAGTGGCTTCATGCAAATCTACGTAACTACAGAGGAGGTTTAGAATTTGCAGACAACGATCAAAAATTTTTTGGGGTTTTTCATTCTGCATTTGTTTGAGTAAAATTAGATCGCGATTCAGGAAAATCTCGTCGCGCTGATCGGCAAAATTACGTCGCAAGTTTTCTTTTAATTCTTCCCATGATTCTGAATTTTGAATATCGGCTACAATTCGTGCATTTTCGGTAAGTTTTCCGGCTATCGAATGTAGAATAAATTTATTTTGAAAACATTCGGGATTTAACCGATCGTAGAAATTTAATAATATGCTGTCGCATGTATTGAGGAATCTATGTAATTCATTGGTGTTTCCGTCAAAATCGGGGATGCATTTCAAGTATTCTGCCCGGAAAGTTTGAGGAGTTGCATTAGGTGCGGTACCTGTTGCCATAGTGTTGGTATTTGTGTTAGTGTTGGTCCCGTTAGTAATTTGAGGTGGTACTTGGGAATTTGAATGAAGATGCGTTTGATTTAATTGTGAAATTAGTGACTCTATATCGATATCTTGATTACTTAATGACATTGAACTGTACTCACATGAAGATGATGAGCATTTGGATTCCTTTTCTCTCTGGATTCCTTTTCCTTTTCTTAATTCTCTATAAGGGTGACAACCCTCGCAGGACTTCGACGATTTTTGTTCTTGGTCCCCGTAGAAATGGTCCTCGAAAGTTCCAGTGATACCGCGATGGTTTGGATCTCTTGATTTTGAAGAGTCACTTCACTTGGAGCTTTTAACGATGGATTTCCACAAATGATTATTAATTTTAGGAATAGCGGATAAAGTGTTGAAACACACGAATTTTCGATTTATGAATAATTCTTCCGCTATCCTACCGACTGCGCCAGTTATATATTTCTCTTATTTAGAAATAAAAACACTTAAACACGATTTTAGATTATCGGTGGTTTATTACAAAAAAGCAAAGACGTTTACAAGACGGTAGTTCGAAATAGAGTGATTAAAAAGTAATGGTATTTCATTTACAGAGATATCACAAAGTGCAATTATACAGTTTAGAGTTTATGTAAAAGTTCATGTAAAACATGCGTTCGCTGTGTTCTCATGGATCTTCTTGCGAGGTTCCAAGAAGATGTCTCATGTGGCGTAGTGTTAGCGAAATCGTAATTCGCTGAGAAACGCAGAAAGGAGCTCTTCTTCAGTAGACCCATTTCTGATATGTAAATCACCGTCCTCTGCTTCCTTCAAAACTCTTTTGAAGTTCGGACCTCTTTTCGTACAATTCAAGTTGTGTCTCGAATAATTTTTCCGTGAAATTACCGCCTTACAGTTAGCGCATTTCACGTACCCGGACAGATTTGACTTTAAAGGTTTCCTCACTACAATGCGGTTTGAAAGGTCGACGTTTTTATCATATACACTATCGTTCTCGTATCTGAGACGATCCAGGAGTATTCATCTGTTTTTGTCACCGGGTTGAAGACTAGTAATCTTTTTTACCAACTCAAGATCTTTGTGCACACTCAGAAAGTGTCGTCCAATGCAAGTGACCCTCTTTCGACAGAACTTGCAGAAGTGCGTTCTCGATTTTATGATCTTTGAATCAAAGCTCACATTCAAGTCTTCAACCCTGTCGGTAGAATTGAAATTGGAGCTCAATTCTGGGATGAACGTCCTTTGCAACAAACCAGATAGTTCTCGTTCCACTCCACGTAGAGAACATACAGGAATACAACGACCCATATTGATCGTGCACTCTGTTGTCGAAATACGCGTCACGTTGCAGTATTTCACAGCTTCAGGTCGGTGGAAATCTGCAAACCAGAGATATGATTTTATAAAAGTACAAATAAGGCGAAAGACATACCGCAAGTGTGTGGAATTACATCTGATTTGGAGCGAATGGTTCCCATAAATCCATCAGGAACGACGTACAAAGGAACTTTGTACAAATCTTTGTGGAGACACTCGGTAATAGAGAATACTACTATTCCGGTATTGTAAAATCTGATGTGCCCAATTTCGTCAACTACTAAATTTTCCGAGGGAAGGGTTTCCATGAAATGTGTTCGAGACAAAGTACCGACGCTATTCTCAGAATCACTCACAACAGATTCAGTGTGTTTGTTCAGTGTAGTACCTGATGACGAAGTTTGACAATCTGAACCGTCCGAGAAACCGTGTCCCAATTTAGCTAGCTTGAAAACATTGGGACGTTTCAAATCGCTGCACACTGGAGATTCATCTCTGCTGCTAGAATCTGAACTGCAAGATGGTGTGTAAGAGACTTCACTACAGCAGTAGGGTTCTTCGTCACTCGAATCGGAGCGGTCGTCGTTCTTTCCCTCGAACAATTTCCGTTTCACCGGAACACGGTGCAGTTTCTCGTAGCTGGAAGAAGTACCAGGTTCCGACAACCGTTCTTCACATTCGACATATCGAGTTGCCGATTCCGAAAATGTGTCCACTGGATAGACATCTTCTATAGTGAGGTTATCATTCGCTGAATTCTTAGGACTAGACAATTCTCCCGATTTCGATATTTGCTTGTCGCGTGGGTATTCAAGAAATCTTGAATCCGACGTTTCATCAAGTTCCCCTTCTGTGGCATTTGTGACTGAAAGAGTCGATTCACATCCAGAAGTATGTGCCGCAATGGGTGTGACAAATTTTTCATTTTCAATTTCA
The DNA here is from genome assembly GCA_949788335.1 of Salpingus planirostris. Lineage (NCBI taxonomy): Eukaryota > Metazoa > Arthropoda > Insecta > Coleoptera > Salpingidae > Salpingus > Salpingus planirostris. The sequence continues at coordinate 23,566 of CATKUT010000009.1, forward strand.
CAATTAGGTTCATGCCCAATATCGGCATTTTTATCCTCAAACTTATTCATTGAGTGTTCCTTTATGATTTGAGACTCAACACTTCGAGTTGACGATTCAACACAAGCTGTGTTAATAATATTGACATCTCCAGAAAGATTATCATTCGATAATTTCTTAGGTTGAGACAATTCTGCACCTGAAAATTCAACCAAAGTTGCATCCGACTGTTCATCAAGTTTTCTCCCTGTGGCATTTGCGAGTGAAGGACTCGATTCACATCCAGAAGTTTGTACCGCAATTGGTGTAACACATTTTTCATTTTCAATTTCACAATTAGGTTCATGCCCAGTATCGGCATTTTCTTCCTCAAATTTATCCATTGAGTGTTCCTTTATGATTTGACACTCAACACTTCGAGTTGGCGACTCAACACAAGCTGTGTAAATAAGATCGACATCTTCAGTAAGATTATCATTCGATAATTTCTTACGTTGAGACAATTCTGCACCTGAAAATTTAACCAAAGTTGCATCCGACTGTTCATCAGGTTTTCCCTCTGTGGCAGTTGCTTGTGAAGGAGTCAGTTCACATCTGGAAGTATGTACCGCCATTGGTGTGTCTAATTTTTCAATCACAATTTGACAACTGCGTACACCCTCGACATTTTCACCTCTAATTTCATTTGCTGTGTGTTCCTGTAATATACGTTCCAATTCATCTGGATATTTTTCCAAAACCTTTTTGTACTTGAATAATTTTTTCTTCGATCCATCTTTCAGGTTGATCTTTCCATTAATAGAAAGACTTGCTTTGGCATTGACCGAATTGGCATTTTCTAGAGCCAAATGCTTGTTTGCATGAAGAAGCCAGTACATGTTGGCGTTGCAACTACCAGAGTGCTCTGAAAATAAACAAAAAGTTTTGGTTACTCAATTGAGAAGATTTCATAATGATTATGAAGAATATAAGTGCAGACCAGCGGCAATGACAATGGCAGACATAACGACGTCGTGAAGAAAGTACAACAGAACGAGTGACAGTCCACGGGCTAAACACACGTTTAGGAAAAATAAGAAGTCGGCTCTTACGACGTCGATTTTGTAAGAACGACGCGCTATGCACAAATTGTCGCTTCTTCAGACGCGGTATGTAGAGAAAAAGATGTAATAATAATATTTTCCAAAATATGGGAAGATAAAGTGTGATTGTGTAATTTCCATTTATTGAAATTCAAAACGAATTCGATAACCAGAATCAAATTCAAATTATCTGACGGTATTTGAAATAATTATGACAATCGAATAAATTAATCGAAGTGTGTTAATTACAGGATTGGGAATTTATGAATAGTTGAAAATAACCGCTGGAATAAGCTCACCTTTTCAAGTTTGGAGAGATGACGGTGCCAACTAATGTCGTCGAACAACTGCATTGAAGCCGCGCTGTTGAACAAGCGACCACGCAGTGTAAGCGCTGTTGATGAACTGTCGGGTCGCCGGCGGCTAGCGGTCGGTTATGGCAACGATGTGGTTGGAAGGGATGGACACCATCGATGCCGGGTTTTCAAGTATCGATGTATATGAATTTATGTATTTCAAAATATTTGTCGTACCTATTTAATTGATTCAGAATTGCAACGCAAATTCACTATTGTAAATAAATATGTACTTTTTTTGATTTATTGTTCACGGAGAAACTAAATTCTAACGGTTTCTTGTTGTACAATGTAGCTTAGTGATGAGCAATTTTTTTTCTTATTTTGTATCGAGTTCGATTATTAAGCCAATTTAGAACTCAACAATTGACTTACGAGATATTCACGAATTTGAAATGTCTAAAAATGAGTCCCTCAAATATCTATACATTTAGGCTCTATCCATTTATTTCCATTTCTGAAGTGAAGGTTTCAACGCTTCCGTAAGCAGAATAAAATCATTGCTATTTGATGATGCGATGTCGATGTCTGAAGAGCGACGCCTTAAGCAGATAATACAAATTATTACTCTTTGTGTCCGAGAGTCATTTCTCAGTAGGAAAACTGGAAATAATCTATTTTATGATGTAGAATGTCACGAAAAAATAAACAAGGATTTTGAGAAAAATCTCGACTTTAATTCAAAGATAAAGCCTAGTGAGAACCTACTTGTAAACTAGCAAGATATTTACGAATTGAAACAGTCTTGAAATTTGCAAATTTAACAAAATGTCGGTTATTTCAAGCTCTAGTTATCATTTTCCCATTTATATTTATGTAAAATTGCAAAATTTGATGTATTTTTTTGGAAAATGGTGAAAAACCACAAGTTTACGTTTATGAAGTGAAGGTTTCAAGGCTTCCGTAAGCAGAAAAAAATCATTGCTATTTGATATTGCGACGTCGATGTCTTAAGAGCGACGCCTTAAGCAGATTTCATCAATCATTACATAAGAGGGAGTTTTTCCGATTAACAAGTATACCGTACGGAAATCAGTTGGATACTTCTAAATTCGTACAAAATCGAGAGAAACGGTGTGTATTATCTCAAGTTTACTTCGAATATTATGTCAAGTTATAGCCTTACTAATTACAATTTCAAAATTCTTGAATCATCAGACAATCAAAAGTTTTTTTTTTCTCTTAAAACTTTGCAGCTAGGAAAAGTATTGTTCAACTATTCGCTATATTAGTTCTTAGGACGTCATTCTAGTGGAAAACATCTCTTAAGACGTCAACAGGGTAGCTTTGGGCAGAGAAAATAGGGTTGCATCCCTATTTGCATACAGGTAAGAACCGATAATTGGAATCCAGCATAAAACTGCGGAATTTTTCACTTTTGGATGAAAAAGAGATATTTAATATTTTCCTCGAAAGCCGATTAGTGCGACCTCTACCACACGATAGCACAAGAAACCGATTATTCGCTAATGTGATGTCATGCAAAGATATCTGTTGAATTTGACGTCCTAAAGCGAGATTCATGAGAAGTTTATCATTAGACGTCGTATGCAGATTAACAGAGTTTCTCACGGTTGACGCGCTAAACCCCTTTTCATCATTATTATTATTATTATTATTATTATATTAGTATTATTAATATATATATTATTTTGCATTATTATGTATTACTCCATTGCTGATGTAATTGTTTTTATCGTTGCTGTTATCGTATCTATTTTTTAGACTTGAAATAGAAAGTTTGAACTTCCCATAATTACTTATTTAAATATTTTACGCCATCGACACCACACCTTCAATCTCCAAATTCAAATACTCACCCCGTATTCCATAATTCCACATTTATCGAATTTAAATATACCGCATATTATAACTCGAAATTTCTTAATTTTTCCAATTCAAATATCCCGCATTTTTTAATTTGAATATGTCACATTTTTTAATTCGAAAATCCTTATTTCAAAAATTCAAATTCGCCGCCATAATTTTTTAATGGGAAAATTCGATTTCTCACAAATTCAAATACCCCGCAATTTTGAAATTATTATTTTTCAATTTCACTCAGAACGCCTGGAATTTATACTATTAATTATACATCTTACATCTGAAACGTAAACCGCCGGAATGTAGACAACTTGTTCGGCTGAGGGCCCAGAACCTACCTTCTTACTCTACTCGACTATTTTTCAATCCGCCTCTATTTTCTCACAAAAGTATTAATATCATTTTGAATTGATAGTTTTCTCGAATTTTTTCGAGGTTAAATTGACGAATCTGAACCAAACTTCGAAAAACTATTCACATCAAGGGCAATTTTCGGATTCAACGTCGCTTTTTCCAATCTGGACGCTTTAAAATACAGATTTCAAAAAATCGGCTTTTTCACATTACGTTTTTGAATTTTCAGTTGTCAACACCTCACAACTGACTGCCGCCACCCTGCCGCGTCGTTCTGATTCTTCGCGAATTTGCCACCTAAACTTCATAGCTCACGAGCCAGCTACTGATAATGGGCGGAACCATGCTTGAATCGCGTGACTACTATTTACGTCGTCATCAAAATTGAAAATAGTGATTTTTAGGGTCTTAAGGGCCTCAATTGAAAAACGACACCCAAGCGTCTACTCAGTGAAGGGAGGACTTTCAGAAAATGCACTCAAAAAAAAGCCGTGGACGACCCCATTGCAGTTCGGACAACCAAAGGGCGAGGGCACAAGTCTTACAAAGGTTATAGAGCTGTGTTTGTCTGTTTCGTAACCAAAGCGATCCATTTAGAAGCAGTTAGTGATATGACGACCGAGTCATTCCTAGCAGCGTTTCGCCGATTCACCGCGCGCCGAGGCCACTGCGCAAATATGTACAGCGACAACGGGACTAACTTCGTTGGTGCTGGAAACATACTAAGGCAAGATATCGCAAAACTGGTAGAAATACATGAAGTACAGGATCGTATTGCAACTCTTGGCACGCAATGGAGTTTCATTCCACCAGCATCACCCCACATGGGAAGATAGAGTTAAGTTGATGAAACATCATTTAAAACGAGTAATAGGTAACACAACGCTCACGTTCGAGAAATTGTCAACGTTACTAAGCCAGATTGAAGCCTGTCTGAATTCAAGACCGTTGTGTGCGATCAGCGAGGATGTCAGCGGAATAGAAGTCCTAACAACAGCACACTTCCTCATTGGTCGACAAATGGTGGCACCAGGGCACCCATCTGTGTCCGACATAGGAACGTCGTTATCCAGTCGGTGGAGGGCCATCCAGAAAATGAAGAAGGACATTTGGCAAGCATGGAGCACCGAGTACCTCAGCAAACTACAGCAAAGATACAAGTGGCAAGGGCGCCACAGTGACCCGAAGATAGGTGATAGTCAAAGAACAGGACATCAACCCGGCGAAATGGCCATTGGCGCGGGTATCTGAGGTACATCCTGATCAAGATGGGATCATCCGGATCGTGACCATAAAGAAACCGCAAAGTCAGCCAGGACGAAAAACCATCCATCGGTTGATACCATTACCAGTAGATGACGACTCCGAGGTCAGACCAGCTGACAAGGATCAACCAACAACGCGACAACTCGGGAGACGACCTCAAGGAACAAAAACATCACTGCTTACACTATTGACAACCGCATTGGTAATGGGAATGGTTCTGAATAAAACTGAGGCCACCGGATTCAACATAACGAAGATGAATCCAGGGTTATACGTAGAGCATCTGGAGTTCTCTAGAGTTGAGCGGGACGTATTTCATCAACATGAGGGTTGAAAAAAGCAAGATAAACAATGAAATAGAAACTGCAAATAATGTCTCTGCTCACTTCGAAAACCTCTGCAACCAGACCAACGCATTGTCCTCAGGAGTGCAGTGTCGCACGTTGACACATCATCTACACGACCTCACCATGGAGCTGCACTGGATAAAAGCCACCCTGGAAGATATCTCGGGAACCCGAAGAATAAGGGTAGTCCTCGGAAAACTTCTCACGACGGTATTTGGGGTGAACGAGGATGTTTACCAAGACATAAACGACTCAGAAGCTGATCAGAAGAAACTCATTCAAGCATCCAGTCACCACGAAAGTGATGGTATCCTCCCTGGTAGAATTCAACGTAACGGAGCAAAGGATCAATCAACGGCTAAAGCAGTTTCAGTCAAAAATCGATGAAGGCATCAAAGTTGTCAACGAAATGAAGGGCTGATACAGTGCCGCAGATTCAAACGCTCTCAACATACATGTAATTGGCGCATATCAAGTGGCAGAAACTATAGTGTCAGATTCGTATCGCAGGTTGACCAAACTGCTGGCCGTCTCTTTCCGCCGTGGCAGCTTACATGATCTGACGTCACCAGCTCAAGTAAACACCATCTTTTCTAAGGCCTAAAAGAAGCTACCTCCAACTCTTCAAATAGTCCGTACCCAAGAAGTCAAAATCTCCACTAAAGTTGACCCAGACGTCATAAGCATCTCCAGTCAGTTTCTGTTGGTTGGAGTAACGAACTTTACTCTGATGAAAGTGACACCGGTGCCGCTACGCATCGAGAATAACTCATACTGGGTAACGGAAGTAGCCGACGGAGTTCTCGTCGTGGACTACAACAACCAACTCTATTTCGAATTGAGCAACACCGAATTCGCGTCTTGCATCCCAGCGACCCCACACAACTACGTGTGCGCTCCGACGACTGTCAAACAGCTAGAAACCACTTCGCACTGCGTGATAGATGAGATTTATCAACGGTTCCAACCCACCAAATGTGCTACCATCCATAGAAGGATGCAGGAGAACATTTGGAAAGATCTCCACATGTTCAACACATGAGTCGTAATAGTCAATAAGCAGTCTAGGATTGCGATCACCTGCGACCGGAATAGAGAAGAGGTAACGATAGACGGAACTCATATCATCTCGATTAGCAATCTTAGATGTTAGATTGCTATTCAAGTTATCTTGACTAAAATACTGCTTGAAATGTAACATCTCAACAGAAATTAGAACAAAAATTTAATGTTAAAATCGATTTATTTCGAATGTGGCGCCTCCTATCGATGTTTACCAGGAGTACCTTTTTTTCGTAAAAAACCTCTTAATTTCATGACATGTGGTTCAAACACGGAAAAAACATCACACAAAAAAGTTGGGAAGATTTTTTATCACGGACCCCTCTAGATGACCCGTCCTTGGTGGAAATTTTAAATTATGTCTTAGTTCATTTTGTTGAGCATAAAAAGGTTAATAATTGTACCAAATATGATTTCTTAATCTTGAACAGTTTTGGAGATACTCAACATAAACCATCATAGGGGGCCTGCCTTTCAGGGGGTACCTCCCTTAGGAAGCGATTCTCGACATACGTTCATTAGAACTTTTTTTTATAGAGAAATCATCAGGCAAATTATTGCACGCTAATTTCTGGACACCGTGTGTCAAGTGACTCTGAAGTGGTAAGGAAAACGAAGATTTATGCCCATTTTTAAACAATGTTGAGACGTCGTTAGGCATTTTATTAATGGTGACTGGTAATCGAATTGTAATAGTGTTATAATCATATTTACGCCGTAGCAACCGAATACTACTACAATTCGATTACCCGCCTGCTTTTAAAAAGTCCTTGACGACATTCAACATTGTTAAAAATTGGGGTAAATCCTCGTTTTCCGTTCTACATCAGAGTCACTTTAGGCCGATATGGCTCATCAGAGGACAATTTTGCAGGAGGTTCAACTTTTAGACAATGAATGGAACTTTAGATGGACTTGTTGAAAAATTACAGTTTGTTACCAAAAAATTGGAATTTACTCAATTTAACATTAGGAGGACCTCAACTTGCCATGATCGCGTGACTGTAGTTTCTTCATATCGCAAACACTTGAGGGCTACCATAAAGGAAAGACATTACAGTTAGATTAAAAATTTTTGATGAATCGGTTTTGGAGTTTTTTAATAAAAACCGTACTTACCACCTCAACTTTGAAGCCTTCTAGCTCTTCACACCGACAACTTTTACCTTAGTAAAATAGGTCAAATCGCCATATTTTCTGACGATCTGTATACGGTTAAAGTTTGTCGGTGGAATTCTGAGACACCCTGTATGTATGCTGTGTTAGGATTTTAGGTTCCCAGCAGATCCGGAAAGAGGGAAGAAACGGCATATAAACGGCAGAAGTGTACAGTGGAAACCGACTCAAAATGATTTACTTTTATTCGATAAGTTTTCAGTTTTCGAAATCGAAGTAAAGCGAATATTTACACTTTTATGTCTTATTTTATAGGTTCACTTTGAAGAGTCGAGCAGAGGAACGTCGAGCAGACAGAAGCGATTGTTGATGCCGTTTGCAGTGCTGACCTTTTTTATCCCTAATACACCAAATAAACTTGATGCAACTCGATGCAACCAGAAAGTGCTTACAAAATTCATAAAAGTAAAGGTATCCAGGGTTTCGTATAAATCAATTGAGGGATTTGCAGAGTCCTCATCAAATCGAACTCAGAACTGGTTGAAGAGAGTGTCGAGCCCTCAAAGCACAAAATCGCGAAATTTCAAAAATTCCCATACTTGTTAGATTACTAGCTAAACTGTTATCGTATTTGATGTTACAAATAAATTCAAGCTGTTGTTTGGGGTTCGGCATTATCGTTGATATTCAAATAAGTAACTCAATCCTAGTCTGTGCCCAATCTCATAACTATGTACTATCATGTCCACAAGTTTTCCCCAGGCCAAGTTTTGTTTCTCTGTCGGTCGCCTCCCACTCTCGCTCTCACCACTTAATGCGCCAAGGCTCACTCCAACTCGTCATTCCGTGCGCTTTTAAACCGGGCGGTGGATCCTTCGTGCAGGCTTGATCATATGGTTTTTCCACAGAAATTGGAATTTGTATTATAATGTTTACTTTTCGACGTGTATACGTCTTATAAATCGGTAGAGAAGGGATGACTCCGTATAGAGGTGCATTTGTTGAAACCTTCGGCCGTGCGGCGTCACGAAAACCGTGATCGGCAGCGCACCGCTTCTACATACGAAAAGCGGCTGGCGCATGGGTTATTAGTAGGGCTGGTTGATATTAGAAATTAGGTATCAAAGTTTGATAACAACAAATGTATTGATAAGTATTGATATTCAATATATCAATATTTATCAAAGTATCAAATATCGATATTTATCAAATTATTAAAAATCAAACTTATCAAGAAAACGTCGTCGAATAACTAACCCACACGGGGAAACTTTCTACCAAAATGCAGCCGTCGGAGTATTCTGTATCACTGCAAAGGTCCGTGTCATGTCGAAGTGCAGTTTAGAGTCATTTTAAGAAGAATGTATTTTGATAAATCTTGAAGTCTCATATTTGATATTTATCAAAGTTTGATATTTTGATATTTAGTGATATCTAATATATCAATAAATTTTTGAATTCGATATCATCATCTGATATATCAATTTATCGATAAATTTATCGATATATCGATAATTTTACCAGCCCTAGTTATTAGTGTGTGTTAGTCGACTACCACCAGTATTAGAGGGATTTTAAATACGCTACCATCGGCAAGCGAGTTTAGTGACCTACGTATACACGTCGGAACCTTGCGGTTCAGTCCCTTGATCTGGACCTAGTTTTTTTTAATTACATGACTTTACATACAGATTTCGATCAACCGTGTTTTCAATTATCCGGTCCCGACTAGGGGTGCGCGATAAGTGTTTTTTTTTATCGTTTATCGATAACATTTTTTTAGATAACTATTGATAACTATCGATAATTATCATCAACACAATTGTTGATTTTTATAATTATCGATAATTATCAATATAATGCGCATAAAGTTGTAAACGTAATATTACCGATGGTAAAATACGTAAAATTACGTAATTTTCCGCACTGTTTGGTAAAATTGCTGAAATGGTAATTTTACTGGAAAATTTACTCGCAAACTAGTGAAATACCAATTTTTTCACTTATTTTCCGAAAAACTGCCATGGCAGTATTCAGTCAAGTTTAATATCAATCAGTTTGTAATTCAGTCGTCATACATATTGTTGTAATTTTGGTCCACAAAACTATCGGATTCCTTTCAACCGATAAATTGGCCGCATGCGTGATGGGGAACGGCGCGGGCATTTTTTCAATTTTTTTCAAAAATGTCCGAGATATTGTCGTTTGGAAATGACACCCGTTTGACTTTTTTTTCGGTTAAGACTTTTTAGTGGCTCAAGCTAGGAACTTGCAATTTGGATTTGTCCAAAATTCATCATAACTGCAATTTTACCAAATTTACCGGTCATTTTACGTAATATCACCATTTATTTTACCCAAAAATATTTTACCGGTAATTTTACAACTCTTATTTTGCAAAACAGACCTACAATGTCACGGCTCCAAGCCTTAACCCTTAACCTAGCGAAATAACGATCCACAATAGGTTTGATCACGATGCGTTTCCGATTCTGCGCATGCGCTGGTTTTGACAGATAATTAGTCAAACAAACCGTTGTATACAGTCATTTTCACTTCTTTTTGGGGCTTCTGGTGCACAATATAGTCATCAGCGCCTTAATTGCTTGATACAGTTTCCTTCGAGGCACGTTGTATGCGACAAGAATGCACCCATTACGTTTTTTAACTTTGGACGACGCCATATTTGTTTGACTAATTAAATGTCAAAGGTGTGAAGTCGATGTGATCTGTGAACATTTCTGGTCTTGCGCATACGCCATGCGTTCCGTGAACAAGTCCATTGAGTTACGTCAACCTCAACATTTATTTATTTAAATTGCGAAAATTAACACTTTTAAAAGCCGCAGACTCAATAAATAGCACATTATTGTTTTCAACTCTAAATTCATTATTAGTGCCTCATTACAATCCTAGTCTGCCTGTATGGTGCAACATTTTTCCCAAATCTGATAAGGACCGATCTTTTAACCTCTACTTTACTCTCTCAATAACTGAAAGAGCGCGAAAAGCTCCACAACGATTGTTTCAGAAAAATCTACAGATATTTGAACAATTATGTAGTTTGCTTTAAGTTGACAACAAACTGTAATAAAGCACGAATACTTACGGCAGTTACGGAAAGCATAAGAAGCAAATCCAAATAATGAAATAACATATTGATATTGAATTAATCGCATGCAGAATACACGCCTTTTCGATCAATCATAAAAGTTGGTGATGACATTAAATTCATCTCTAAACAGCGGATTTTACGCGCGTTCTCATAAGCTTTTTTAAATGATGATTTTGCAGGAACCATTAACAATGAACGCACCCCCAAAGGAAACTATCCAGTCGAACTGAATACGTGTTAGTTAAAAATGAATCGTGCAAAATGAGTCCAGATTCATGGAAAATGCCTGATGAGAAGATTAAATGAATGCGAAGGAAGCGGAAACAAATAGCCTATTCTAAAACATAATATAATAAAATAATAATATAATATAATCAGTGTCAGAAACAAAGAGCGTAACATTTAGAATTATGAAACTCTGAAAATATTCACAGTACAACATTAATGATACGTAATACCCAAGCAGGTCGCTTGCGGATGTAAAAAAATGTTTTAATAGCAAAATCACCCTTAAAAGAAAAATTAGGCGATATACAGTGCATCGGCATGTGTCGCAAAGTTCATAAAAATCCTGCTTAACAGCCAAATGAAAAAAGCAGCGAAAGCGATGGTGAAAAGAAAGCGAAAAGACATCCAAAATTCGTCGAAGGGAATCCGGGTCGGCAGGTGAGGGTGAGACGATGAAGCGCCAAACAGAAGACGACTAAAACAGTGTACAAAATTCTTCAAAAAATCTGCGAAAATTCAGCAAATAAGCGCCAAACAGGCGGAGAATCTCAAAGACTCGGGAAACTGGCGGCGAATGGCAAAGAAGCGGCGAAAAGTCAGCGATTAGCGTCATACAGTCGGCGCATCTCGAAGAATCAGTAAACTAGCGGCGAAAAGTCAGCGATTAAGCGTCAAACTGGCGGCGAAAAGTCGACGAACGAAAAACCTTCGATGAGGCAGCGAGATGTCGGCGAAAAGGTGGCGAACGGACAGTGAAATAAAACAGCAGAACGTCAACGAAAAAAGGCGAAAAGTCAGTAGTGGGTGTAATACCCCTCTGCGGCGACGACCTCCCTCAGGCGGTTCCCCATTGACGCCACCAAAGTGCCGCACAATTCGGGGGTTAGCTTGTCCCACCGTCCCTCCACATGCCCACGTAGGGCGTTAACGTTCTGCTCCATGTTTTGGGGCCATTCTTTTTTTGTCCACCCCCACAAGTTTTCGATGGGGTTTAGATCGGGTGATCTGACGGGCCATGGTATCACTTCAATATCCGGAAACTCTTCGAACCACTCCCTTACCACTCTTGCAGTGTGAATTGGCGCGCCGTCGTTCGCTGCAAGAAGAGGCAAGAGATGGTTCTCTATTATCCGAAGATATTGAAGCGATGTGAAGCGGTTTTCAATCCGCACCAGATCACCACGACCGTGCGACGTCATAAACCCCCAATAATTGGAGGTCACGCGACCAGAATCTCGCCTCGGAACGACATTTTCTCTATCGTGCCGAGTATTTACTGCACGATACACGAAAGATTGGCCCGTTTGGATCGTTTTAAACGATTTTTCATCTAAAAAAACTACATTACTCCAGTCGTATTGAGCATATTGCTGAGCAAACTGCAACCGTAAGGCTGCATTTTCCTCAATTAGAGCGACTTTTCTGGCTGGAATCCTGCAGTTTATTCCTGCCGCCTTCAAACGTCTGCCAATTGTCTGTCGTGATCATCCCACTCCAGTCTCCGCCTTAATTTTCGTAGTGTTTGTTACCGGATTGCCTTGCACATATTGCAGTAACCCTTGGTCCTGTTCTGCCGTTGTGACCCGATGCAATCCTAAGGGTATCGCTCTGATGTTGGTATTCCCTTCCATCTGGTGACGATTCAACCAATATCTCACAGTTTTCCTCTACAATAAAATTTGTTTTTATCGGGGAATTAAAAAAAAAATAACGACTTACGTCTCTCCCGACTAAATCTGCGATTTCGGACACAGCAAAGCCATTTTACCGTATGCCACTATCCTCCCTTTGGTTTCAGCGTCCAGCCTACGCCATCCTCCTGCATCGGCCATGTCTTAATTTTTTTTATGAAGTGTAGCTTATGATACATCAAACTAAAAGCACGAGTTCGCTCACTGATGGGTTATGCGAGCTTTTCAAATTCACGTTGTTACTCGGGTTTAGAATCTGTTCGAGTAGAGGAGGGGGAGGCGTGTAAAATTCTTGCACTCGTGGATTCACCCGCATATCGAAATATCGAATAACGTAAACACGTCCTCGAGAATAGTCGTATTTTTACGACACCTAAATCTCAAGTTGAAGTCGTAAAAGCATCAAAGGGCGTACCCGCCATTAATTATCTATGTGTGTTATATTGATGAGTTTAATTGAACGTGCTCTCCTATTTTATTTCGATACAAAACTGATTAATTTCATTAAGTTTTATGATTTATCGAAAAGGCGTGTATTCTGCGTGCGATTAATTCAATATGTTATTTCATTATTTGGATTTGCTTTTTATGCTTCCTGTAACTGCCGTATTCGTGCTTTATTAAAGTGTGTTGTCAACTTGAATCAATCTACGTAATTGTTCCTAAATAGCTTCAGATTTTTCTGAAACAATCGTTGTGGAAATTTTCACGCTCTTTCTGTTATTGAAGAACTCAATTAGAGGCTGAAAGATTAGGGAAAAATTGTTATTCCAACATGGGACCATAAATTTGCACTTGCTTTGGGACACCCTGTGGAATGAAAAAGTGAATAGATTATAACTAGGGATGGCACCGGATCTGGTTTCTACCAGATTACCGGATAGCGAATTTTTGTTACAACCACCGGATTAACTTTGGCCGGATTTAACCGAATCGGCGGGATTTACCAAATTTTGCGCATGCGTAAATCGACGTTAAGCATATGCTTGTGCGTTTTTCATTTTGGAAATAAGTTTTTCATCTTGTTCCTATTTTATTCTTGAGTTTTTGAAAACGAATAAGTTAATAAAATATGGATGCCAGTACAAAGATTCGAAATACAAAACTCCATTTGAAAATGGAACAAAATAAAACCGGCCAAAATAAAATACGCCAACATTAGGAAGTGCCCAACATACAGATCGCACAATATACAAGCAACACACCGTACTATTATCCACAAGGTCATTGAAGCACAGAGTAGGCCAGCTTTTTGTATACCCAGAGGGGAAAGAAAGGGGTAATTTTTGTCCGTGGTGGGGGTAGGTAAGATCAGGGCCGCACACATAGATGGCATTCTAAACCAGAAAATGAAAAAATGTTGCTAAGCAATGGCTTTATTCACCGGAAACCGTATACAGGTTCCTTGCCCACGCATTCTTAGATTTTAAAATTTCTACAGGGCATTTTGAAAATGAAAAAATACAAAAATTTTATCAATCATCAATTTTTGTACAATTTCAGTCTTAAAATCACACATAATATTTTATCCATAAATACCTACAATTACGTTTCCAATACTAGATTTATATTCGCGCAGATGGCACATTAAATAACATTTACAATCAAAATATTTTACTAATATGTAGGTAGTATTAATTTGAAATAACACTGCAAAGACTGTTCTGGATTCCATTCTTGGACTTCATAGGCAACTGATAGCTATAATCGGCAGCGACTTTTTTTCGTGTTCAGCGCAGGTTCTGTTCTTATAAGCGGGACCACATAAAGTAGAGACTGGAAAATATGCACGAAAAAGTGGTAAAATATGCAGAAAAGATGACGAAAATTCCGTGTGGTTATCCCTCTGTCCTATGTTGTAAGCATTTGAAAAGCAGAGACAGAGAGCAATGACTTTCGCAGTTTTCTGGGCTATTATCTTCGCGCTTTTCGCCTTTTTCGTGCAGTTTTCGTCATTTTATAATCATAAATAACATTAAAATCGGTATATTCATAAATACCGATAGACATTCTTTATGGAGAGACGGTATTCCCACCGTATTTTGTGTAAAGTTTTGAGTTTCATAAAATTTGTATTAAATATGCACGAAAGATGCAAGAAATATGCACGAATATACAAAATGCATATTTTCCAGTCTGTACACATCAGTAATCAAATTCGAGCGGCACTGCGATTTCTAGGGATTCATCAAGACAAGAAATCTTGTCTTGACGAGGCTTTCTTGTCTTGTCTTGACTTTTCTCGGTCTTGAAAGTCTATTTCTTGGTATTGCCATAGACTAAAGACAAGAGACACGCCGCGGGCTTCTAAACTCGCTTTAACTCGGGATTTGAACCTCAGATGGCGCCGCACTAGTTTGAGATGAAATTAGCTACAACCTACGTTTTACTTTACTAGCGATTTCAAGAACGTATGTCTGACTTTAAATTTTTTCTTATACCTGGGATGGCCTGGGTCGAGGACTGGGTCCTGGCTTGTAGCCCTAGGCATTTACATGCGTTTCGCATCCGATATTATCAAATCGGACTACTCCATGCATTTTAAATATTTTCATAAACAATGATATTATATTTACTCATCCCTTGGTTTAGTATACTAAACCAAGACTCATCCTTTATTGCGCTTTGGGGGGATATTTGAGATACATATTCAATAATTAAATTTATGGAAAATTGTCCGAAAAATCATACATTACTGTCATATTTGACAGCTGAGAAGTGACGTTTCACTAGACAGTTCTGTTTTATTGAGCATTTTTTTGGCGAAAATTTAGTTTCAAAACACTCTCATTAGCCGTAGTTTAAAATCAGTCATCTTACAGCCAATTAGATCGCCGTCTTTAGAACTAAATGTCTTTTTTGGCGAACATTTAGTTTGAAACACTGCGATCTCATTGGTTTCGGAGCAACTTATTTTAAATCGCGGCCAATAAGAGCGCAGTGTTTGAAAACTTATGCCATTTTTTTGCGAAAATTGAGTTTTGAAACACTGCGCTCTCATTGGTCGTGGTTCAAAATGAGTCGCCTCACAACCAATAAGATCGCAGTGTTTTAAAACTAAATGTACGCCAGAAAACGACACAAATGTTCGCAAAAACGACATTAAGTAATTTTGAAACACTGCGCTGGTTTAACATAAGTCGCCCCACAACCAATGAGAACGTAGTATTTCGAAACACAATGTTCGCTAAAAGAAGAATAGTAGATACATTACGGAACATGTCTGATAAGTGCAATATTTCGCGCGAGTGGGTTTTTGAAGCGCGAGGGCAAATAGCCGGGCGCTACAACCCAAGAGTCGCGAAACTAAACTTTTCCACCAAGTTGCGTTTACTATTTTTCCGACGTCCAATAAGTATTACTTGTGAAAAAAACATTCATAAATATGCGCCATAAATTATTTAGAAGTTTGGAATTGCCAAACTAAATTTTCATAAAAATAAATATCCCTAAATTGCCAGAAATGTGAAAGATGTCGTCCTTGTCATTACGAAACTATTTCTGTAGCATACAAATTATTTATTTCTACTTGTTTATTCTCTGATTTTTTAAAATTGTTTAAAGGTATCTTTTTAAGAAACCGTTCACCGGTTCAAAAATTATCGTCATATAGGAGAAGGTAAATCTTTATTTTCTACATCAGTACTGCGGTCTCGACTGGGGTACTGCGCAGAAAGCACAGGTAGTCATACAGTTACACATGCATTCAGTCGAAGTCTCGATTTTCGTAATTTAGCTGACTGACTGTAATATTCTGAGATGTCACCAGCAGCACCATCTATTGGACAAATCCCTAAGATGAGCATCAAATCACCGTGGCGTGTCTCTTGTCTTTAGTCTATGGTATTGCTTATTTCTTGACAATAATTTCTTGTCTTGAAATCAAGATTCTTGATATTTCTTGATTCTTGATTCTCAAGGATTTCGTAGAAGTCGTAAACTTCTGCCGTCGCTCCATCCCTAATACGAGTTTGGATCAGTCAGTACGATCTAATATCTGCACGTTTTTTAAAACTCCCCGTAGTCAAACGGCATTATTCGAAGTAGCGCCTTTCACCTACTTATTCGAATATCGAATCTACTCGTATTGTACCTATATTCAGTGTGTGAACGTGATAGAGAAGGGTATAAAATGTCGTCGGCGTCATCGGAAAGCGAAGAAGATGTGCCAGGGCCATCGAATGAGTCGAGAACGACAGGATCGAAGCGAAAGGCTAAAATTATATCTGCAACGGATTTTTATAGATTGACTGCCACTGTAGAAAAAAATAACAAAATTGCTGAATGCAAAATCTGCAATGCGAAACTAGAAATGACGAACTGCGGGACAAGCGGTGTGCGGAGACACTTAGAGGCCAAACATCCCCAACAATTCAAAACTATTAATCCTGGCACCAGTGGCCGCTCACCCAAAATCAGGAAAATAGCTGGACAATCTGATATAAGATATAAGTGTGAGTAAAGCAACTTTTTCAAATATAAGTGTTTTAATTTTTGGTACAGTCATTTTAGAAGAATACCACTTTATTTCCAGTGTCGAAACTGGAAAGTCTAATTGCCGGTTTCACCGTCATAACTTGAAATTTAAACTGAGCTCAACGCTTGACAACGATTATTGACAACAATTGTTGTCCGGATCTAAGCTCTGTTTAAATTTTTAGATGTATCGGTGAAAAAGACGATTATACAGTGCGCCTCAAAAGTGTCCTCCCCCTGTTAACTTTCGTAATAATAAAAACAGCGGAACCGGGCGAAAAATGTCTCCCTTAGTTTTTCATTTACTATCTTTTGAGGAATTTATAATTAGTAATTACCATAACCAGTGATTAAATGGGCCAACTGCACCGCTCCCTCTTTAAATTTAGCAACAATCTCAATTGTGGTTTAATTTCTAAGCAAAGCGGGGCAGTTGGCTCTAAGACAAAGACACTATAAGTACCTAGTCCGTTGCTTAGGAGCGGTTTTTGTTTTTTTTCAGACAAAAACTCATCCGTTCAAACAAAAAGAATTTGAAGACTTACTTCTGGAGTACACTGTGAAAAAGTACCTCCCGTTCAACTTATGACTCTAGTTCTACTTTTTTTTCGTTTTTTGGAAGTGATATCATTTTGCCTGGAAGAAATGCTTTGAGATCTCGAATGCTGAATAAGGTCAATGAAATGCAGATTGCTCTTCGCGATTATCTCAAATCACACAAGGGGAAATTGTCTTTCACTATAGACGGCTGGACATCTATAGCTAACAAGTCTTTTTACGGCATAACTATGCATCTCATTGACGATGATTGGAAAACTCAATCAATGGTTTTGGATTTTGTTCCATCAAGCGGACAGCACTCCGGAAAAGATATCGCCAACATATTTTTAACCGCATTAGAAACTTATAATTTGAATGGAAGAATCCAGGGTATCACAACAGACAATGCTTTGGCAAACTATTCTTTTATGAAATATCTCGCGACATTAATTGATAACTTTGACAGCAAGAATCAACACTTTATTTGTTTTGCACATGTCATTAATTTAGCAGTGCAAGATTTCATGAAACTGATGAAACGGACATCCAACGAAAGTGACAGTCAAGCAGAAGAAAATGTAGTCTCCGCCTCTGATGAAAGCTGTGAAAGTGATGAAAATGACGAAAACGATACTAATGAACAAGATGACATTAGCTCTCCTGTTAAAAAGGTTCGTCTTCTTGCCCTGAAGATAAAACGATCAGAACAGTTGCAGATAAAACTCCGAAATTGCTGTGAGACTACTGATCTAATTATGACAATGCCCATCATTGACGTGGCCACAAGATGGAATTCAACATTTGAAATGTTGAGGTGGGCAGATAAGTTCAAAGTGCCATTAAATATTTTATGCGACAATAATACTCAGTTACGAAAATACAGACTTTTTGCGGAATGGGATCAGATACAAGGAACCCTATAATATTTGAAGAGTTTCAAAACGTTGTCCGAAATGCTGAGTGGTGAGAAGTACTGCAACTTGTCTATGGTAGTAATTGGAATTAATATGTTACTAGACAAATTGGAAATCTGGGCTGCCCAACTAGATAAAAAGCCAGATCGAAGTTCAAGTGACGAATCCTTCATCTTTGCGCTCCAGTCTGCGAGAGATAAAATTTTAAAACACTATTTAAAATCAAACTGGATGTATTGTGTGGCACAGATTTTAGATCCCCGGCATAAGATTATTACATTCGGTTTTACTTCATGGGGCAAAAAACTACAGAGAGAAGCAGTTTGAGAAGATCTATAAGAATTCCTACTACCAGCCTGAACAAAATGATCCCAAGGATTTAGAAGTTGAGAATGAGGAGTATAAAGACGAAGATGATTTGAATTTGAGTGGGCTATTCCAAAAAAGTTCAACAGAGAATGAAAACCATTGGCGAAAAGAAATCGATCATTATTGCGAGAGCAATCGCGCCGAGGAAAATGAAGATATTCTCAATTGGTGGTGTAAAAATAAACACATACCGTGGGTCAATTTAAAAATTTGCCACCCCCCAATTTCCGCAAAGGATGGACTTCAGCCAAAAACCCCGAGACCGATCGATTTTTGTTTCGAGGGGGACCAAAAATGATGATAGATAGAACCCCACCCCACCGTCCCTGTAGCGGGGGTAGCAACCCTGTGCAGATTTTAAATAGGGAACATGGGTCGAGTGATACATCATTTCAAAGCATTTTCAATTCTCTACACAATGATGGTATAATTTTAAATTTTCAAGGACTTTTTTTGTTTGGATCCAAAAACATGTGTAACGCCGATTCTCGTAAGGTATGGGCTCCAGCCAAAAACCCCAAGACACGTCGATGTTAGTTTCGATGACGGCTGAGGAATGTAATGATGAAAACCAATTTCCACTATCCGTGTAGCGGGGGTAGCAACCCTTTGCTGATTTTCAATGGGGAACATAGGTCGAGTGACACATCATTTTAGAGCATTTTCAATTCTCTACACAACGGTGGAGTTATTTTAATAATTTTTGAATCCAGAGAGATTTATTTTCTATTTTTGGAAATAGTAGGAAACTGTAGGTTCCGCAACAAACTGCCCTAAGATTTCGATTTGAGTGTCATCATTCAACAGTCCATTTGTTGTCTTCCCGGATTTCTGTTATTGAAAATTCTAGCCGTCTATCTTTCACATCGGTTTTCAGCCTCATAGATGAAAACAATCTCAGTGCTTTCTTCAAGGGAGAAATTTCTCTATTAAACGTCAACGGCAATTGAAATAGTCTCACAGTAGGTAAATTAGAAACAAGATATGGACGATGTTGTATTTTATTGAGAATAAGAAATTTTTCTCGAAAAAAGTAAGAGATTGTCTATCACAGATGTTTTTCACTATTTATAGAATTGTTGTACAAAGATATAAAAAAAATCCTTCATAAAGGGAGGCTATGATAATCGTTCTGTTTCATCTGAAAACTACTAAAAGGATAGAGAGAGAATGAGAGTCATAGCCTCCCTTTATGAAGGATTTTTTTGATGTCTCCGTACTTGTTTTACAATTACAATTGCCTTCATTACCTACTACTAATTCCTATAGCATGAATTTAAAAATGATCCTCAGCACAAGGCATCAAAGTTTCTTCACAAAGTTTAAAATAGAAAATAGATCTCTCTGGATTCAAAAATTATTAAAATAACTCCACCGTTGTGTAGAGAATTGAAAATGCTTTAAAATGATATGTCACTCGACCTATGTTCCTCATTGAAAATCAGCAGAGGGTTGCTACCCCCGCTACGCGGAGAGATGAGATTGGTTTTCTTCATTACTTTCCTCGGCCGCCATCGAAACTAACATCGACGTGTCTTGGGGTTTTTGGCTGAATCCCATACTTTACGAGAATCGGCGTCACGCATGTTTTTGGATCCAAACAAAAAAAGTCCTTGAAAATTCAAAATTATATCATCATTGTGTAGAGAATTAAAAATGCTTTGAAATGATGTTACACTCGACCCATGTTCCCTATTTAAAATCTGCACAGGGTTGCTACCCCCGCTACAGGGACGGTGGGGTGGGGTTCTATCTATCATCATTTTTGGTCTTCCTCGAAACAAAAATCGACCGGTCTCGGGGTTTTTGGCTGAAGTCCATCCTTTGCGGAAATTGGGGGGTGGCAAATTTTTAAATTGACACACGGTATATCCCAACTTGAGCAATATGGCAAGAGATTTCTTCTCAACGATGGCATCATCCGTACCATCGGAAAGGCTGTTTAGTAGAGCTTCGTTTACAATCAGCAAAAAAAGGAATCGGCTGAACAATGAATCGTCAAGAATTTTGATGTGTCTTAATTCATGGATCGAGAATGAACATCTTTTCAAAAAGTAAAATTGTTTGCTAGATTTACGGTCGTTAGTTTGCGTTTGGGTATCATTAATATTGAAATGCACTTGCGTTCATTGTTTTCCATAATATGTCTGTTTCTCTTTATTGCAATAATATTATTATAAATATAACTAATCTACGATATGTTTTTTTTTTTGTTCAAAATCCAAAATGAAGGTATTTTCAACTCCTTGTAGAGTAGTGAATTAGGTATCCGCTCATATGGCTCAGCGCTGTCTCATATAGAAAACTTGTTCCAACTTATATTAAACCACATTTGTTAATTATCTTTAGTTTTCGTCTTTAATGCTTCTTACTCGTCTTAACTTTTTCCTTCGTAATTTCTTGGTTTTAGTCAAGAAAGTCAAGAAATTCTTGTAAAGAAATCTTGGTTCTTGGTACCATCGTCTTGTCTTGTCTCGAAGATTCACTGACACTTCTTGACTTGATCTTGTCTTGGTTCTTGACAAGATCAAGACAAGATCAAGACATTTTCTTGATATTGGTGAATCCCTAGCGATTTCATTATCCATCGACAAGGTTGGTCGCCAATTTTTTAAACTGCATTTTGATACGTTGTGTTTTGAATTTCTGTGAAACATAAAAATCATTTTAAAATGAGCGAATGAGTCTTTATTTTTAATTTTTAAAATTGTATAAGCTTTGGTGGGTTGACTCACGTTTTTTTTTCCAGTTTTCTCAATTGGTAATTTTTCTTTTTAAAAATGCCCAATAAAACTTCTGGTCCATGAGGTGTTTCAGAAAACAAAGTTTGAGGATCAGTAAAAAAAAATTGTCCATTATCTGTAGTAGACAACTTTTCTGAGTACGTTGTATGTGCCTTCGAATCAAATGTCTCGTTGAACGCAGATGGAGTCTGAATACCCTATGAAGTTGCCAAAACATTTGCGGATTTTTCTGGTTGGAAAATAGAAGTCCTACTACTATAGCATAGGACGTTTTTCCAAAGTGAAAACTGCAAATACGATGATAAATTGAAAGTAAACCAACCATGTCAGGGAGGTTCATTGTATCAAGCCACGATTTGCGCCTAAAAGAACAGAAATTAGTATCTAAAAAAGACTCAGGAAGGAAATGATTTACCCCAATTAAATTTGTTGACTTTTTTTCCTCAAAGTGTTCTTTTCATTTTGTGAGCGTACGTATAATTGACGTATATTGCAAGGTATCATTGTTTTAACCATTTTAACTGCATTTCTATAAAATATTTCAAAAAATTTAATAGGGAATTTGACATTCGTAGTAGGTATGAAAAGGAGAGATGATATTGACGTCTTACCTTGTCTCATTTCTTGGTAAATGATGGAAAATTTAATTCGCTGAGCGCGAGCCACACACGAGACACACATCAAAGGGCATTTTCTTCACTTATATGACAAAACCGCGAAATAAATTTTATGGGATTGTCGAAAAAATGTAGAAAAACACTAAATCAAATATCGTTTCAAACAGTTTGACACACGATGACAAGCGATTTTTGGAAATATATTCGCGATTACTTGGCAACGTCCAATTTCCGTTTCCGGATTAGTACGAAACGCCATCCATATTTGCGGCCTCGAACTAATATTCATCAGCCTGCTATGATACGGATCGATTTTTCGGGGAAGATGCCACCGTGTGCATTGAAGTATGAAGTGAGTGATGGTGTACTGGAACTAGGACAACCTAATGAACCGAAATATTACTAATATATTCATGTGTATCTAAGGGCGGATTGTTCAAAATTGAACAATTTAATATGAAAATGTCTTCATCAGATAGGTAGCTAACTATTTCGCAATACAATTGACAAAAATTTTTTTTCTACCGTTCAACATACTAAATATTGTATGAATTTTTAGATTTTCTCATTCGGAGAGTCCACCGAACACACTACCAACCAAAGAGGAGGACAGAATAGGGAAAATTCGATGAAGATCGTTCCGTATGAATCATAGAAAGTGACCGGAAGTAATTCCATCAGTATCTGTCTATAAGTAGTATTTAATTCACAACGTACTGATTATGTATCGAATTTGAACCTAGATAATATTTTACAAAGTGGGTAACACTGTATAATATTAAAAGTTCCCAGAGCTGTGACTTTTTTTATCTTTTTAC
This sequence comes from Salpingus planirostris, assembly GCA_949788335.1. Taxonomy (NCBI): domain Eukaryota; kingdom Metazoa; phylum Arthropoda; class Insecta; order Coleoptera; family Salpingidae; genus Salpingus; species Salpingus planirostris. The sequence continues at coordinate 46,464 of CATKUT010000009.1, forward strand.
CAATTTCAAAACTGAGATGAATGGTAGAAAGAGTCTTTAATTCCCTATAGCATGATTTCATTAATTTATCCTTTCACGAAAATTTTATTTTTTCTTTTCGCTATTTTTAGGAATTAGTTTTTATCTCCATCGACGAGGAATATTTTTCTGAATTAATAGTACTGCTCAAAATGATGATTTTCATCAGCTTTCACTCCTTTTATTCAATAAACAGTCACATACTACTTACTGGGTTTCTTCACGCAGAGTCAATCTCAAATCAAAATTACAAATTAAAGAATTAGGCGAAATGCTTTAAAAAATACCATGTTAAAGCTATTGATGATTTCAATTAATTTACGAAAATTATTGACAAAATTAGCTTAATCACAGCGATTATTAGTTCCAATTTTATTCGGTAATGCCGACTAATTTACAGAATAGAACTGACTGATGATAAGTTTGTTACAAAATAGCTTAGTGTTACTTATTCTATCAAGTTTTCATACAGATTTTCCATTACGCCAATACGCAAAAATTCGAAAATTTCAAAACAGGATTTTAGTTCCATGATACATGTACGTATAATATATTACTGTAATACTATATAATTTACTTCGAAAAAAAAAGGTTTTCAAGGGTCGGAAAAGTCTAACTTTCACGTTTTAATTGTCTTAGAGTAATCTAGGTTCTCACTCCTATATATTAAAAAAAAACATTTTTTGTTAAAAAAATCATACTAGTAAGATTGTAAAATTTCACATTCACTTCTTTTGGATGTAGACATCATTTGCAAATATTGAATTAAGGGAAATGAAAGGAAAAAGTCATTAATCAATGTATCATGCTAAATGATATCTCGAAATATGCAAATTATAAAACTTGGGCTTCTAGCAACTACAGACGTTTTTATCAGTGAGACCTGCAGTTCTAAATTTATATTACAGTATTTCATTTTATTTCGAGTATTACATTAAAATGAGGAATATACAGGGTTTTCGTTGAAGTCCGGTCCCCACGTGACCTACCGAAAGTATGCAACCCAACTTACATCATTGGCGTAACAAGCAGATTCCGTGAACTATGATGTTCTAATAAGTTTCTCTGACAAATAAAATCGGAAACAGACAAATCATACAAGAGAACTTTTATTGAGCAAAATCATCGGCCAGTCGATTCCATTTATTGGAGCATTATTGGTAATTTGGAAAAAGAAAAAGTTAAGTCCATCAGTTGAAAATTCTTGTAGGGTACGTGGCGTCCCCTAGTGTATAGCCGGCAGGGTGCTCGACTACAAGGGTGGCCAACCTCCAGCGGATCTGGAGATTGGGTGGTGGTGGATTGACTACTATTGAAGCGCAGCCTCACACTTCGATTATTGTGGCTTGGAGTAGTAGTTTTTTATTGATAGCAAGTTTGATTTCGACTATGATTTTATTCAATTAATTTCGGTCCTTTATACATTTTGTTTTTGCAAGCTCATTAATTTTGATTTTGCCAGTGGCGTTCCCATTACAATTAGACTTAAATTTACTCTTTACTTTAATTATTATAATTCTATTCTACGCTTATGGTGCCGGATCCACCTTTGATACCGCACACTTGCAGTTTGTGTCGCGCGTCTTGCGACATGACCTAGTTCGGGCCGGTAGCGTTGTTATTTTATTTCCTAATTATTAACTACTAATTTTATGGTAAATCTCGATATATTGAGATTTAACAGTCTGCCGCCCGCGGAGTTGGAGTGGGCAAGCTGTACAATGGTTGCAGCTCGATCATCTCGTTATTGGTGTGCACCTGAGCATCGGGGCATCGGGGGGTTGGATGACTTGTTTGCCGGTCGCAACGCTTTCTCATCAATCGGTACCCTAGAACACATATTGTCAGACTTATCGTTATTATCGCTGTTGTCGAGAGGCTGGTGACAATGGAGTGGTGACGCAGATGTTTCCATGTTTCAGCGCTTGTTGTTTCGTCAATGCCTTCTTCTTCACGTGTGAGGTCCGACAGCTTGTCGTCCTGTTTGACGACAGGTTCGATTGATTGGATGGGTTTGTTCTGGTGGTAGATGGCTCCGTCGTCAACTACTGTTTTTGAGTATGACGCCAGAACGGGGACCGCGTTGATGCGTTTGGGAGTTAGAATGTTATGTCTAGTTTTGATGGAGCAATCTTGGGATATCTGGATGATATTGGTTCCGTTTATCGTTACCTCTTCTCGATTCCCGTCGCAGGTGATCCCAATCCTAGACTGCTTATTGACTAGGGATCGACCGATACATGTTTTTTGCCGATATCGATAATCGGCATATCGGCCTATCTAAAACGCCGATAATGCCGATATATCGGCGCGCATGTGCATGACGTTATTTCATACATGTGGTCCTGCAGCTCGACCTGTAATAACCTGTAGACTCGCATACGCGCACGTGTGAGTACTTTTTTTTGTTAATTTTTAAATTTTTATTATTTTCAACTTGAATAACTGTTTTGTTACAGTCAGAGAAATATTTATTTAATTTATTGTTTGTTATTATTAATTCTTTAATAAAGTATTTGATGAAAATCCTAATCAAATTATTTAAATGTGAAATTCATGGTATCGGCGCATGTATCGGCATTTATGGACCTCGGTCACACCGATATGAAATATCGGCGGAAGGTGCCGATATCGCCGATATACCGATATGAATATCGGTATCGGTCGATCCCTATTATTGACTATTACCATCCATGTGTTGAACATGTGGAGCTCTTTCCAAATGTTTTCCTGCATTCTTCTATGGATGGTTGTACATTTGGTGGGTTGGAACCGTTGATAAATCTCATCTATCACGCAGTGCGGAGTGGTTTCTAGCTGTTTGACAGTCGTCGGCGCGCACACGTAGTTGTGTGGGGTCGATGGGATGCAAGACGTGAATTCGGCGTTGCTCAATTCGAAAAAAAGTTGATTGTTGTAGTCCACGGCGAGCACTCCGTCGGCTACTTCCGTCACCCAGTATGAGTTATTCTCGATGCGTAGCGGCACCGGTGTCACTTTCATCAGGGTAAAGTTCGTTACTCCAACCAACAAAAACTGACTGGAGATGCTTATGACGTCTTGGTCAACTGCCGTGGAGGTTTTGACTTCTCGGGTACGGACTATTTGAAGAGTTGGAGGTAGCTTCTTTTGGGCCTTGGAAAAGATGGTGTTTACTTGAGCTGGTGACATCAGATCATGTAAGCTGCCACGGCGGAACGAGACGGCCAGCAGTTTGGTCAACCTGCGATACGTATCTGCCACTATTGTCTCTGCCACTTGATATGCACCAATCACATGTATGTTGAGAGCGTTTGAGTCTGCGGCACTGTACCAGCCTTTCATTTCGTTAACCGCGTTGATGCCTTCATCGATTTTTGACTGAAACTGCTCCAGCCGTTGATTGATTCTTTGCTCCGTTTCGTTGAACTCGACCAGAGAGGATACCATCACTTTTGTTTGGTGACTGGATGCTTGAATTAGTTTCTTCTGATTAGCTTCTGAGTCGTTTATGTCTTGGTAAACTTCCTCGTTCACCCCAAATACCGTCGTGAGAAGTTTTCCGAGGACTACCCTTTTTCTTCGGGTTTCCGAGATATCTTCCAGGGTGGCTTGTATCCAGTGCAGCTCCTTGGTGAGGTCGTGTAGATGTTGTGTCAACGTGCGACACTGCACTCCTGAGGACAATGCTTTGGTCTGGTTGCAGAGGTTTTCGAAGTGAGCAGTGACATTATTTGCAGTTTCTATTTCATTGTCTATCTTGCTCTTTTCCACCCTCATGTTGATTTGAAATACTCCCCGCTCAACTCTGGAGAACCCAAGATGCTCTACGTATAACCCTGGACTCATCTTCGTTATGTTGAATCCGGCGGCCTCAGTTTCATTCAGAACCATTCCCATTACCATTGCGGTTGTCAGCAGTGTCAATAGGGATGTTCTTGTTCCTTGTGGTCGTCTCCCGTGTTGTCGCGTTGTTGGTTGATCCTCGTCAGCTGGTCTGACCTCGGAGTCATCATCTGCTGGCAGTGGTATCAACTGATGGATGGTTTTCCGTCCTGGCTGACTTTGCGGTTTCTTTATGGTCACAATTCGGATGATCCCATCTTGATCAGGATGTACCTCAGATACCCGTGCCAATGGCCATTTTGCCGGGTTGATGTCCTTTTCTTTGACTAGCACCACATCCCCTATCTTCGGGTTACTGTGGCGCCCTTGCCACTTGTATCTCTGCTGTAGTTTACTGAGGTACTCGGTGCTCCATGCTTGCCAGATGTCCTTCTTCATTTTCTGGATAGCCCTCCACCGACTGGATAACGACGTTCCTATGTCGGACACAGATGGGTGTCCTGGTGCCACCATTTGTCGACCAATGAGGAAGTGTGCTGGTGTTAGGACTTCTATTCCGCTGGTATCCTCGCTGATCGCACACAGCGGTCTTGAATTCAGACAGGCTTCAATCTGGCTTAGTAATGTTGACAATTCCTCGAACGTGAGCGTCGTGTCGCCTATTACCCGTTTCAAATGATGTTTCATCGACTTAACTCCAGCTTCCCATAGTCCTCCGATGTGGGGTGATGCTGGTGGAATGAAACTCCATTGCGTGCCGAGAGTAGCAAGACGGTCCTGTACTTCATGTATTTCTACCAGTTTTGCGATGTCTTGCCTTAGTATGTTTCCAGCACCAACGAAGTTATTCCCGTTGTCGCTGTACATATACGCGCAGTGGCCTCGGCGCGCGGTGAATCGGCGAAACGCTGCTAGGAATGACTCGGTCGTCATGTCACTAACTGCCTCTAAATGGATCGCTTTGGTGACGAAGCAAACAAACACAGCTATGTAACCTTTGTAAGACTTGTGCCCTCGCCCTTTGGTTGTCCGAACTGCAATTGGTCCTGCGTAGTCCACTCCGGTGTGCAGGAATGGTGGCGACGGCGTCACTCTTGCGGCTGGTAGATTCCCCATCATCTGTTGCATCGTTTCGGCCTTGTACCGTACGCAGGTTGGGCACTTGTGAATTAGTTCTCTTACAGTTCTTTTCCCATTCAGAACCCAGAACTCTCTTCGGACGTATGCCAGGGTCAATTGATTTCCGCCATGCAACGTCTGGTGGTGGGCATCCCTGATGATTAGCTTCGTGACGTGACTGTGCTGTGGAACGATCATGGGATGTTTTTGCTGGTACGGCAATTGAGAATTTTTCAACCTTCCTCCCACTCTCAAAATGCCTCTCTCGTCCATGAACGGATCTAAACTTTTCATCTTGCTCCTTCGTCTCACTGTCCCGTTTGCTTCTATTGACAAAAAGTCTTGCGCAAATGCAATTTTTTGCACTGCTATCACTTTGCAGTCTTTTGTCTTGCGTAACTCCTGGACTGTAATCGGCCCAGTGTTTTTTTGTGGCGACTGCTTTGTTGCGAACCTTCTACAGTACGACAGTACTCTCATCATCCTTGTCAGTGTGGAAAATCTCTCGAACTCGGTGCCCTGTTGTGTGATCGTTACGTGATGGCACACTTTCTTTTCCATCTCTGTTTTTAGGACGTCGGGGGCTACTGGCCAAGTAGTCTTCTCATTCCTCAACCAGCTTGGGATACAGTAAAACCGAGTCCAGATAAATATTCCCCGTACCAAAAAACCCTCGTGGACCAATTTTCGAATTATTATTCCCAAAACTTGACAGATTATTCAAAAAGATTAAAATAAAAATTTTCATTTCAACACTGTAACTTTTGTATTATCAACTTTTGGACTGAGGTTATTTTGGTTAAATCGTTCTATTTTGACCTCAGGAATATGTGGTAGCGCGTTGTACACGTATTTCAAAGACACCCTGTATAATACATAATAGTTATTTATGTATCAAGGGCGTAAGAAAGCGTTTAGGGCCCGGTCGTGAAATTAAAGCCGGAGGCGCAGCCGAAGGCTTTAACACGACAAGGGTCCTAAACGCTTTCTTACGCCTGAGGTGCATACAACATTTTATGAACGATCTCCTCTTAAACACATCTCGTAATTTTATAAAATGTGACGCTGTCTGGAAATTAAATTGTCAAAGTGACGCAAAGGTATTTGATTTTGATTAAAAATTGAAATAATACAAATAAATTGAATGTAACGATAACAACAACATAAATAAAGGTAGCCATATTGAAAAATTTTCCAAAAGTGAAAATGAGTGGCGGTTTCGCAGAAGATTTTTACGGCGAATGAAGAAAAAATTACCGATTTCCCAGCAGAAATTACGAACGCTGCCGAAGCTACAGAATTATTACCAGTGAAATCGGAAATTTTGTGTGAAAAAGAATAAGTGGTCTTCAATAAATGGAGCAAGTTCAAGTAGATGATGTTACTATAAAGGAAGAAGTTCTCCGGATCTTTTTTTTTTGGAAAAATCGATCAAGTACAAGTCATCATCATAATGTAAATAATTGTCCCAATTGTAATTTTGAGGTGTATAATCACGCAAAATAAATCCTTAGTCATTAAAAAGATAGAATAAAGCTATTTTGTTCAAGAATACACGATGCGTACTTCTAGCGCCCTAGGGCGTAAAATACCACTTTAGCGCCCGCGAATCAAGGCGTAAGATGGCGTTTTATGACCGATCGTTCATAAATAAAATAATAAAACACAACGCGTATTAATGAAATAAAAATGTTCCAGTGGTTCCAACCTCTGTTTCAAATATAAATAATGAAAACGTTCATTTGAAGTAATGGTTATTTACATAGATTATTTATGATATAAATGTTAAAAGTGACATTTATATCATAAATAACTAATTTTGTTGTAAAAAAAATCAGTAAAGTCAACAATGAAAACACACAAAAAAACTTTGCCAAAAAGTACGTCGCACTTTTATTTTGCGGTAGCTCTAACTTTCAGTTTAAAAAATATTAGTGTAAAGCAGCTATGGCATTTTTCGAGGACAAACGGATCAACCTTTTATATCTCGCGTTTCCATTTTCGGCTTCATTTTAGGAGTAGGTATTCCGTGAACAATCGAAACATTAAAATTTGAATTTTTGAATTCCCAATGTACTTCGCGCTTAATTTGTTAGTTTCAGGACGTGATTAAATCAAGTTGGTAGTCATGTCATGATTTTGGTTACAATTTTTATTTGGATTTTTGTACGGTTGGCTCTTTGCACTGTGGACTAATTTTACGTTGGAAGTGTTGTACTTTTGCAAAATCCGTACTTTGGAAGGAAATATTTTGTTTCAGTTGTTGTTTGGAACGAAATATCTTGGAAATTTCTACGCGCTCCCATAAAATATTTTTGATTGAAAAAATTCATTAAAATCACACTGGATTACTAAAAAAACAATCCGGTAATTATTCAGCCGTTTCGGCCGAAGGTGGCCGGATTGGCCGGATACAGTATCCTAGCTTTCAGTGATCCTAGCAGTATGTCCGGTGCATCCCTAATTATAATCTCAATTATCCGGCTTGGTCGGGACTAGGAGTGCGCGATAATTTCGACATATACATATAGATAAATTATCCATAATTATCAATATATGTATCAAGCCCGATAATTTTTTACAGACGTTATCGACTGAATTACAAACTGACTGATATTAAGCTTGACTGGAGTACTGCCGTGGCAGTTTTTCTTGCAAAATAAGTGAAAAAATTGGTATTTACTAGTAAGTTTGCTAGTAAATTTACCAGTAAAATTACTATTTTAACAATTTCACCGAACAGTGCGGAAAATTACGTGATTTTACGTAATTTTACCATCGGTAATATTACGTTTACAACTCTACAGTCTGTTTGATAAAAACTCCAGAACGCCACAGTTTCTTTGGTTGTGATCCTATTTCAAAAACTCATCAACAAAAAATGATTTATTTTCCACGCTCTACGAAAAGGCCTTGTAGCAAATTTTTTCCCTCAACTTCTTTTTTCAACATTAAATTTAACTTTTTAATAATGAAACGCGATTATTTCCAATGGACTTGTTCATTTATGCCTTTGACATTGGCCGAAACATTTGAAAGTTATCCAATAGACATCGTGGAATTTGGCCGAAAAATGATCACCTCAGTCATAGAAAACAATCCTATTCAAAGTTGAAGTAGATATTTTTCTCTATACCATCGATCAATAAAAAAGTTAATTTTTCTTGATAATCATCAAAAAAACGCAAAAAAAAATCGCCAGATTTGGTCGATTTAAACAAAAAACGTCATTTTCACGTTTGCTTCAGAATCCAAAGCAATACTGAAACTGACATTTTTTTAAATTTAATTCAAATCATATCGAATATCTCGAAAACTACTCACATTTACATTTACACTGAGGTACCCCTACATTTTTTAAATTGAAAAAGTACACTGAAGCTGAAAAATCACTAGAAATAGTCAAAATACTTTCCGCCACAAAATAATCGTTATTTTTATCTGCCGATTACCTCTTTTTTGGTTCGTTTAATCACTTACCACGGTATTCAACGTATTCAAAGGATTCAACGTTTAGTTTTTCAATTGTTTTCCTCATATTCCAAACCTGAAACTTCTAAACCATAAATTAAGGAGTTATGAGCGAAAATAAATCGGCCCCCAGCAGACTTTGAGGCCTAATAACTATGACTACTTGCGGACCCCCCTTTATAGAAACTGTTATCACTGTTTTGACGAGAGGAATCTGCCCTGAGGCGTTGGTTCAACAATTTTGAATCAGGCTGATAATTATCAAAATCAACAATTGTGTTGATAATAATTATCGATAGTCATCAATAGTTTTCAAAGAAAACCAGTTATCGATAAACGATAATAAAAAATCCACTTATCACACACCCCTAGTCGGGACCGGATAATTGAAAATACGGTTAATCGAAATCTGTATGTAAAGTCATGTAATTAAAAAAAAATAAACATAATACAAATTCTAATTTCTGTGGAAAAACCATATGATCAAGCCTGCACGAAGGATCCGCCGCCCGGTTTAAAAGCGCACGGAATGACGAGTTGGAGTGAGCCTTGGCGCATTAAGTGGTGGGAGCGAGACTGGGAGGCGACCGACAGAGAAACAAAACTTGGCCTGGGCACTGTTTACTTGATTAAGTTGAACAATCCCCATATAAAACAGCGTTTGAGGTTTTCGCGAGATCACGTGGTATTTTCGGCCCGAAATTGCCACCAGGAAGTGGCGCCTCTGATGGAGATCGTTGCAAACCCAATTTCATAATGCTGAATAAAATAGGAGAGTACCACTCATAATCGCGAAAACTCGTAGTCGCGAAAAGTCACAGTATCGAAATCTCATAGTCGCGAATGGTTATAACCACGAATTTTTATAATCGCGAATTATCATAAGCCCGACAATGACAGTCCATGTCACGAGCGTATCTCATCGGCATTCGGCTCGGGCCGAGCGCAACCGATGTGTCCTCCTAACGTAAACACACCGGGAAAATTGCAATTTATGGCATTTTGAGGGTACAAAATTTTACAAATGGCCGCCACGTAACACGTCAGTGCTTCTAATGACTTTTCCGACACCAATTATGCCGTTTTGGTGCATAATACGTGGTTTGAAAATGTGCAACGACCTCCATGAAGGACATCGGTGTTTACATCCGATAATAGCTGTCGTTTCGAGCGATTTTGAGTGTGCAAAGGGCCCCAACCTACCCCAACTGAACAAACAGTGTTTCTAGTGACTTCTCCGACACCAATAACGCCGTTTCGGGTGCATTAGAAGTTCGAAAATGTGCAACAACCCACGTAAAGGACGTCGGTGTTTACATCCGAAAATAGCTGTCGTTTCGAAGCATTTCGAGTGCCCAAAAGGGCCCAAGTGAGCATACAGTGTTCTCCCCGACCATGCCGACACGGGTGCATCTTACGTTTGAAAATGTGTCGCAAGCCCCCATACATTACCCACGTACTGTTTATGTTTAATACCGATGAAAACACAAACATTTCTGTCTTGTGGACTATAGTAAGAGGGCCGACAGGCCGTGACACCGTTGGTGTCCTTCGTAAAAACGTGACACGACCCCCATCGAGCTGCAAGAGCGCATATACGACTTTCGGCTTCACTTCTCGTCTCTGCAAAGGGCATACAACAAGCAACCATCATACCAATCATCGAGGAGTGTTGCGGTGCTGTCATTCCGGAATTCGGCCCGACATGACAACAATAAACAGACGGTTCACCCTAACCTCGAAATTCATCGACAGTAAATGAGGAAATCATAAGTCGCAAATGGAATTTATAGCATAAATCCAGGTACTGTCATATCCTGTCGGCACAATCGACCCCCTCGATGTACTACTCATTTTTCCACGCAGGAAGATACATCACCCAAAAACTCAGTTGATCGTAGAAGACCGTCTCGGAGATCGTAGATTCGACTCGACCCAATATTAAGAAGTGGAACCTGACCACGTACTTACAGTGTTGTGGAGGACACGTCTTGAACGACCTTCGGCTCCCATAAATCGCCCACCTAAGTACTACTGTGGCCTTCGAGTAGCAGTAAGCATTTCGACAATGTATGTATTAAAAAAAAGCCACTAAGTATTTACTCTCCCAATACATTGAAATTTGAATAGATAAATGAATTCTTCACTTGTTTTGTGTTAGGTACTCGATATGAAGAACCAATTGTTTTAATTAATTAACATGTAAGTTCAACGATGAGAATAAAAATCAGTTTAATTAAATTAAATTTATTTTGATTTATTTTTCATTGATCCATAGCAGGTGGCGGCGGCGGCGGCGGCAGTTGGGGCAGGTTCTGCCCCCGTTCCCCGCTACCTCCCGCGGCGCCATCCCCGCTGCCGCCCCCGGTCACCCCTGCCGCCGCCAAGATCGTCTCCATCATCCGGGGGTCCGTGACAAAAAAAATTGACCCGGACCCCCGGACAATTTGGAGTTGTATTCCTGGTTGTCTGCGGAAGAATAAGTGCGGAATTTAAAGTGTGGAAATATGTACAACCAATTGTTAACTTACTGTCTCCAGCTATAGGGGTTGCGGCGGCGGCGGCCCCGTCGCCGACCGAGCCACGGGGTCTGGTGCTGTCGGGGCTGAGGGGAGGGTGCGGTCCCCGATACCTCTCCCGCCCCCTCACGATGGAGGTCTAGGTTCTAAATTAGACATTACATTATAGCGCTATTTTAAGAGTAAATATTGCAGTATTACATTACTTACATTAAGGACTTGTCTCAGATTTCTTACCCTTATATTATTGCCTATTATTGGAGTTATTGAATATGTTCCGTGAAATATGTGGTAAGTAGTATGATTTCTGATACAGAGAAATATTTTCATGGCCAACACGATACGAAATTATCTGTGACAGAAAAAGTGTTGGCTCCGAAATTCTCAATACAGACAGGAACTCTTTTTCTGTCTTTCGTATAAACTAAAACTGTAATGCAGCCAATTTTTCATGCATGGTCCCATATTTTTCTAATTAAGTCAGTAATGTTATATCCTGGGAGGTGATTTTTGAAATTTCTGAACAGCAAAAAACAGATCATTGCATCAGACTTTTTTTATACGGCCATTTGACACGAGTTATAATTGATGGGCATACGGGAACTCGGCAATTTCTTTAATTGGAAGTCGAAAATTTGAATAATTCAACAAATATACTTACTCTTCTTCAGCACTCATTTTCGAACTAACTGATGATTATTGGTTCGAGGTACTTTTATAGGGATAACGCGGGAATTTGACGTTTTTTCATTTTTCCATTGTGAGAATGTGACAAAGTAACTATTTCATTTGTCACATTCTAACTTCACTTGAATGATGCAGTTGCACTGCAGTTGTATGATTGATTCCTTAAAAGTGTCAAAAGTTGAAGATTCCAGTACCCGTAATATTGTGCTGAGGGTCGAAAAATTAAAACGTTTAAATGTCAAAATTATCCGGCGATCTTTCAAAATAAAACTACCTTTACCCGCGGCACTCATATAATTAAGTACTATCGAGTACAATAGTTTTCTTCATCCTCTCGTTCTAGCGCGCGGGTTCTCCCGTTTAGTTAGAGCGAGAAGATGGGGAAAACGATTGCACTCGATAGTACATACATCTCTTTTGAATGAGTTGTCCAGAGTGTCATACAAGCGAGTTTTCCGTAAAGAAAATAACATCAATAGTTAAAATGAATTACGGACACTGATAAAATGGAAAAATGTTCCTTTATTAGTATTTTATTGTGTACATAGGTAGAAATAAAAATAATAAAACAATAGATATGGAAATATTTTCAATTAGAATAACTTCTGCATTGCAGAGATTCCTGTTTGATTCACGGGCTCCTCCCCGCCCGTGAACGTGGGGCACAACCTACGGTAGCTTACTGCCCCCCCGTTCTTCTTTCCAACCACGTCACCTGGACCTCTCTATAACAAATAATGATTAGTGTACATACATTTATTATTCAAGTAGCAGTTCATTTTATGTCTTTCGGCTTTATGAAGAGTGATCGTACACCCATTAAAGAGTAACAATAATAAATTAACATAGTTTACAATACAGTAACGGAACATGGACAAAATTATATTATTTGATTCCTGTGGTCTTTCAATTTGAATTGAGAACAGTGCAGTAGAAATTTTTAACTCATGTAATATGAGGAGACGGGGGCATCATCCGGTAAGACTTCGATTATTGGGCTTGGTTGGAACAACATTTATCCAAATCTATGAAATTCTCAAAACACGGTAAAATACACGACCTTTACTTTCTTTAAAAAGTCACAAACAATCCGCCGGACGGCGCATGTATAATCGAGGTTCTACTGTATGAAGCCTCTCCCAATCCGACAATATGTATATCACTGCAACTGTGGTGATACATATATCGTCGAAGTCTCATTCAAACTGCTATCCGTACAATTTTCTATTGTATGAGTGAAAATGAAATCATTTTTGAACTATGTCAACAATTGTATGCCACAATTAGCGCTGGGAAGATTATCGTGGGTCATCTTCAACTTCGGAGTGGGATTCCTCCTCGGGGTCGCTCTCATTCAGTATATGAAAGGCGTTTCCATCAGGAATTTCGTCTGTAAAGAAAAATGACAATAATATTGTACATCAATAGAGAAATGAAACGCATTTATTCTCACCTGGAACGTCGATGACTTCCAATTCCATCATGTCATCGGGAGCGATCTCATCATGACGATGATCACCGTCGTGATCGTCCTGGACATCGTCTCCGACGTCATGATCGTCAACGTCAAACGGGACGTTGTAGCCGCGTCTTTTGGCACAGACGACATGTCCACAACGACGAAGAAAGTCGACCACGTTATTGTCTTCGACTAGTCTTGCTTCGGCTCTTCGAATAAACGTATCGATTCTTCGATATTTCAGTCTGCGGCGCTGACGGGGTTCCGCTCCTATCTGTAAGCGAGCGAAATCTCCTGTAAGAATGTTCTCGATCTTCAGTAACCATTCAGTGAGCGCCCAAATATTAGGATGCGGGCGGCCGACGAGTTGGAAAAATGCTCTGTGAAAAGATTCTACAGCATTGTTCGTTCTGTGGGTTTCTCCGTGGACGGACAGATCAAGATCTCGGCGGTTCATCCAAGTATTCCTCATGTATCGCAGAAAAGGATTCAGTTCTGCGTGGTTACCGGCGATTCGCTCAATTTCTTGGAAACCCTCATGGATTCGATCCGATGGCAGCAGAGGTAGCGCATAGGACATGTTAAAGATTTGCACGACAACGGCATCATTTGATACGTGTAAATTCAAGGTCTTCGCTTTTTTCCTCAAAGCCTGGCAATAGTGAAACCAGCACCCCTTGATACGAGCAACATTCGGGAATGCATCTGCAGCCGACGCTCTTAATGCCCATTCAAAGTCGGTCATCACCGAGACAACATTGTCGAGGTTTCCCACAACCTGTGTGATCTCGGCCAGAACTGCATCGTAAGTTTTCCTCGTTCGTCTCGTCATCAGAACATACGCCAAGGGAAACGTCTGCACAAGGAATTCAGAGGGTTTAGGCATTTATTGTTGTTATTATGAGTTATGAGGGAACGTGTGTGGTGTGTACTGAAGACCGTCTAATACGGCAACATTTTCTTATGACATCTCTGTCCGTGATATAGAGAATTGTGAAAGTTTTAAAATGACAACATTTCGCGATTATAGTTAAGCAAGATGGCCGTCAGAATGCAGATTTTTATCAGAAACACCTAGCAACAGGCATCGATCACTTAACAACAAGCCAGTTGCTGTGAATTTTCAATAAAAATCTCCCCATTTGGGCGCCTCTACTGCTCGAATACAGAGACATAAAAAAAACCTTCATAAAGGGAGGCTATGATAATCGTTCTGTCTCATCTGAAAACTACTAAAACGATAGAGAGAGAATGAGAGTTATAGCCTCCCTTTATGAAGGTTTTTTTTTGATGTCTCCGTATAATCGCGACTACGAAATCACAGAGATTGAAAAAAAAAAACGATATGGTGTTATGTACCTACTGTACTGAAATATAATGCCGTCTATTCATCAAAAATGTCGCTATGTTAGAAGGCGCTTATACACAATCAATAGAATAATTTTTAATTTATTATTATTATAAGGGACTTACATGACCGTCATGCATCACGTGAATGCAAAATAATTGCATGACTCCACCTGTCCTCGGAACAACTCTGAAAGTGGCATCAGCATGGAGGTGAAGTTCTCTTTGGCGAATGGCAAATAGACAAATCGTGGGCGATACAAACAGTGCAAATTCGCCATCTTCTGCGACAAAACGTCCTCGGTAGAACACTCTCTTTTCGGGGCCATATTCCAAAGCATATCAAGTCCAGACGTTGTTCTCGCTCAAGACAGCTCTGGCGGGACAGAAAGGGCTGCGGCACCTTAAATACTTACGACCAGCCCTTTCCTTATCCGATGAGAACAGGAATCCGTGGATATCTAAATATAAGAGAGATCCCGCCCTGTCACCTTCCACACGTTGCATATCTGAAATCAGAACAAGATGTCGAATACACAACGCAAAATGTTATTGTCATGTCAAGTATATTGACTGAAAATGTTGTTCTTACCTGCAGAGGAAAAGTAGATTTCTTCCTGAAAGTAAATGAAACTGCGTCGAAAGTTCACAAATCTGGCACACCTAATTGCTCAGAGAAAAATTCAACACTGCCACGAAATCGTCATTTACCTACAATTCACCCAATTGGATAAAATATGAAAAGAGATAGGCGATAAGTTTTTGTAGGATATTATTTATAATAATCCAAAAAGGATACACACCGAGAGGGCGATAATAAACCTAAACAACACCACACGTTACATTATAAAACATATACACCCAAATTATAATTTTTAGGGTACTACGGCATCATAATTTTTTTCGAAACATTTGATTTGAGTATGTGTACGTCGTATGACTGAAATGAAAATTGTATACCAATTCTTCATAGTGAAAATACAGTTGTAAAATTACCGATAAAATATTTTTGGTAAAATTGGTACGATTGCAATTGTAATGAATTTTATACAAATCCAAATTGCGAGTTTCCAGCTTAAGCTAGTGAAAAGTTATAACCGGAAAACCCGCGAACGGGTGTCATTTTCAAACGACAACATCTCGACCCTTTTTAAGAAATCCAAAAATGCTCGTGCCGTACCCCATCACACATGCTGCCAATGTATGGGTTGAAAGAAATTCGATAGTTTTCTGAACCGAAATTACAAAAATATACCAACTGAATTACAAACAGCCTGATATTGAACAAGTTGAGTACTGCCATGGCATTTTTTTGCAAAATACGTGGAAAAAAATGGTATTTCATTAGTAATTCTGCGAGTGAATTTACCAGTAAAATTGCCATTTAACAATTTTACCGAACAGTGCAGAAAATTACTCCAAGTGAAAGTAATTGGGGTGGGCCATGTAGGGAGAAATAGACTGACAGTATTTCATTCTAGTCCTTTTCTGAATTCTAGTTGGAAATCGCTCGTGCTGCATATAGAAAAAAGTCATTCATCCACAAAAACTATCCCTACGTGAATGATTTCGATAAGAAGAAAATCAAAATTCAATATATAAGTAAATAATGTCTTCAATTTGTTCTTTGGAATTGGCCTGCTTCGGCAGGGTCTCTTCGTTTTATTCCAAATAAAAATGTTGAGGGGGTCCACTGTCGAATTATCACACTCTTGATTCCAGCTGTCCGAATGTTGCGCTAGATGTCACAGTTAGTGCAAAATGAAACAAGTGCACTAGAAAATTTTTGCGTGATAACATCACTAATTACGTGATAAATGTGTGAAATGATTACCATGGCCAGTGCCAAATGAGTGCCGAGATGGGATGAAACCAGATGTTACGCGCTAGATGTGACTATTGCAGATTGCATATCATATTTTGTTTTGTAACTGACTGCAAATACCACATTATCAAAATGGTTATGCTACTCAAAGTCCTCGATAGCAGGTGGCCGTGTTATGGAACTCGAGGGTCGTCCAAGGCGCGTAATCTACAACAAGACTGTACGTGGTCAGGTCCCTCTTCCTAATATCGGGTCGCATCTGGGTCTCCGAAACGGTCTTCGACGATCGACTGAGTTTTTGGGCGATGTATCTTTCTGCGTGGAAAAATGAGTATGAGTCGGTATGAATCGTACAGCAAGGGGGACGGTTGTGGGCGAACACGATAGGACAGTACCTGATTTATGCTGTAAATTCCATTTGCGATTGAAGATTTCCTTTTTATTTCCGTCCGCCGAATTCCGAGGTTGAAGTGAACCGTTTGTTCACTGTTTTCATGTCAAACCATAGGCCGAAATGACAACACATGGGCTTGCGCACATTTTCAAACTTCGAATGCACACGAAACGACGAAACGGGCGGCACCCGTGTCGGCATGGTCAGGGAGAACACTGTATTGAGCATTTTTTACGCATTTGTTGCACATTTTCGAACTTCTAATGCACCCGAAACGGCGTTATTGGTGTCGGAAAAGTCACGAGAAACACTGTTTGTTCAGTTGGGGCAGATTGGGGCCCTTTGGGCACTCAAAATCGCTCGAAACGACAGCTATTGCTATTAACGGATGTAAACACAGCCGTCCTTTATGTAGGTTGTTGCACATTTTCGAACTTCTAATGCACCCGAAACGGCGTTATTGGTGTCGGAGAAGTCACTAGAAACACTGTTTGTTCAGTTGGGGTAGGTTGGGGCCCTTTGCACCAGTGTTGCCGGAGAGAGAAAACAGGAATACCCGCGATGATGTTCGGAATTACCCGACATTACCCGACGGTCAGAAATTCAAAAATACCCGAAATTACCCGCCCTCAATACCTTAAATCCTTAAAATATCAAAAATTTGAATGTTCACAAATACCCAACATTATTCAATTAAATAATTATCTTCATACGGTTTTTTTCATTTGAAGTTCTGTCTCTATCCGTCAATAGTTGTCATTCGTCAAAAGACACATGATGATTAAAATCCGTTAAAATCTCGATTAAAATAGCCTAAGTACTCCAGATAAAAGACCGTTTGATTTGAACACTTGATTATCTTAAAGGAAACGCATGGGATGATTGTAATATTTATTAGGTACATGAATTATTTAAACAGGTACACAAAACAAAATAAAAGACAATGCAAATGAACTAAGTTATAATATTTTTTAGGTAATAAGTCTTATTATTGCAGTTCGTTTCATTAAAAACTAATTAAAAGGTTATTTATAAGTAAGAAACATTATAAAACAAAAACAACTCAAAATATTTGATAACAAAACAAAATAAATACAATGAAGTTAAATTATTCAGGTAGTAATTATTATTGCAGTTCGAATTAAAATGTAATTAAGTATAATTATAAGTTAGAAGAATTATTAATTTTTTTTGTGCCAAATTTGAGAGGATAACATTTCCTTAGTAGGCATAAATTTTATGCAGCCACCATGACTTTGAATTCCATCTCTCGATGATAAAATTGATCGAAGAGAATTGGTGCTTAATAAATTTCGTTTATCACTCTTTATATTAAATAAATCACTGAACACTCGCTCTACTGATGCGTTAGAGAATGGTAAAATCAGTAAGAACGAAATTATTCGTTTGACATTAGGAAATCGTCTTGTTCCTGCTGCGTTGCTTGCATTAAAAACTTGCAACCAAAATTTTTCAACGCTTGCAGAATCATAATGTTCAAAATCTATCAATTACTGATCGCAATGACTTTGTTTCCGCATTGATAACTACTGACGGTTCTACAATTTCTAGTAATTTGTATATGGGATCATCAAATTGAAATCTCATTTTGATTTGTGTGGCTGGATTCTGGATTCTGGATTAGGATTTGGAAGGTGAGTGGCTTGCGCCACTCTAGCACTTAGGCCTCTTACTTGGGCCCATTGTGCCACCCCTCCGGCGCAGCTCCCTGCCGCCCGCCGCTAGTCCTCAAGCCAACCAACAGAGTTGATAAACTCGAGGACCGCACCGGGTGCGGTGTTGCTAATGTCGGCCATACTTGGCCAGAAGTCCCCTAGTATGGATCCTCGGGTCGACGCAAGCGCGGGGCAGTGACATAGCACATGCTCCGCTGTCTCGTCCTCTTCTAAGCATCCTCGACAAGTGGGATCGGTTACGACGCCCAGCGTGTAGAGATGTTTGTTCAGTCGGCCGTGCCCGGTCCATATCCCTACGAGTTTTCGGAGATTGTCTCTGGTTAGTCGTAGGCAAAATTTGGCTCTTTTGAGGGATGGTGCCTTGATGGCGGCCCTCCCCTGTCTGTAGCCTTCAGTCGATTCCCAGCGCGCAGAGTGTCTGGTCCGGGTGTCTTCTTTAATCAGAGTATTCAGAGTAGAAAGGGCTACCGGTAGCGCCGGCTCCGGCCCGATCAGGTGTCGGTCGGAGCCTTCGCGCGCCAGCCCATCTGCCTCTTCATTACCCTGTATTCCTGTATGTCCTTTCACCCATACAAGGTCTACGACATTTTCTGCCGCCAGTCTTTCCAGAGATAGGTGGCATTCCCAGACCAGCCCCGAGTTGATCCTGGACCCTCTCAGAGCTAGCAATACCGCTCTACTATCTGTCATGATGCGTACAGACTTGCCCCTGATTCCAAGTTCAGTGGCTCTTTTGGCCCCTTGAGTCACCCCCGTCAGTTCCGCTTGGAACACGCTGGAGTAGCATCCAAGAGCTAAACTGTCTCGCAGGTCTGGATCTTCGGAGAAGATACCCGAGCCCGTGCCTCGACTATTTTTGGAGCCGTCCGTGAAGATGTTCACGTCCGATGCTTTTTCTTCGCAACAGTTTATTTCAATGCCATAACGCCTTGTGAAGTTGTATTTCACCGGGATGCGATCAGACCTCGCCCCCAGAATAGGTACTCTCATGAGCGCCTCATTCAGGATACGAGTGTGACCGTCATCGTGGTTTCTGTCATTCCATAGACTCTCAGCCCGCAGTCTCAAAGCCGTCCCCAGAGCCACCTCCTCGACGTACAGGTCGAGGGGAGGCAGGCAGAGAATCGTCTCCAAGGCCGCAGTTGGGGTCGTCCTCATAGCCCCAGTCACTGCCAGGCATATCAGCCTTTGGATGTGACTTATATGAGCCATCTCGTTCCTCTGTCTGGTTCTGGGCCACCAGACGAGCGCACCGTAGCAAAGCATGGGTCTGATGACCGCCACATATAGCCAGAGGACGATCCTAGGTGATAGGCCCCAAGACCGCCCAACAGCCCTGCGGCATTGCCAGAAGGCCGCGCATGCCTTGCTCACTTTTAACTCCAAGTGTCTTTTCCAGTTGAGTTTGCTGTCAAGTACGATTCCCAGGTACTTGACTTCCTTCGTTAGACTAAGTT
Organism: Salpingus planirostris; assembly: GCA_949788335.1. Classification (NCBI taxonomy): domain Eukaryota; kingdom Metazoa; phylum Arthropoda; class Insecta; order Coleoptera; family Salpingidae; genus Salpingus; species Salpingus planirostris. The sequence continues at coordinate 66,282 of CATKUT010000009.1, forward strand.
GGGTTCCCTTAAGTCTAGGTAAGGTCATTGCACCTAGCTTTCGTTTTTTCGTGAAAAGAACGAGCTCCGTTTTCGCGGCGTTTACCGAGAGGGAGCGTTCCGTTGTCCATTCATCAACTATGTTCAGCGCGCTCTGCATAATGTTGCAGAGTATGCTCTCATGTTTACCCGTAAGCAGGATTGCCAGGTCATCTGCATAGCCAATAGTGCGGAACCCCGACTCATTGAGCCGGCGCAGCAGGTCGTCAACTAATATGTCCCATATTAGCGGGGATAAGACTCCACCCTGTGGACAGCCCTTGCTAACGACACCCCTGACGGTGCAATCCCCTACACTTATCTGTATTGCTCGCCACTCCAGGGCATGCCGAATCAGCCCACACAACATGGGGGTTACGGCGTGTTCCTGTAGTGCCTTGGTTATGCTTTCGAAGGTTGGTCGGTCAAAAGCGCCTTCGATGTCTATAAACACTCCCAGGGTAGATGATTTGACCTCCATCGACCTCTCGATTCTGCTCACCACTGCGTGTAGCGCAGACTCGGTCGATCTTCCTGGGATGTATGCGTGTTGACTGGGATGAAGAGGGCGTTCCACTAGCGCCGTATCCCTAATCTCTCTGTCGCACAATCTCTCTAAGGTCTTTAGAAGAAAAGACGTTAGACTGATAGGCCTATAGGATTTTGCCGCGGAGTAGTCCGATTTCCCCGGTTTTGGTATAAATATTACTTTAACTTCCCTCCATTCCCCGGGAATGTATCTGAGGACGATACACGCCCGGAAGATTCGCACCAGGTGGTCTAGTATGATCTCCAAACCCCAGTGGAGTAGAGCAGGATACACGCCATCCAGCCCGGGTGATTTATAAGGAAGGAACGATTTGATAGCCCAAGCTACTTTTGAAGCACTTGCAATACGAGCGTCCACAGCCCAGTCTACAGCAGTAGGGTCCGGGGCGACGTACTCGGGCCAAACAAGGTCAGGTGCTACCGTACAATCTGGGAAATGTGTGTCCATCAGCACCCCCGCAGTCTCCGCTAGGTCGGTAGTGTAGGTACCGTCCCCTCGCTTCAAACTGCTGGGTTGTTGATTTGGGTCTTTCGAGATGATCTTCTTCAGTCGGGCGGCTGAGGCAGTGGACTCTATGCCACCACAGAACGATCTCCATGCCTCCCGTTGTCTTTTGCGAATCAACCCTTTGTACACTTTCCGGTGCTCGTTGTAAGCTTCCAAGTCCGTGACATTTCGGGTGGTTCTGGCTCTGTTGAAGAGTTTCCTGCTTCGCGTCCTGAGGTTGCCAAGTTCTGTGCACCACCATGGTGTCGCACGACCCCCGACAGCCGCAGTGCGCAGCGGGCAGGTACTTTCATATGATTTGATGATACTTGATCTCACAGATGCAACGCCCTGCTCCACCTGCTCAGCCGTTGTGATGTCCTGTGGTATATGTGACGCTCCCAGGGATCTCTCCAGGTGCGCACGAAACGACTCCCTGTCTGTCTTCCTGGGGTCCCGGTGGGGGCTGCTCACTATTTCACAGCACTTAATGTTGAAACTTATCCATCGGTGATCGGACATGGACACCTCGGGTGCCACATGCCAATCCGCGATCTTACTTGAAATGTTTGCGGATGCCAGGGTGATGTCTATCACTGTTTGGCACCTAGAGGTGACGAAGGTTGGTTCGCTCCCTCTATTAACAATTTCTAAACTAGTGCTAGCAATATATTCTAGTAGTGTCTTACCTCGATTGTTGTTGTCGACGCTCCCCCAACTTGTGTGGTGAGCGTTCGAATCACATCCAATAATGAGGTGTTTATTTCCGGCCTCACAGTACTCGACGAGGTCCGTCATCTCTCTTGGAGGTGGGGGTCCTATCGAGTTGATCGGCAGGTAGATTGATGCGATGATTACATCTTTTTGTTGCCCGTCCCCCGTATCGCAGCTGACACGTACAGCCGTTAGGTCCCCGGTGCAGAACTGCGGTACTAGGTTGGCTTGAAATTGCCTCGGTATGTATATACACGTCCTAGGCCTGTCAACATTCTGTGTTACATATACAGTACCACTTAATTTGCCCAGTCCACAGACCTGGCCTTTTACGCACCAGGGCTCCTGGATAAGGGCTATTGTAGTTTTAACGCTGTCCAGGTGGCGGCACAAAGTTGCGACCGCCGCCCGGCAGTGTTGGAGGTTTGTTTGTATGAAACTTACTTTGGTTGCCATCCGTGATCCGTAACAGTTTGAGAAGGACCGGGTTGTCAAATGACAGCCTGGTTCCTCAAATGACGGACGGTCCTGTGGCCGTCGAGGAGGCCGCCCGGTCGGTCGACTGTTCGTCCTCCTGGGAGGGAGCATCGACCTCACTGCGAACAGTGGAGGCGGCCTGGTGGAACTTGATCTTTAGGGAGGTGAACAGGTAGTTCAGCCTCCCTTGTTTGCTGTCGAAGGATTTGACGACGGCCTCCCTCACACCAAAGACAAGAATGGTCCCTTTCGGGACATCCTTGGCCGCGGTGTGGAAGGTCATCCACTCCCCGACTCTCGCCCATGGATTTTGGGCCGCCAAGCGTCGCAAGACTACCTCCGTTTCCGCCGGTTCGCCCGGAATCCACAGAGTCATCTTGGTCAGCTTTGGTAGCTGATCCACGGGGATGACGTCCAGCTTTGCACCTTCCCATTGGGGGGGCAATTCTGCGATGGTCTTCTTTAGCCAAGCTAAAGAACCGTCATTTTCGCAGTTGATCCTAAGGACCTCCTGTGAGTAGTTCCAGGACCGGAAAATAGGTGGGCTGGCCGAATCCCTGGACAGTTCCCTATCCAGACATTCCGTCAACCTGGCCTGCAATAACTCGACCCAGGCAGGTTTGATCCTGCCGAGGGAATTAGAGTCCCAGTCCTGCTTGTCGATGATTGCCACTCTCAGGTGAGCGCCAACCATCCCACTATAGGTCCCCTCCTGAACAGGTCCGGAGGGCCGTTTCGAAGGGCCAGACATCCCGCTCGCCTGCCGCGCAACTCTTTTATTGGGATTGACACCCGGAGAGTGTGCGGAGGAGCCATCGGACCTCTGCCTCTTCTTTTGTGTGGGGTACCCGCTGCCCGGTTTCGGTTCGTTGCCCTAAGGCTTCCGACCCTCAGCCAGGGAGCTGGGACCCTTTGAGTCTTGGGGAGTGTCCCCCTTTGCGGTAGAGGTGTTACCGGTAGCCACTAAGGCCGCCTGCTTCATCCTCCGCCGCTTCTTTTGTTGAGCTCCGGAAAGCCTTTTCCGGGGCTTACTTATTTTGTGAGTTGAGTCTTGCGACTCAGCCTCATGGGTTTTGGTTTCAGGATTATTCGATTCCATACTAACAGACGAAACTTTCGTCTCACGAGCTCCCCACCCACCACGGAGTCCAACACGGGGACGTCAAAAGGACGCCAGGGCTACTCGCGAGATATAGCCCCCAGGTGCGAGTTGCACACGAGCAAGCCACGCACCCTGGAAACCAAGGGTGCGCGCCCGCTGTACACCCCTCTGCACCCCAGGGGCTCACCCAGCCGGCCCTCTTACGGGACGGCGCAGCCGATTGATCAAGGTGGGTTAGTCTTGACCGCCCGTCTTAAGGTGAAATCCAGGCCAAAGTGGCGTGTTGCCCACCCAAGGCAAGGCTCAACCACCAGGATTCCTTCATCCACCCCTACGGGACGCCACGCACGGCACAAACACGTGGGTAGCCTTAAGAACGCCCAGACAGCACGACTACTATGCTGAAGGGTGGATTTTTCTGTCGGGGTTGTCTCCCTTAATCGAAAACTTGCCCGCTTTGTGGCGCCGGCTGATCGCCGTTCGCCCCCTCCTCTTAGCTGCAGATGCCCTGCATTTCCAGGGGGTGCGACGAGGACGCGAGAAGTAGGACTTGGTGACTCACAGACTGACCGCTTTTACACGAGCTGTTTGGGCATTGCTTAGAGTTTTATGAAGTTACCTATTCGATATTAGCAACTCCTCCAAGACCCAGATCACCCATTACCCCCCGATTTGTGTGGCTAATTCAATGTAGAATTTCAATATCGTGTCAAAAAAGATTTTTATTGCCGCTTTATCCGCCGTCATTTTAATTCCTTGAAGACTTTGTGTGGCTTCAATTCCTAGATAAATTTTGTCTGGTAGAAGAAAATTTAATGGGTTTTTGTGATTTACTGTTAGTATGTCAATGTTGGATCCTCTGACGCAATTTATTTTTAAAAAATTAGAACACACCGTCTTCTGTAGCCTTTCAGTTTCAGGTACCTTCCTTGGTACCTTCCTGTCATAACATTGGGAGTGTCTGATGCAAATCCCGCTAGATTTTCAAAAGGAATTCCTTTTGATTTGATGACGTTGACCAAAGCATCAAATAAATCATCTGCAGTTCCCCCATTCAGTTCCATTATGTCAAAAAACTTTGTAGCAACAACGGATTCGTGGTTCATAAAAATCACAGTGAAAGCGCACTGTTTCAATGTTGCACAGTCCGTTGTTTCATCCATTATTATAGAAAAGAAACAACCAGGTTCCTTCAAAGAATCATTGAAGTTTTTCGTGAACGAAATCTTGGGAAGAGTCAAGATTTCGTTCACGATGGCAGTTGCCTTGGTCCTCCTGACAGCCAGATGTTTGGCAATTTTCGAATCAGAAAATATACTGGATAATAAAGGACTAAGAGTATCCATTAGAAGAAAAGGCAAGTTATTGGTGGTCAACATACCACACAATTTTATTTCTGCAGTTCTCACTTGCTCATCCAATGTAGAAGTCCTAAAAATATCCGTTATTTTTTTGACATTAACGGTATTTTTCACATTTGTCTTATGTTTTTCGCTTTTAGCATGTCTCTTTATTGCACTTTTGTGTGCGATAAATTCTTTATTGCATAATGTGCAACACGCTTCTTCGGCGGTATTTGCCTTGGACTTGCCTTTAATCAACCAATCCTTAAAATCGGGTTCCGAGAGCCAGGAATCACAAAACTTGGGAACTTTCTGCCGTTTACATTTTCCTTTTTCAATGGTCTCTTCAGACTCTGATGAGGACTCCGACGAGCTTTCTCCCTGCCTTTGTTTACTCTAGAACAAGCAGAACTTTTATTGAAACACCATACATAAACATTTTGCCGGTTCAAAACTTACCTGTAACCCCCAATTGTCCATCTTAAAATAAGAGCAATCCAAACAGCACCCGAAACCTTTCGCAGAACCACCAAAGAGAACCACGCAGAACAAGAAACTTTCGTAGAAGAAACTATAGTTTTGACTAGTTTTTACATTATAAATCGTAATCGAGATTTTTAACGGTTATGTTATGAGAGCGAGATTAATTAAATGTTAAATGACATTTGACAGTAAATTGATACAATGAGCGAAAACTGCACGTTCGCGCGAAACGATGTTCACCCGAAGTCGCATTCGGAAACGAAGTGATTGCGTACTGTAGTTAGAAATTAGAAATTCATAAATCCGTGATGAAGAAACCGAGAAAGAAACTAAAATTTTTTTTAGGAAAAAATCTTGCAAGTTGTGAATGCCCGAAATCGGGTAGTGGGTAATGACGAATAATTTTTACCCGACGACACACAAAATTACCCGGCAATCGGGTAATTACCCGCCAATTGGCAACACTGCTTTGCACACTCAAAATCGCTCGAAACGACAGCTATTATCGGATGTAAACACCGATGTCCTTCATGGAGGTCGTTGCACATTTTCAAACCACGTATTATGCACCAAAACGGCATAATTGGTGTCGGAAAAGTCACTAGAAGCACTGACGTGTTACGTGGCGGCCTTTTGTAAAATTTTGTACCCTCAAAATGCCATAAATTGCAATTTTCCCGGTGTGTTTACGTTAGGAGGACACATCGGTTGCGCTCGGCCCGAGCCGAATGCCGATGAGATACGCTCGTGACATGGACTGTCATTGTCGGGCTTATGATAATTCGCGATTATAAAAATTCGAGGTTATAACCATTCGCGACTATGAGATTTCGATACTGTGACTTTTCGCGACTACGAGTTTTCGCGATTATGAGTGGTACTCTTCCTGGCACTCGTGTGGCATCTGTTCAGCCCGTGGATGAAACGCCGAAGCGTGACACGGTACGGGAATATTTACTTACCTTGATGCCGCTTGATGAGCTAAAGGATTTCCGTGCCTCGATCGAAATTATACTGAACGAGCCAGCTTCTGCACGCCTGGAGATTAACTCTCTGCTAGACCGTATTTTACCATCGAAACCCTTCGCCCGGAGACCTATCGCTTCTAAAGGAAGGCCTCGGGGAGAAGGAAGAGGTCGTTATAGGCGCAATGCGGAGCGTGCCTTCGCGTTTAAGAAGGCGCAGACTCTTTTCGGTAAGGAAAGGGCGACATTGGCCCACAACATCATCGAAGGCATCGAGGATGGCCTACCCGGATTGACACCCGATTTGGAGGCGGTTAAAGAAGCCTACTGGTCCATCTTCTCCAGTGAGTCTGCCAGAGATGCGTAGCCGGTTTTCAGCAGCATCAGGGCGAGCTTTACGCCCCGGTTCTGGCTGAAGATATCGTGAATGTTATAAAGGGCAACGCAACATCTGACTCGCCTGGCCCCGATGGAATTCGACTCGCTGATTTGCGCCGCATTACCGTTCTTTTGATTGCGGTGCTTTTTAAGGCGATGATCCTGCACGGTCATGTTCCAGGCCGGCTAAAGGAATGTCGAACAACGTTAATCCCAAAGGGGTCTGAGGGGCTGAACTGTGTGGACAACTGGAGACCGATCACCATCTCGTCGCTGATTACGAGGGTCTTGCATAAGATGCTGGCCCAGCGCTTCAAATCTCTCCCATTTCATCCGGGACAGCGTGGTTTCATGTCGATAGACGGAACGTTGACCAATACTCTGTCGTTGCAGGCAATCCTGAAATCTCATAGAGAGGCTCTTCGCCCGCATAGCATTACGACCTTAGACCTGAGGAAAGCCTTCGATTCCATCTCCCATAACAGCCTTCGACGTGCTATGGAGCGCTTTTCTATTGACAGCCGGATGATAGACTTCGTGATGGACGGCTACATCGACTCGTGGACACGGGTAAAGTGTGGGGATCGAGAGACGGGTCGAATTGACATAACCAGAGGAGTAAAGCAGGGGGATTCTCTATCGCCATACCTCTTCAATTTGGCGATGTACGAGCTTCTTGAGGACCTTGAAAAGAAGCCGGTGGGGCTGCGGTTTGGCGACTCAAATCTTACCGCATTGGCTTACGCAGACGACGTCGTTCTGTTTCCACAGTCGGCTGCGGAAGCTCAACAGATGGTTCGCTTATGCTGCCGTTTCTTCGAAAAGCGCCAGATGGCGGTCAACCCCGCAAAGTGTACAAATCTAACAGTATGCCGCGCTCCGCATCGAAAGAAGTTATTCGTTAGTTCCACGGCCCGTCTCTTCGCTGAGGGTGGTTTGATAAGACAGATAACTGTAGGAGAGCAGGTTAAGTATCTCGGATTCAAGTACTCATTCATGGGTACTGAAGAGCCGTCGTTGAGCCTCCTGCCCCCTCAGTTAGATAGAATATGCCGATCTCCCCTGAAACCGCAGCAGAAACTAACCATCATCAAATACCACCTGATACCCCGCTACATATATTCCCTCCAAGGCCCCTCCGTCTCGATGAAGACTCTTCGGAATGCAGATCGTCTCATACGGATGGCGGTCAAGCGGATCCTCCACATCCCGAAGACCTCCGCGAGTGCCTTCGTTCATGCCGGACTGAGGTTCGGTGGGATCGGAGTCTTCTCGTTGGCCACAAGGATCCCGGACATACTGTTGTGCAGGATGTCCCGATTGAGGGCATCTGACGATCCTCTGCTCAGCAGTGTGCTTGACTCTGAGTACGTTCGACATTTGGATGAGAGGTTGAGTCTCATGATTCGGGACGTGGGCAGGGGACGGAGAGCGGCGGATGCCTACTAGCAGGCCAAACTTGAAGGTTCTCCATCAGGGAACGGACTGTACCAGGTCGGGCGCCTGACGTCGGCGTCGGCCTGGATTGATAAACCCCCGCAGTATTGGAGTGGCGGGGATTACATAAGTGCGATCCTTCTTCGTGAAAACCTCCTCCCTACGGTGGGTGGCGTCCACAATCCAGCGGACAGACGGCAGTGTAGGAGTGGCTGCAGGCGGACTGAGTCTTTGTCCCACGTACTTCAGTCCTGTCCGTCCACCCACTACGAAAGAATTCGCCGTCATGACCGCGTTGTCGACATTGTCGGTAAGGTCGTCGAGAAGAACGGCTGGGCGGTGGAATTTGAGCCCCGATTCCGAGACGGGGGCGGAGTCCTGAGGAAACCCGATCTAGTCGCGAAGAAGGACGCCGATGTCATCGTGTGTGAAGTCGGAGTCAGCTGGGAAGGCCCGGAGGATTTGAGTCCCGCTTTCCAGGGCAAGGTGACGCACTACTCGGAACCAGGATTCATCCAGGCCCTGAATCGCAGGTACCCGGACTCTAACATCTCCCTGAGGCCCCTCATCGTCGGCGCGCGTGGCGGTTGGTGCCCGCGGAACGACCCGGTCGCGAGTGCGTTCGGCTTTGTGCGTGGCGATTTCGAAAGGGTAATTCATAGCGTGTTGCAGGGGGGCTGGATGTGCCATCGGGCTTTTTCGACGCGTGTTTTCGAGTAGTGCGGTGTGATTCGGTCGATAATCCCTCCGGGCTGTGATCGCTCTCTCCGAGTATAGTCTAATTTTAATCTAAATTTTAACTCTGTTTTTTGCACATTTTACCTGTTATGACTGTTTGTTCTAAGACTTTTTATTGAAACGGTGTATTATTGTGTTGTATATTTGAATAGTTTTGGCTCTGTCTTGTTATTGTATTTTCCGTATATTTCTGTCGGTTGACGTATTTTATGTTTATATAAATGGCAATGGTGGCCTTTAACATCACACCAAAAAGCTTGTTTCTTAAATTTTGAATAAAGTAGTTTTCATAGCCAAATGCCTCGTCATCTAATTAGTGACGCGCATGAATGGATTAACGAGATTCTCACTGTCCCTACCTACTATCTAGCGAAACCACTGCCAAGGGAACGGGCTTGGAAAAATTAGCGGGGAAAGAAGACCCTGTTGAGCTTGACTCTAGTCTGGCGCTGTAAGGAGACATTAGAGGTGTAGCATAAGTGGGAGATGGCAACATCGCAGGTGAAATACCACTACTTTCATCGTTTCTTTACTTACTCGGTGAGGCGGAACGCGTGCGTCCTTCGCTCACGAGCGGCGGCTGTCACGGTGTTCTTGAGCCAAGCGCACAGAGTGGCGTTCCGTGCGTCGTGGTTAACGGCCGTTCGTCCGTCCGTTCGCGCGGGCGGTTCGTGCGGTCGCGTGACTGCGGTCGTTTCGGGCGCCGTTATATGCTCTCGCGTGATCCGATTCGAGGACACCGCCAGGCGGGGAGTTTGACTGGGGTGATACATCTGTCAAAGAATCACGCAGGTGTCCTAAGGCCAGCTCAGCGAGGACAGAAACCTCGCGTAGAGCAAAAGGGCAAAAGCTGGCTTGATCCCGATGTTCAGTACGCATAGGGACTGCGAAAGCACGGCCTATCGATCCTTTTGGCTTGAAGAGTTTTCAGCAAGAGGTGTCAGAAAAGTTACCACAGGGATAGCTGGCTTGTGGCGGCCAAGCATTCATAGCGACGTCGCTTTTTGATCCTTCGATGTCGGCTCTTCCTACCATTGCGAAGCAGAATTCGCCAAGCGTCGGATTGTCCACCCGCCAATAGGAAACGTGAGCTGGGTTTAGACCGTCGTGAGACAGGTTAGTTTTACCCTACTAATGACTCGTCGTTGCGATAGTAATCCTGCTCAGTACGAGAGGAACCGCAGGTTCGGACATTTGGTTCACGCACTCGCTCGAGCGGGCGGTGGTGCGAAGCTACCATCCGTGGGATTATGCCTGAACGCCTCTAAGGCCGTATCCTTTCTAGTCAAAGGCGGCAATGATACCATTAGGAGTTCCGTGGGTCGGAAGGCTCAAAACAATGTGACTCTACTAGGCGGTCGATGTTCGCGTCGGCCGTCGCACGAGCCCTATATTGCCGTGTGGGACCGACGGCGGGCGGCAGGATCAATCTTGTCACGTCCCGCCTGGTCCCTTGACGGTCGATCATGGGTGAAACTAGTTCGATGTCGGAACTCGGAATTGTCTGTAGACGACTTACGTACCTGGCAGGGTGTTGTACTCGGTAGAGCAGTTTCCACGCTGCGATCTGTTGAGACTCAGCCCGTAGCTTGGGGATTCGTCTTGTAGTCGAGACGAGACCCCGATCGTACGTGTGTGTGTGTACGTGCGTACTCGCTAGGGAGTATGCCATCAATTGTGACAGGTCCATTCACCATTGTCAACTTATTACTGAGCCATGAAAGAGGTTGTCCTCCCAAAAGTCAATATTCACAAAATCCAGACGGCAACTATATGTTTATGAATTCTGGCCATCTGAAATTCACCAACTTCAAACCACCAAATTCAGATTTTTTCTAAGTTGTGGAAAATCAATGAATTGGTAAATTTCAAACAAGAAGATAGCAGTAAATATTCCAAGGAACCAGTACTTAATTGTTTTACACACATTTATCAGAACTTTTTCAATAATGATTTTGTAGATAAAACCTCGTGTTCACCATTCAAAATATTCGTAGCAAGCTCCAAATTTTGCAAATTGACGACACACTTTCAGCATCTTGAGCTCTCCTCCAGCAATTTCTTATTATTTATTATAGTTTTGCACATTTGAGAAAAATTATGTTCAGCAGAATAGTAGTAGATGGGTTCATATTGGAATTGTAACCGTGAATGTAACACTTTTCCACATCCTGAAAATCAGACGCATTCTCAACTGCGGGAACCTTATTGTATTAGCGCCTCTTACTCGAAGATCACGTGATAGAGAGTGGTAGTAACCCGAATTACGTCAAAACACACAAACTTCAAAGCAAAAAATTTTTGCTACCGCTGGCGCGCGTTACGCCATCTCTGGTGCGACACGCTGAATGAATCATTACTTGTGTTTGTGTCAGACGAAACGCATCGCGTCCAGTCTCAGTGGATGTTTTTAGTGTTGTTTGTGGGTAATTAAACACAATGCCAAGCGGAAAACGTCGTCGTAGTTCTTCCAGAGATTCCCACTCGTCGGAACTGAGGAAGAAACTTAAAAAATTGGAGGAAAAATTGCGAGACTTGACTGAGGGACATCAAAATCCTGGAAAACGCCGGGCGGGCGGTCATCGTCGCACCCGTAGCCGATCCTCGAGTGCGACCGAAACAAGCAGAAGTACTTCTGCAGAATCTTACTCGTCAGGGGACTCCGCAAGTAGGTTTAAAATTTTTCGTGAAAATCAGATGGGATCTGTTTTTCTTAGTCGTGTTACCGACTTTTTATTATTGAGGCGGGTCCTGATACTGTGGCGTAATTTGGTGATTGCCCAAATTACGTCGACATTAGCATGGTCGACAGTTAGGTGACCCCACCGGTTGCGACAAGGAAGTGGACCGATGGTGTCAGCATTTAGCGATAAGTTTAGCAATCGGCATGGGTCATTGTCTGAACCCATGCCGACTAAGGGTTTTTAAGTGTAAGACGGCCCCCCAAATGTGTTGGGGGAACCGAGGTTTCCTCGGGCCGAAATGGGCCCGGGAACGGGAGTTCGGCTTGGGAGCCGGAGCTGGCTCCTGGAGCCAGACCGGGGCTGCAGATCCGGTCCGGTTTCGGGAATAAAATAAACTCCACAAAATAAACAGTGCGTTTTACTTCTCTGAGCTACACCCCCCTACACGAACGGGTTTATTCGTGACATGGTGGAGGCGCCAAATCCGGCTTAATTTGTGTCGGAAAATCCTTGGAAAACTCGCAGAAAACACTGTGGGGTTAGTCTGCGGCCTTTTGTGTTTTTTAAATGACCAATTTTGCGATTTTTCCCGTGAAATTCTGACGGTAAACACGCCAGCAGTGCGCCAGCAGCGCGCCTGGCGAACGCTCGGCTCGAGGCCCCGCTTATCATATAGGATGTCGTAATCGGTCCCTACGTCAGCCGATTCGAAACTATGTCCATTCGTGATTGTGGGAATTCGTGACTATGTCTTTTCGCGAGTATGGGGTTTCGCGACTACGGCTTTTCGCAAGTATGGGTTTTCGCAACTATGTCTTTTCGCGAGTATGGGTGTTACTCGAAAATAGAACAATGAACTGATTACTTCCGAAGAAATGAAAATTCAGCGTTATTTGAAGCAGACAGACGGCTAACCTATTTTCAAAAGCCCGCATTTCTATTTACATTATGCCAAAATTCGTGACAAGGTTGTGTTACAATGACAAAATTACCAAAACGTCAAATTCTCCTCCGCACTACATAACTGAATGGACTTTATAATATCCTCAGAAGACCCAACAGCGGGGGGGTCATCTCTTGTAGGTATCCTTAGATAAACCCCCTAACGTCAGTTCTGAGAAATTACAAATTACCGGGAAGAATAAAAAGTTGTCCCCCATTGAGCCATTTCCTTCTTAATTCTGGCCAGAATGAAAGAAGCACGCCCCATTGCTGTAGAATGTAGTTCGGATTTTCCTATCAATGGAATTCAATGAATTCGCCAGCTTCTTGATAACATCAGAGATAACATCATTTTTCATTTTGCTATTTGCCATTTAATATCAAGTCAGCCTTGACTTGTTCTAGTTATTTCGGTGTAATTCGAATACAAGATCATGTACCTACCTACGGAAGTCGTTGATAATTCTTTGGATAGAATAGATTTCAAGTTGATGATCCAATAATTTTATTTCTCGTTCATTCCAAGAATTTTTTTAATAATCGGAGCAGATATCTTAAATGTCGATATTCGAAAAATCAAAGTACCTGGATCAAATGCGTTAATGGGTCTTGCGAAGCTCTTGTTTTCGTCTCCGACACTTTCTGAAAATTTTCGCGATTAAGTACCGATCAATTTTTTATCGACACCATCGACACTGACTTGCCGTCATTAATTCGGTGTAATTCGAAAACTATATCATATACGGGAGTCGACGAGAACTCTTTCGATGCCTTAAAGTTATAGGTTCTATATTGATTTATTTCTCGTTCGTTCCAACAATTTGCGAGATTTGATTACTTAATAATCGAAGCGGGCATCTTGAATGACAATCGCTACAATTAATTTGCGAATATTTAAAAAACTGGAGCACCTGAGTTTTAAAAAGCTCTCGTTTCGTTTTCTGACTTTTGTTTGTAACTTTTTGCGATTATGGATAGAAAACATCATTCCGGCGTGTTTTGGGCCAATTCATTCGCTATAATTAAAAACGTAATCGATGTAGAAAGCTCATTGTGAAATCATCTTACATCTTACTTTAACAACCCTGTATAGGTAGTTGGTCTCTCACTCCCACTCTATGATCTTTTTATGATCCTGTACAGGGTATACCATCACTTGTGTCCGAATTTTTCCTGCGAAAACCAACGAAACGATCAATTCCAGAAATTAAGAATCCGTTTGGGATATTGAGAGCTACCTCTGATAAAATTAGCGAATTTTTCCCCTCAAAAATGAAGCGTCAGGACGCCAGACGTGTTACATTTCAATAACGAAGATACCATTTAATTTACACTACTGGATTCAGAAAAATTTACCAAATCAGATAACGTTTGTCGATTTTTAGAATATCAATGAATAAGCGTGTAATTAATTAGCGAACTTGCCATGTAGAACCGGCCGCGCGCTTTGCAGTACACTCGACGGAGAAATGTTCGCAAGATGCAACATAAGTTTTGAATGTGAGTTCCACGTTGCATCTTGAGCGCATGGCTTTGCCGAGTGTATCGCAAGTCAGCCGATGATTTTACATGGCAAATTCGCTAATTATTTACACGCTCATTAATTGATATTCTAAAAATCGACAAACGTCATCTGATTTGGTAAAATTTCCTGAATCCAGTAGTGTAAATTAAATGGTACCTTTATCATAAAAATTCAAGACGTCTGGCAGGAAAAATTCGGACACAAGTGTACAATTGCCAGCCGCAAAGCCGCGCGACTGGACTGGTATAGCGACTTTTGACGAAAAATCCAAATCGCGCCGCCCGAGCCGCGTCGCTTCAGCCGCTCCATAGACACTCCACCTCTAATCAACTCGTTAGATCTAAAGGTCGGATTCCTATGCTGCGATTTTGGGCCGCACGGCTGAAAATCGCAGCAGATCAGCCGCACCGGGTGACTGGTTTACATTATTTCAAATGGACCGCATTCCTATGCAGCGGCTGAGGCCGCACGGCTAAACAGCTCTGCTCATGATCAGAATCGCAGTGCGCGCGTCGTACGAGTCGCAGTCGTCGTAGTTTACATGGATTCAGTGGAACTGTGCTGCGGCCCAGCTTTCATGAGTCGGGCCGCATCAGCCGCAACGACTGACTAAACATTTTGAATTATTTTGTATAATCAATATAATACCTACAAGAAACTCGATAAGCAAAGTATTCATCAATCATACCATGCAATCACAACATAATTAATTGAATAATGGTATTTTAGTTCAGAATTATTAATTGGCTGTGTATGATGATAATGATTGCCATCCACTATTTCGAAGTTTTATAGGAAAGACGATCTCATTAATTAGTTGGAGTGAATTTTCAGTTATGCTCGCACAGAACAAATTAGAGTTGAGCAGCAGGTGACTATTCCCCTCCACATATGCAAATAATCGCGATAATTGCATAAGTGTAAAATCGATAATTACTTATTTCATTTCTATATTCTAGAAAAAAAAACGAGTCGTTTTGTTAATAATTTATTGTTTATTCTTCCGACTGATCGCCAACTTTCGTTTGCGTACAGAAATACAACACTGAGTGAAATGTATTTTATCTAATTTCAGTAGGTAATGTTAAAATCACGATCTTAAAAATAGTATCGTTAGGACCTCTATTACCCAACTAGTTAGGTTGTGAAATTGAACGAAAATGTTCAAGAAATGTATTTGTTATAAAATTCAAAAACCCATTTTTTTGTCGGAATTAATGTGGAGAGAGCTCCATCCGCTGCAGCTTCAATATTCGATGACAGACTTTTTTCAGATTCATTCATTTTCACAAACTTTCAGCACAACTTTTTGCTTATGAAACTACGGTAACAACAAAAATCTCAATCAAAACTCTACGCAACCTATAATTTTGGAGATGCTTGATGTAGAATAGTAATTATTAACTAAGGTAGAGAAGTTTGCTATTATTGCCGCGAGGCAAGTGGTATTTTACGCCCTAGGGCGCTAGAAGTACGCATCGTGTATTCTTGAACAAAATAGCTTTAAGTATTCTATCTTTTTAATAACTAATGATTTATTTTGCGTGATTATATGTACATCTCAAAATTACAATTGGGACAATTATTTACATTATGATGATGACTTTTTCTTGTTCGATTTTTCCAGAAAAAAGATCCGGAGAACTTCTTTCCTTATAGTAACATATTCTAGTTGAACTTTTTCTCCATTTATTGAAGACCACTTATTCTTTTTCACATAAAATTTCTGATTCCACTGGTAAAAATTCTGTAGCTTCGGCAGCGTCCGTAATTTCTGCTGGGAAATCGGTAATTTCTTTATCATTCGCCGTAAAAATCTTCTCCAAAACCGCCACTCATTTTCACTTTTGGAATTTTTTTCAATATGGCTACCTTTATTCATGTTGTTGTTAATCGCTACTTTCAATTTATTTGTATTACAGGGTGTCTTTGAAATACGTGTACAACGCGCTACCACATACTCCTGAGACTGTCATTTGCAAATACTTGTAGCGTACGTAGCGCCCCCTAGGAAATACAGCAAAACTGAGTCCAAATAAGTATTCCCCGTGCCAAAAAACCCTCGTGTACCAATTTTTGAATTATTATTCACAAAACTTGACAAATTATTAAAAAAGATGGAAATAAAAATTTTCATTTCAACACCCTGTAACTTTTTTTTTATCAACTTTTGGACTAAGGTCATTGTGGTTAAATCGTTCTATTTTGACTTCAGGAGTATGTGGTAGCGCGTTGTACACGTATTTCAAAGACACCCCGTATTTCAATTTTTAATCAAAATCGAATACCTTTGCGTCACTTTGACAATTTAATTTCCAGACAGCGTCAAATTTTGTAAAAATACGGGATGTGTTTCAGAGGAGATCGTTCATAAAATGTTGTATGCACCTCAGGCGTAAGAAAGCGTTTAGGGCCCTTGTCGTGTTAAAGCCTTCGGCTGCGCCTCCGGCTTTAATTTCACGCACTTGATATACAGCGTGTTTCAGGAAGAATGGTGCAGGTTTTCAGGATGTACTCCTTGAGTGATTGCCAACAAAATTTCTTAGTAAATATAGACCTTTAAACGTCCAATAGATACAGGGTGTCACATTTGATACTCCCACTAAGTTTACCAGAGACATGACAACCAAAATCGGTAAAAAGCTTCAAACGAAAAAGAGAGCCTATGGTGTCAGCTTTCAGATTTTTTTTTTGTCGACTCTTGTATCTTCAATAGTTCCAAGGATATCGAGATTTTGCTGCATCTGGTCGGAGGACGAAAAATTCAAAATTTCAGATTTCAATAAAATACCTAGAATGAAAAAGATAGCTAAAATCGAGAGCTTTCTTTTATTCCAATACAAGTTTTGTCTAACGTCTACTGTTTCATGGATATCGTGATTTCAAATGACATAATTTTCTTATTCAAGTGACAATATTTCTGAAAAAACAGTAGTTATTCAAAAACATTGTTGAAACATTAGAACCGTCTTTATTTAAGGTATCTTCTTCACCCGAAGAATTTTGTTGAAATTTTGAAATATCAGTTTTTTGTCCTCCGACCAGCTGCAGCAAAATCGCGATATCCTTGGAACTATTAAAGATACAAGAATCGACAAATTTTTTTCTGAAAGCTGACATCATAGGCTCTCTTTTTCGTTTGAAACATTTTACCGATTTTGGTGTTCCCGTATCTGAAAAACATAGTGGGAGTATTGAATGTGACACCCTGTATCTAATTGGCGTTTACGGATATATGTTTACTGAGAAATTTTGTTGGGAATCACTCAGGGAGTACATCCTGAAAACCTGGACCTTTCTTCCTGAAACACGCTGTATAAATAACTATTAATTTCAAATTGAGAGTAATCGTACTTTATTATTGAAAAAAATTATTTATCAATTTAAAAAAATGTGGTCGAGGCATAATTAAGGCCTAATATATAATTTTCTGTTGAGGGGGGTTTAACTTCTCGCGGATCGCCGAATCGGCCATATGAAAGCCGTATAAAACTTCAAAAACGCGCCGTTCCCATTTAAAAAAACCACGACTTCATTTATCAAGATATTCGCATGATTTTTTCAGGATCTTTTCAGAAAGAATGTATGATCCCTCGAACATCTTTTGAATTTCGATAAAGTTCTCACTTTTTTAGATATGACTAACTGCAATTTTCGTGATTTTTTTATAGACTTTTGGAAAAGAATTTTGAAAAACGGAAAATATTCCAGTGATCGCACATCATTTGTTAATACATTCAATTTTTTTCATCGAAAAATTTCCGAAAATGGCAGCCCTCTGAAAAGGGTAAAATTGCCGAGGTAAAGCTTCGCTTTAATGAGTTTTTTAAAATCGGATCACAACCAAAGAAACCGGGGCGATCTGAACTTTTTGTCAATGAAAATTACATTTTTCGTTTAATCTGGCCAAATCTGGCGAATCATTTTTTGTGTTTCTTAGATGATTATGAAGAAAAATCATCTTTTTTATTGACCGATGGTATAGAAAAAAATATCTACTTCAACTTTGAATTGGAAATACCTAATTGAGTTTTATTATTAAAAAAGTTAAATTTACCAATTTTGAAAAAAGAAGATGAGGGAAAAAAGGCAAAAAGGCCTACTCGTAGAGCATGAAAAATAAATCATTTTTTGTTGATGAGTTTTTGGAATCGGATCACAACCAAAAAAACTGTGGCGTTCTGGAGTTTTTATCAAAAAGCCTGTTTTTATTATGAATTATGATGATGATGATTATGATGGCATGATTTAATTGAATTTCATGTAATATTTCGTGGATCGAAGGAAACGGTGATAGCAGATCAATTTATTGGATTTGATTGACGGAAATAAAAAAAAAACAGTAGTGCGGCTCGAAATCGCACCTGCGGCTGGTACTGAGCGTCGGTGCGACTCAAAGCCGGTGCGACTGCGAGCCGGTGCGGCCCAAAATCGCAGCATAGGAATCCGACCTTTACGAGACAATTTTCGGATTTCACACCCCCTGATAATTGTAAGCAATTGTCCTTCGACATCACTAATCTTTTTCCATCTGTTCCAATAGATGAATGTCTTATATTAGTTAGGGACTTAATTTTCAACTCCGATTTATCAGACAACTTCGCCACCCAGTTATTCGATCTGCTTACAATTTGTACAAAACAAAATTTTTTCACGTTCGACGACAAAATTTTTAGACAGTTGTCCGCTTTGGGAATGGGCTCTCCCCTTTCGCCCTTGTTTGCCGAAATTTTCTTAAATAATTTAGAAGTGAATCATATTTCAAACAGTAATTTTTTCCGCGATCATATTTTTAAATGGGTCCGGTATGTGGACGACATTTTAGTAGTTTTTAGAGGGGATGATAATGATCTCACTAGTTTCCAGGATTTTTTGAACAATTTACATCGTAATATTAAATTTATTAACGAATTGAGCGATAATGATAACAGGATCTCATATCTTGACTTGTCGATTTGTTTACTTAATAACAATAAATTTGACTTCTCCATTTATAGGAAATCCACCAATACAGACAATATTATCCCTTTCGATTCTCAACACCCAATATCCGACAAAGTGGCATTCTTTAATTCATCATTTCACAGACTGTTTGCGCTCCCTCTTAGTAATTTTTCGTTTAAACAAGAACTCCACGTAATTAGACAAATCGAACTTAATAACGGATACCCAATTGAATTTATTAACTCAATTTTCAAAAAACATCTTCTCAAACACCAGTTACGCAATTTGACAAGTCTCGTTTTCATCCTGCCATCTGATTCGGACAATTTCGCCTCTATCTCATCTCGGAAGAGGTGAGTAAACGCTTGAAATCGCTGAATATTAAGGTTTCCTTTTCAATGCATACATCATTAAGTCATTTATTTATTAGAAATAAAAGCATGATACCTCCCTTTGAAAATAACGGTGTTTGTAAGTTGGAATGTGGCTGCGGTTCCTCATACGTATATAGGTAGAACTTATCGTAGTTTTAACACTAGAATTAACGAACATCTTAGGCCGTTAACGAGAAAGGGCAATATTGAATCATCAGACATTACTTCATCATTCGCTAAGCATGTCCACGAGAACTTACATATATTCGACCCTATTAATTTTAAATCTATTATGCATACATCCTCGGATAAGTCTTTATGTAATTTTCTCGAGGAATTAGAGATTCGGAAATTGTTTTCAAAAGACCCGAAGAAGTGTCTAAATGATCAAGTGTATTTTAATAATTCTAAACTTTTGCTCACGCTACATCCTACTTAATTTTAGATAATTTATTTCAATATTGTTTACATTTCGAAAATTTTAATAATAATGTTTTATGAAGTTGTTATCATTTGTATGCGTATTTATCGGGAACCTTCGATTTTCTTATAAACGCCGCCCTTTTAAAATTCTCTTTTAGTGCCCTTTTGGGCCTCAATTTTAATAGTAAAATGTAATTTTATAATTTTCAATATGTTCGTGTATTTTCTACACTTTTAACTGGTAAGACAATTATTGTTATGTCTTCTTTGACCCTCTTGGTAATTTCGATGTTCTCTTTGTTTATATAACTTTGATAATGGTCTAATTATTTGAGACAGAAACAGCTGTCAGCAATACAGCAATATTTTCCATAAAGAAAAATTTCTCATGGAGATGGGCTGAATATTTTATTCCTGAATGAAGAAGTAAAGTTGAGAATCCAACTTCTTCATTTTTGGATATTCCGCAACTTAGCACCATTTTCAATAAAACATTAGGTGTCTTCAGTTGTTATTTGTGGTAAAAAGTGCTCAAAACAACCTTTTTGGGTTTATTTTTCACATTTGATAATCCTAATTCTTCCATCAAGTTGCTGTGAATATGCACTTGGCACTCATGTTTTGAAAATAACTTGAATGGCATTGCGGGTGGCATTTTTGTTTCCGTGTGTCCAATTGACACTTCATTATTAAAATCTCAAAATTCACTTGAAAATGTATTCCAATACCGAATACAAAAACAGGACAGTGATTTTGGGTGAATGTCTCAATCATTCACATCGAGCGACGATGTTGTATGCGGAAAGATACTCAAATAGAAGAGCACCTGGTCATAATGTATAAGAATACCACCAGTGGTTTATCTATGTACCAGTAAATCAACCATCCTCAATATGTATGTTGCCAAATTTCCGATTCCGTTTTTACCGAATAATTAAAAGAATGAAGCGGAAGATTTTTTAAATTAGTTTTCCCAGACTCCCTCAATGGTCCCCGAGGGCGTACCGGAGAGATTCCCCGCCATTAAAAAATCACCGTGTTAACCGGATAATGATGATGACTATGTACCAAAAAAATCTTTACAATCGGTAGCTTCGTTTTTATTAAAAACTTTTTAAAATTAACCGTTGTTTGCTCTTATGGCCGAATAACATTGTGCCTGAGCCACCTTAAATACAGTAAAAAGAAAATTGACAACTATTATGACGAATATACCGAAGAACGCTGAACAAAATTACCAAAAAAAATAGAATTGTAAAAAAGAGCAAAGCCACACAATATTCAGCGATTTAAATCAACTAAGTGAAGAACTGAGTCCTGATGGACTCGTGTATATTGAAATTATCAGATCCATTACGTAACAGTTTGGAAATGAGTATCGTTTCAGTCACCTTTCTTATTATGAAGGGAGCAACTTGTGTGCCTCCTGATTGCTCATTGCTGCGCCACTGATAATAGATAAAAGATAATCACACAACATGCCGAGAAAGTGCAATGTTCCGCGCGAGTGGGAGTGGAGGCGCTAACCGCGAAAGAAAACTTTCCGACAACTTCTGTATACTATTTTCCCGACGACTACATCACTTCAAGACCAATATTACCTGCAAAAACTTATAAATACAAATGAAAAAAAATTGACAACTGTTATAATAAATTTTAGTTTGGAATGACCAACCTAACTTTTCATTAAAAGAAAAATCCCTTAATTGCTAAAAATGCTACATCACACAATATCTAACAATGCGAAAAAACTGAACGATCAACATGAATGAATAACAATTAAAATGATAACAGTAACAGTATGAAATGCCTAGATTTAGTGAAATTATGGACCTGTGCGGTAACGAAATCATCAAGTTACGTAATAAAATCACCAGACCCATCACGTAACAGTTTCGAAATGAGTGACTTTTTAGCCACCTCGATTGTTATGAAAAGTAACACTTGACAATTTTGGCGGCGAGAAAATAACAAACAGCCAATTTCAAATGAATACCGTATTGAATCGAGTTTCCACGTCTTACCGCTAGATCTTTGACTTCTTTAGTGTGTTTCACGTCCAAATCCAATGAATTGTGGTCGGTGACATTGTCGTGACATTGACGATTTTATTCCTTTCCTGAAATAAGTCACAATTACACGTTAACGCTCATCGTACTATACTCGGGTGCCATCATGAAGACACGCCGTTTGTTCTATTATATTGTATTTATTTCGAAAAATAAGGAGGGTGAGGACGGTTTGGGGTCAGGCGACTAATACCAAAATACATATACAGGGTTGTTCAATTAAGATGTCCGCTCGAATTTTCTGCCAAACTACCACCACAAGGAAATGTAGCCTGAAGTCTTAGCTTCAAAATGAGCTCTAACTGAACTTTCTACGTCTATTAGTTTCTTAATTACAGCGAATTAATTGGAGCAAAACATAGTCGATTAAGAATTCTTGATCGATAATCGCAAAAAGTTTCAAACCAAAGTCAGAGAGCGAAACGAGAGCCCTCAACAATTTTAGAATATTAATTAGTCCACCCCTGTCAATTGTTCATTCGAAAGCGTCTTCTTAGCTTTGTTGTCATCACCTTGAACTCGATTATAAAATTACGATTTCAATGTCAATCTCGATAGATCAATTTAACCATATTGTGTTTAGTATCATTTTGAAAGATTTTTGATTCTGTTCAATTTTGTCTAAATTTCAAATCAATCACTTGTTTCAATTCCGTTTTATTAAACGTTTCATGTCATTAAAATTGTAACCCAATATTTCTAGGAGACTAGTTGTCTAGCGCTTATCGTCTCCAGGAGTAGATAACAGGGAAAAATGCACTTTTGCTTTCTGCAATTTTAAAAGAAAGAAGCTTAACATCAACAAATGTAAACAGTACACCTTATTGAATAATTTTGTTGATCAAACTCTTTCTCCATTTTACCCTCACTCATCTTCGGATGACCATTCGTAAATTAGTCTAAATCTACCTTTCGACTCGATAACAACTAATAAACTAATAAATTTGTGTGTAACTACACTTGGGAACCAATAAAGATCTGTAAAGACCGTAAAAGAGTAGCATTATTCGCGGTTACCGGAATAGTGACGTGAGGGGATCACAACATAATTTTTGGCGCAGTCGGAAGGATCGCGAAAATCGATTCAGAAAAATCTCTATCGCGAATATATTGGAATTATTGGATATGATAATCCGCATACAAAACTATATTGGTTCTCCCTTTGTAAGGTCTGAATGTTCATCTCAACCTAGACTAAGAATGTTTATTTTATATTATAAGTATCGTGAGTTTTCGGGCCCGCTTGCATCTTTTATATGAACTTTACTATTAAGACTGACTCTGGTCGCAGTACGTCGTGAATTAAAACTGTCTGCTGTTCTATTGAGTGGTCTTTCATAACCTCGTCCATACCAGTCTGCTAATAGGTTATGGGCCCTGGTGATTACGTGTGTGTCGTATAAAGCGCGAATTAAAATTTAAAAAAAAGTGAAAAGACACGAGATTAAGTTTTAGTGCAGGACTAATTTACAAGTGGCAAATAAGTAATAGAGA
Organism: Salpingus planirostris; assembly: GCA_949788335.1. Taxonomy (NCBI): domain Eukaryota; kingdom Metazoa; phylum Arthropoda; class Insecta; order Coleoptera; family Salpingidae; genus Salpingus; species Salpingus planirostris. The sequence continues at coordinate 89,428 of CATKUT010000009.1, forward strand.
ACTATTATGGATGAGCAGCAAAAGCGAAACATCAAACCATTTAATGGTGAGAAATACGCTATTTGAAAATTTCGTGTGAAAGCCCTCCTTGCAGAACTTGAAAAAAATCCCCACCGATAAAACTCCAGAATTACTAAAATAAAACTTAATTGCCAGGAGCACGATAATACAGGGTGTCCCAATATTCGATACAGATATTTCAAGGGTGCATTCCTGAGTGAAAATGAGTAAGAAATAACCCAATTTACCTATGTCCGATTTTGCACGGTAACGGAGTTACAGGCCATCAAAGTTGTGATTTTTCATTCGTTTTTTAGCTTTTGTTTAAAAACGGTTATCACGAGAATTATGATATACAGGACGTAGTTTTCTTTTGATTGGGTGCCAATGTCACCAATATGGATGAATTGTGACCACCAGAAAGTGGTAATTACTGACCATCGTGATGTTAAATTGACAGAATTCGTTGTTTTCTATGACAAATCTGCGATTCTGGCAAGTTCAACGTAAACCTACATTCATTCAAAAAAATCCGTAATTCTTGTCATTTTTTGTTCAAGTCGATGCCTTCGGAGTTATTTGAAAAATAAGGAAGAGCTGCAACTCAAGATTTTGGCCCCTGGCCGTCGAAAAATAGAAATGTTGCTAGGTGAGTAGATGTCTAAATCAATCAGCGGGTGATTAGAATGTAACAATTACGATAGTCGTCAGAAAAACCTAGCAACATTGAAAGGTTTCTACGATCAGGGGTCGCAGGAACAAAAATATTGAGTTGTACCTCTTCTTTATCCATCAAATAACTCCGAAACCATCGACTTTAGGAAAAATCAACAAGAATCGACGATTTTTCTTAATGCATGTAGGTTTACGCTGGACTTGCCAGATTTGCAGTTTTGTGATCGAAAACAACAAATTTGGACAATTTAACATCACGATGATCAGTAATTACCACTTTCTGGTGGACAGATTTTATTCATATTGGTGACATGTGAGCATCTCATCAAAAGAAAACTAAGTCCCGTATATCATAACTTTCGTGATAACTGTTTTTGAACAGAAGCTAAAAAACGAATAAAAAATCACAACTTTGATGACCTGTAACTCGGTTACCGTGCAAAATCGGACATAGGTAAATTAGGTTATTTCTTACTCATTTTCACTCAGGAATGCACCCTTGAAATATCTGTATCGAATATTGGGACACCCTGTAGAATTTCTGAGTGATTCGTTCTTGAATTTCGCGACTGGAAAACCTGAGGCACATGAGATTTTCAAAAATTTGGACGAAATTTCTGAAAGGAAGAGTCTCGCAACTCAACTTTCCTCTCGGAAAAAACGATTCGCCCTAAAATTAGAAGATGACACCTCTTTAACAACCTATTTCTATACTTTCGATGACATAGTCGCTGAATTATTTGCTGCTGGAGCAAAACTTGATGAAATGGATAAAGTATCACACCTCTCAACGACTCTTCCAAAAAATTATTACGATTGTATTCCAGCGAAGAAATTGAACAGTACACAATGAGGAAAGATTTCAAAAATATTGATTAAATCGCGTTAAATTCTAAAAGCTAATAAGCAAATTCGATATAGAGAAAAGAGGTGAAAAAAACAAGCACTTGCGCAAGTATTACAGCTGTTCTACCTTTGAATGTAGTGGTTCAAAAAACGCAATGTTTATGAACGCTTAATGCTATCGCTCAAGAAATTAGACAAAAACTAATACAGAATTAAATGCGAATGGTCGAGAGAATTTTATACTAAATTTAAACCCAGTGGAAAACGACTAAAAGTCGACCGAAATTCTTTATATCTAAATTAAAGAATTAATAAATATTTAGGCGCAAATTAATATAGGAGACGGTCTGACCTTATATGGTGGTTTACTACTCTGCGATGACGATGGAATCAACGATGTGGTTGGTTGAAAGTGAAACTCGGCTTAGAACTCGTTGAGAGATTTTGAGGTAGACTTAGGATCCTACGAATTGCGAAAACAAAGGGCTCGCTACGTAACGGTAGGCCGTCGTTAGAATTCGCATACCTCTTGAATCGTAGAGGGTTCCTCGAAAACAATAGATCGTCAGAAACGGATGGAAAAGGAAATCGGCTGGTGACTGGAAGAAAATCAACCCCTTGAAAACTGGGAAACCAGAGAAAATGAGAACATACTCACGAGTGTCGGCGTGGATTTTACAAGATACGAGAAAATTCCAAAGATACGACTATACAGGCTGTTTGATAAACACTCCAGAACGCCACAGTTTCTTTGGTTGTCATCCGATTTCAAAAACCCATCAACAAAAAATGATTTATTTTTCATGTTCTACGAATAGGCCTTGCCGCCAAATTTTTTCCCTCAACTTCTTTTTTCAACATTGGTAAATTTAACTTATTTTATTATAAAACGCGATTATTTCCAATTCAAAGTTGAAGTAGAAATTTTTTTCCATACCATCGGTCAATGAAAAAGTTGATTTTCCTTAATAATCATCAGAAAAACGTAAAAAATGATTCGCCAGATTTGGTCGGATTAAACAAAAAACGTCATTTTCACGTTTGCTGTGGAATCCAAAGCACTCCTGAAACTGACATTCCTGAAAATTTAATTCAAATCGGGCGAAACTTTTTATGCGTTTTCTTGGATAAACATTGAAAAAATGACCACTTTCTACATACCATAGTAAAGAGAAAAATACATACTTCAATTTTAAATTAGAAATAATCGTACTTTATTCTTGAAAAATTAAATTTACCAATGTTAAAAAAAGAAGTTGAGGGAAAAAATTTGGTAACAAGCTCTATTCGTAGTGCATGAAAAATAAATAATTTTTTGTTGATGGGTTTTTGAAACCAGATCACAACCAAAGAAACTGTGGCGTTCTGGAGTTTTTATCAAACAGCCTGTATTTAGTCAGGGATCACTTTCCGATCATGTATAACGACACTAATCACTTAAAATTGCTCATAGTAGAGTTTGCGGGTATCCAAAAGTCGTCTAGAAACGATTTTCGTTTACATTTCTTGCTAAAATGTAAGACCCTTTTCATATCATTCCACATCCCTTATAAATTGAAATTAGACTTGTCGTCAAAAAATCGTATGGTGCAGAGGGTGGCTAGGGGTGTTTTTCCAAAATATCCTCAATTTTTTTTTTGTCTTTTTGATATCTACGTTACTTGGACATAAGTCTGTGGAAGTTTTGCATCGATAGTATCTTGAGAACATTTTTTTTAATAATTTTGAAAACAACGCTCACAATGCTTTCATACGGAGCGCCTTATTGAATAAACGCTCGTCCTGAAAACATGTAATTGCGTTTTTTTTTTAATACTTCGTAACTCGAGAACCGTTCGGTTAATCGAAAAAAACAATTCAGTAAATGTTGTAGCGCAAAAAAGGGGAACATATTTTATCGATAACTTTTTGAAATCCGATAAGCGATTTAGTCAAAAAATAACAAAATGTAAAGCCATGTCGTAGTGTGGTCGACCGAACGTAGACATGCGAGGAGGGGTCATATTACTGTGGTCGGGCAGCCGAAAAACGACTCTATTATTTCAACGCTGGCTTCGTGCATATTGTCACGAATAAACCGTTCGTGTAGGGGGGTGTAGCTCAGAGGAGTAAAACGCACTGTCGATTTTGTGGAGTTTATTTATTCATGGAACCGGACCGGATCTGCAGCCCCGGTCTGGCTCCAGGAGCCAGCTCCGGCTCCCAAGCCGAACTCCCGTTCCCGGGCCCATTTCGGCCCGAAGAAACCTCGGTTCCCCCAACACATTTAGGGGGCCGTCTTACACTTAAAAACCCTTAGTCGGCATGGGTTCAGACAATGACCCATGCCGATTGCTAAACTTATCGCTAAATGCTGACACCATCGGTCCACTTCCTTGTCGCAACCGGTGGGGTCACCGAACTGTCGACCATGCTAATGTCGACGTAATTTGGGCAATCACCAAATTACGCCACAATATAAGGGCGACAGTCGCTCAATTCCGCGCGCTTTGGCTTCGTTTTGGGATACTCGTAGGTATATTCGACATGCAAAAATTATTTCTTGACAAATATTGAGTATTTGTGTTTCTTTATTATTAGTAGTTGATTCGTTGCTGACAAGAAGACTAACGACAAAATTTAAATTTTCAGGAATAAATTTTTTTGTACTTATTAATTAGTTTTTGAACTCCAGCGTATGTAGGTATTCCATTTATTTCCGTTTTTATGCTTTCACATATTTTTGTAAAAATTTGTATTTCTGATGCACCACAGGATAGCGAGATGTTTCGTTATACCGTTTTAGTTTTCAGAAGAAAAATTGTCTCTGGAGTTTCAATTGCATGTTTTTTCTCGAATATTTTGAAGATCATTCTAGATTCGTTTGATCTCACAGATTTAACTACATATTTCTGTCGTCAGTTATAGCCATAGTTATAGTCTACACTAGGGCTGGGTCGACGTACCGATACGTATCCATAAGATTTTTCATCGATACGATATTTTGGAGTATCCGTTAGGTATATCGAAACCAACACATCACAATATCGATAAAAAAATATCGATATAAATTTGATACGAATCGATAAATAAACCGATACGACGAATCGATACGTACCGACTTCGATATGCCAGTTCACATGAGTTGAGCAGTTGTTGATAAATTAACCCTTTACCTTTAGAAAATTCGTATAGGGACGGTGCAAATGATTTCATTCAGCGCCTCCATGCGTCCGTTTTTAACAATTTTGCAGAGTTTTCGACACATTTTTTGGTATTTCAATAGTTGAAATTGTCATTTGCGGGTGCTGTGACACAAATTTCTAACAAAACTTAATAAAAAGTGGCGCTAGTTGGGCATTTTGCACGGGCCCTATTGGCACCGTGCATAATATATAATAGCGCAACTTGATTTGCACTTTTGGTGGAAATTTTGAACGTTTCAAAAACTAGCCCACCTGAACATTTCATTGGCAATAATGGAAAACCGAGCCAAAAATCCGCCAAAAGTGCAAAAGTGTGTCGGAGCGCCACAGTTTTCATTTATGTCTCCATCGAGGTCTCCGTATGCAATACAGGGTTGTTCAATTAAGACGTCCGCTCGAATTTTCTGCCTAACTACCAGCACGAGAAAAAAATAGCTTTTAAAATGAGCTTTAACTAAACTTTCTACGTCTTTTAGTTTTTTTATTACAGCGAATTAATTGTAGCAAAACATGGTCGATTAAGAATTTTTGATCGGTGATCTTTCTGGTGTTGGTAGTTTCGCAGAAAATTCGAGCGGACATCTTAATTGAACAACCCTGTATATCCACACTAAGAGAAAAGATCGTTTGATTTAACAAAATGTTGAATATTTGATTGTGTCAACACTACGTTACTTAACAATAAAATATTTGATAGCTTGTGTCCAAAAGAACATTTTGTTAATATCCATTCAGCTTTGTAGTGCGGAACTAAATCAAAATTTGGTTTTGTTAGGTTTTGCCATGGTTTTGTAACTAAATCAGTCGAAATAAAATAAACAGTAGGCTGTTGGTGTGACAATGCGCCCTTTTTCTTTAATTATTTTTAATATTTTGTACGATGATTATAATCGAATACTTTGTATAATTGTACGTGGGCGAAATACTATCGACACTCTTTTACTTAACAAAGCCAGAGGCGAGTTCCCACCAGGCAATTCGATATTATAGCGTCTACTTTGTATTGAACTAAGATAACCCGCGCGACTTTGCCAATAGTCTTCAACGATTGACATGTCAGCGTCTGGGCGCGCTTAAGGAATACGCATGCAGCTGCCGAAAGTGCACGGTGGGCAGATCTCACGGTACGCTTTCTCACGCTCGATGATCGAAGATCAAGGCGGGGGAGGAAAATTCAAACCGCGGACGGTACCAAAAAGTCAGTTGTGATTTGACCGGCGCGAAGTCCGGAAGACTGGCCGAAGGGGTTAGTGCCTATGAGGGCCTAACAACGGTTTGTTAAATTACACTCATTGAATTCATTCTCTTAATTTACGACAGCCTGTGAAAGGGGCTTTTTAAAAATAATATTAAACTAATTTGTCAATTTTCGTTAATCGTGTAACTGTAAAAGTGCCGATACCAACACCGATTTTACGGAGCCCGATCGACCAATTCGTTCCTCCCTCTTCGACTTCGAAGTAGTAAGTCTATAAAAATTGTTGCGGAATTACATTTGTGAATGCGCTAATCCTCCCATGTTTTATAATTGCGCTGTTTTAATAATTCTTATCGATACCTATATCGAATCGTGGTGTACGCGAGTTTCGCCGGGTCGCCCGAATTTGTAGAATGTTGTAGTCGAGAGTCCGCGTCTATAAAATTACCTACTGGTTAGTTATTACTAAATTGTAATGTTCTATTCTTATAATTATTCACTAAATTTACTGTACTCAACGTATGTTCAATAGATGCGTAAATTCGTTATCCCAAAAACAACATCTCTGATTGAAAACGTACCCACACCAATCCTCCGAAGGAAGCCTTTATAAATTCTCTATTATTCTAATACCCGGATGTGCATATCCTTAAATGTACTGGTGGCAGCGTAACGTTACCGTTACTATAATTTTTTTCTCTAAATATCTACAACCAAACCGCTCGATTTCTACCCGTCTCTCAAAGGTTGTAGAACCGATAGACGAGGAGTTCGAATTTCGAGGAAAATTTAATACCGAGTTCGAATTTCGCCACATTTGGTGGCAGCGGTGGGATGATTCTTTCAATTGTAAGCCTTTAAGGTGGGATGCTTTTCAATTATAGAAATTATTTTGAAGTGCGCCCCAAATAATAATATTTTTACAATGAAAAGAAAGAAAAAGGAAGAAACCATCATTATGATTGAGCATGTGCGAGTAAATATATTTTTTTAATATTCTAAAATGAGAATTTCAGAATTCTTCCATTTTTAAACTAAGCGCGATTTGGTAAAAAGTATTTTGTGTAGTATTCGTTTTCCAAAGCTCTAAAATGGGTTTGGAAAGAGACGATTTTGTGCCTCACACGACGACGTTGAGTACACAACCACCTATTTTTACCGCGACAACCGTAGGTAATTTATCACCGTTTTCGCTTGATTTTAACGCTCTGAGAGCAGGCGCATCCTTTACCGCGACCACGGTAACAGCTACAATGACTACGACGACGGCGTCGGGCGCCGTGCCTAAGTTATCAGTCGATACCGAATTTAGAATGCCCGCTAATCAAACAATTTCTAATCCGCGAACCCGCGTCCAAATACCGCAGGGTATGAGTTTAGGTATGGTGGCGAATACCGTCGAACCATATTCAGGGAAAGAAAGCGTAAAATATTACTTTGAACGCTTGGAACAGCGCTCCCGTCTCGACGGTTGGGACGAGAATACTACCCTAGAAATCGCAAAATTTAGATTGAGCGGATCCGCGTACCGGTTCGCGCAAGCCGAAAATTTATTGGAAGAAGACGATTATTCTACCTTCAAAAATAAGCTTATTAGCCAGTTTGCACCCGTGGAACTACCCGGCGAAGCCCTCGCACAAATGGGTAGGTGCGTACAAAGACACGATGAGTCTGTGGTCGAGTTCGCGACGCGTGTCAAATTACTAGGTACTAGAATTTTGCAAACAGACCTAGAAACAGCATATTCATCGGAGATCCCCGGCCTGCGAAAGAAATCTAGACAGTTGGTACTGAACCAATTTCGTACTGGACTAAAACGAGATATACTTAGACAGATTGGCCCTTCGTTCGTTCGCGATTTAGCTGATATGACCATCGATGATGCTATTAAGATGGCACAATGCGTAGAGATCAACGACCAAATGTTGAAAAGTCGCGGAGGCGCCGTGATGCAAGCGGAAGTTAAACACCGTTTTAAATGTTTTAATTGCGGGTCGCCAGATCACGGAATTCGGGATTGCAGGTCTCCCAGAAAATCCGGCTCAGCCGAAGCACCAAACCGAAATAATTATCGATACGAAAATGACATGCCTCGATTTAACCCCAATAACGAATTTCGCGGGCGAGATAATTCTCGTCAAAATTTCAGTGAAAACCGAACACCTGGACGTGAGGATAACAACTACCAAAGGTACGAAAGGTACGATAATAATAGGCGAGTTAACAATGCTTGGCGGTATGACAGTCCGCGTCAAAATTATAATAGTCGCGATTGGAACTATGATAACAGAAATCAAAATTATAATAATCAGGACCAACATCAACGCAGAAATTCACCCTCCCGACAACCTATGAGAGCTATTGAGCCGACTAGGAACCAACCGAGTAATAATCGTTCGCAGCCTCAAGCGTCTTTAAACGCTCGAGCTCCGCAGTTGACACCCGGGACCAGTGGAGCTCGCCCCTCTACGAGCCAGTAAAAATAAATCGTATGACCCCTCCGAACAAAAATTTTAGAGTAAACGTTCCGTATTTAACGCAAGACCTAGATTCGACACCCTGTATAATTCAACTAGTACTTAATGGTTGTAAATTGAATATGTTGCTAGACACAGGTTCAGCAGCATCGATTGTTAAAGTAGAGTCAGTTAAAAATCGAGTAAAAATGAATTTTGAAGAAAACATTGTTTTAACAGGAATATCAGGAGAAGTAGAAGCAATTGGATCTTCTGACTTAAAAGTTAAATTGAATAATCATAAATCAATGATTCATACTTTTGTTATTTGTGATGACGATATAGGCCTTGTAGAAGACGGAATTTTGGGTAGAGACTTTTTCAAGCGCAGTAAAGCCTTAATAGATTATGATAGGCAAATATTAATTATTAATGGAGTAGTGTTGCCCATAGTCACTAAAGAGGAAATTTTAATGAATGATACGGAGGAGAATACAGATCAATTAACTGAGGATTTTGTAGAAATAGATACACCGAGTGAAAATGATGAAAATAATGAAATGACTAATGCAATAATAGACGAAGTAGAGTCCAGTGAAGAACTGAGAGAGACGAATACATCTCGAATTGAAGAATTAAAAGATGAGTACGAAGAAATAAATAATTTAGTTGAGGATGAAATAATAAGTGGCAACGCAAAAGAATTAACAGATAATACTAGAGATCTTGAGGAACTAGTTGTGGCCGTAAAGGCAGATGATAGAGTTTTTAATGAGTTTTACGACAGTAATAGAAATGAGGATGAGTTGATTAAGCAGGTTAAAATTCCTGGAGATCGCGTAAAGCGAGAAAGTAAAGTTGATAATGATGCCGAGAAGAGAGCATTAATAAAGCAGGTTAAAATTCCTGAAGAACGCGTAAAGCGAGATAGTAATATTGTTATTGTTGATAAAGATGTTGAGGACGAGATTTTAGAGCAGGTTAAAATTCCTGAAGGCTCCATAAGGCCGATAGTAAAAGATGTTAATGAAAATGACGATAGTTTGTTCGAGCAGGTTAAAATTCCTGGAGATCGCGTAAAGCGAGAAAGTAAAGTTGATAATGATGCCGAGAAGAAAGCAATGATAGAGCAGGTTAAAATTCCTGAGGGCCGCGTAAAGCGAGAAAGTGTTGAAAGCAATAGTATTAGCAGTGTCGAATTAACTGATGACGAAGTAGAAAAATCGCAAAATAAAATGTTCAACGCCGAAGAAAAGGAAGTATTCGTATTCGTATTCGAAGATGTAACTGTTCCCGCGAGATGCGAAATAGACGTGAAATGTGTAATAAAAGATGCTAAGTTTATCGAGAATTTGGAAAATCCTGAAATATTAATAGAACCAGTCGAATGTGGCATAAACGGAGTAATGAGTGCCAGTGTTGTTGTCAATAAGACTAAATTGATCACTTGTCGTATAATGAATATAAATTCGTGGGAAATTCTATTGAGGAAAAATGTAAAAATAGGTTGCGCCTATGACTCTATCGAGCTACCTAGACAGGAAAAAGAAAAGTACCCGGTCAACCATGTCGAGTTAATTGAAAATAATCCTGAGTGGATTACTAAAAATTTTGATCTATCGCACCTAGATGATATAACTGTACACGATTTAAGTAAAATTTTGACAAAATACAAACGTCTATTCGAGATTGATGATAATCAGATGACAAAAGCGCACGATGTGAAACATCGAATCGTGGTTCAAGATGTTCCCCCGATAGCTAAACGACCTTATCGCGTACCTTTTCACCAAAGAGAAGTTTTAAATGACGAAATTAATAGAATGTTAGATAAAGGTATCATAAGACCGTCAAAATCTCCATGGTCCGCTCCTGTAGTAATTGTTACTCGAATTTTATCAAGTGGAGAAAAGAAACTTCGAATTTGTATCGATTATCGAGCATTAAACGCCGTTACTAAAAGAGATTTTTACCCCTTACCAAATTTACAAGAAACCCTGGATAGTTTTGGCAAATCTAACTTGTTTAGCGTTTTTGATATTACATGGGCTTTCCATCAGATTGAAGTAGCAGAATTAGACCGTGAGAAAACAGCTTTTTCAACCCCCGATGGTCATTTCGAATTTAATAGAATGCCATTTGGACTATCTAATAGCCCCTCCACTTTTCAAAGATTTATGAATGTTACGCTAGCAGGCCTCACCGACAATGATTGTTTAGTTTATTTGGACGACATAATTGTCTATAACGCCACTGGAATACTAGACCATTTAGAAAAATTATCAGCTGTCTTCGACAGGCTCCTCGAAGCGAACGTGAAATTGAACCCTAGTAAATGTAAAATTATGGTGCAAGAGGTAAAATACCTTGGACATATTATTGGCTTGAACGGAATTCGTCCGGACCCAGATAAAATATCTTCGATTAAAAATTTTCCTATTCCAGGAAACCCCACGCAAGTACGCGCTTTTCTAGGATTAGCGGGTTGGTACCGTCGATTCATACCAAATTTTACTAATATAGCATTGCCTTTGATTAACTTGACCAGGAAGAAAGTCGAATTTAGTATCACCCAGGAAGTTATCGCTTCATTCCAAACTCTGAAAAATGCATTAACTTCAGATTCAGTTTTAATCCAGCCTAATTTTGATGAACCCTTCGTATTAGCTACAGATGCTAGTGGAACAGGTTTAGGTGCAATTCTTAGCCAAGAACGAGACGGATTCGAAAAACCAATTGCGTATGCAAGCAGAAAATTACTTACTAACGAGAAAAATTACACCGTCACGGAGCTAGAATGTTTGGCAGTCATTTACGGAGTTAAGCAATTTAAATACTACCTTTGCGGACGAAAATTTACTATTGTAACTGATCATAGTGCACTACAATGGCTATTAAATATAAAAGACCCGACATCGCGATTAGCCCGTTGGTCGACCGAATTGTCAGGGTACGACTTCAAAGTAATACACAGACCCGGAAGGAAACACGGTCACGTTGACGCGTTAAGTCGAATGCATGACCGCGAATCTGACGAATGTTCCAAATTTTTATCTTGCTCAAATTTAAATGAAATTATTAATGAAAATATCAAAATAACACATGGAGATATTTTTAGTGCTCCTGGGCACCTTTCAATCGCTCATTGTGTAGCTAGAGATCTCGCTTTAGGTGCGGGAATCGCTAAAGAAATCAAAGTGAGATTTGGCGGAATTAAAGAATTGAGAGCCCAAAACAGAGCAATTGGAGAAATAGCCATTCTACAGTTACCAACACGGAAAATTTACAATTTAATAACTAAAGAGCGATCATTTCAAAAACCCTCGTATCACGCAGTTTGGCAGGCGTTGATAGAACTAAAATCAGTCTGCGCTAAAACTGGAGACCTACATTTGATTATGCCTAAAATAGCATGTGGATTAGACCAATTGAATTGGGATATTATTTTACCCATGATAAAGTACATTTTTAAAGATTCTCCTATTCAAATCGACGTATACCTGTATGAAAATCCGGAAATAATTAAGGTTAACGTGGTTCAAGTAAACAACCCTCCTTTTGTACCTTTGTGGGATCGAGAACTACTAAGAATCGAACAACAGAAAGATGAATTTTGTAAGGCAATAATTGACCAGCTAGAAGGTGGAAATTCAGACGCCCAGAACGAATCTGGATATTTTTTAGATACCAGCGGACTGTTATACCGACAAAGTAAGAAATTAATAACTGAACAATTAGTAATACCCAGATCATTTGTTATAAAAGCAATACGAGATTTTCACGACCTACCTATGTCCGGTCATCCCGGTCAGGGAAAGACACTAAGTTTTATCCAAACCCGATTGTATTGGCCCAGTATGAGACCCGACGTTATTAAACATTGTTCAACATGTGTATCGTGTAATCAACGAAAGACATCCCCACATACGAAACCTGCACCGTTGCAGCCCTTCCCTGAAATTCTGGAACCCTTTGAACGAACCGCTATGGATATAGTAGGCCCTTTTGTCACTTCTATGAATGGGAATAAGTATCTGTTAACTTTTATTGACCATTTTTCCAAATATCCCGAAGCTATTGCAATTCCCGATCAATCGGCCGAAACTATTGCCAAAATTTTCGTGACTAAGATAATTGCTAGACATGGTGTGCCAAAGCAATTGATAACGGATCGCGGGACTAATTTTATTTCCAAATTATTTAAAGAAGTCTGTTCGCTATTGAGAATCGATAAATTTCAAACTACAGCTTACCACCCTCAGTCGAACGGGGTAATTGAAAGGAGTCACCGCGTAATAAAAGATATCATGTCACATTACGTGTCTACCACCCAACGAGACTGGGATGAATGGATCCCCTATGTTCTGATGGCGTGTAGAACTCGAATACATTCTGCCACGGGATTTAGCCCCTTTTTCTTAATTCACGGGCGAGATATTGTTTTACCTCAAGACGACATTTTAAAGGCTAGAAGAATTAAATACGATTTATCAGAAAACTACGCTACAGAAATGATGACCCGACTAAATGATGCGTTTACCTTAGTGACTCAACGACTAAAAGATACGTCCGCGAACCGTAACGAGTATCGTAATAAGAAAGCTAAAGACGCCAATTTTGAACTAGGCGACCTTGTTTATTTATTAGATCTAAGTTGCGCGATTGGAGTTAGTAAGAAATTAACTAAACCCTGGAACGGCCCATATCGTATATTAGAAATGAAAGGGCCAGTCACCGCGAGAATTAGAAAAGTCGGAAGTAGAACGGAACATGTCGTGCACGTGAATAGATTAAAACCATACACGTCGCCCCCACAAGATGATGAACTCGGAGTACAACCGACCGCTAGTAAGCGTACGCCCGCCGGTATTGTATCGAAAGACGACACCGAGGTCGACGAGCCCGACCTTGCCCCAGTTGATAAAGCGACTCGCGACCTTATAAACATCTTCGGCGCCTATCCTCCTTTTCAGAATTTGCAGGTGCAGCCGAACGATCAGGAAGCAAAGATCGACGTCCTTCCTCAGATAATAGACAATAGTGATGTCTTAGAGGAACCCCAAGCCCAATTAGAACCCGATTTAATTATCGACCCCCATCAACCAACCCCACCTAATCAATTAATAGGAATGGAATTGCCTCCACCAGTAGAATTTAACCCACGCCGATCTACTAGGATTAGGCGTCCGCCTAATAAGTACAGCCCTTAAGCTGCCCTCCCCTTGACGACTTTGAATTATTTTTTTTTCTTACAGCTATTTTTTTTAGTAAACGACAATTAAATAATTTTTAATTTTCAATTTAATTTTTTTTTTTTTTTTGAATTTTGATTTTCGAATTCAATTTTAATTTGACAATTGTAATCAACTACCATCCCTCTTGTTTGGGGAGAAAGAATTCGACAAGGCTGGTACCGAGCGATGGTAAGAGTCCATCAACGTGGTGCGCCCTAGGTTAAGACAATTTCGTTTTAATTCTTTTCTTTCTATGGAAAAAAATTATATTTTTTTGGGATATATCATTATTTTTATCCTTAACCAATCGAGATATATTGACGGTTGCGCATCTTTATTATGTTCTAATCTATATAATTGATTTTATTTTATTATTCGATTTGTTCGTATGCAATGCATTGTTTTATTATAGATTTTCTACGGATGATCAACATGACTGCATCTACAGCTACGATTTGGCTACTGCTGCTGGCTGGCATTCGTGTCTCGCTCGCGCTAATCGCCTACGACTGTAGTGGTCCGACTCTTAATACAACAGTGATTTCCCTTAAAAATGTTAAAAATTGTGAACGCGAAAAACTGAACTATATCTCCGAACAATCTCGCGTGCAAGTTCTACAAAGGGACGAAGTGAAATTTTTCCCAGTGCAAACCTGCTTAGTTGAAACGACTCGCGTAATCTTCCATTGTGGAATGCATAGTCATTCATCTTTCGTAAATAACGGACTTTCAACCCGAATGGTCGCGCTTGGTGCCGACGAATGTAGACACGTACATCGGTACAAATCTCTAAGACTTTTTAATTCAAATTTCGGAAGTGTCCAAATAAACGCGACAACCACTGGTTCCTTCGTTACGCACGGCACTCTATTAGCCGACGGTACCTGCCGCGGAGTGTCCTACAACGAAGATGGTTACCATTGGGACGACGTTACCGTCTCTATTACGGCGAAAATTACTATTCGGGAATATTCTGCGACTTTGAAATTGGACACGAATGAAGTAACCCTTATGGGAGGAGTCACCTGCTCGTTCCTCAAGAGCTATTGCTTAGATTCTACCCTTGGAGAAACCGTTTGGGAATTGGATACTCAACCGACCCCCGGTACAGATGTTACTATTCTTTACGAAGGACTAGCAACCGAAGTAATTAACACGAGATCGAAAGAGCGATTCATCATAGTGGAAGAAGAAGACAAGTTGTTCGCCCTCACTTTAATCAAAACAATTCACTTCCACGGCAAGGAAGTTGGACAAACTGAGCACCCCCGCATTCTAGTTCTTGAATTGAAGAAAGAAAGCCCTTTTGCCACAATTCCGAATCTGCATCCAGCTAATGTCAACCTACTGACCTACGTCAACAGTAAATTCCTCTACATGGAGCAAGCATTCAAACGCTCTATCGAAGAAGTCTACGTAGACGCTCTCTTTAGAAGATGTGAACTGAAGCGAGAAATTTTGAAAAACCGTTTAGCGATGGCACAAACTTCACCCTTAAGTATCGGCTGGTTATTGAAAGACCAAGTTGGTTACGTTGGACGAGTTCTGGGAGAAGTAGTTTATCTTTTGAAATGCACTCCACGCCCCGTGACGATTAGAAGAACGGACCGATGCTACAACGAACTGCCTATTACAATAGACAACGAGCCCAAGTATATGTCACCAATAACACACCTCGTGATGAACCAAGCAGAAGAAGTCGATTGCAATTCTCTGACGCCCCCACTATTTTACATCGATAATGAATGGATAGGCCTCACCCCAAACCCAACAAATGGAAAATCTCCTATTGAATTGGAAGCCGGTCATGAAGAAATGATTCAGTTTCAGTCAATTAAGCCCCTAGGAAGAGGAGGCATCTATACTCGTGAAGAAGTAGAGAAAAGTAGAAGAAGTATGATCTTCGGAATGGAGAGAAAAGCTGTTGAAAACATCCTAGCGAGAAGGCTCGCAGGAATGTCCGCCGATAGTTAAGGCTACGATGCCCTGAAAATGTTCCGACCTGAAGAATTGAAGCAAATAGCGAGAAATACCCTACAATATTTATGGGGTGGGTTTACTGACTTTGGAATGTTCATGAGTGGAGTCTTTGGAATATATTTGATCCTTCGTTTAATCAAGTACGTCCTCAATATTGGCCTAAATGGATGGCAGATATACAAGACTATGGGTTGCGGCCTAACGATTTTAGCAAGCCTATGGAACGGTCTTACGTCCTGCATTCTACATCGTTACCACATTAACAAAGCGAAAATACTGATCTCCGCCGATAACGACGAAGAAGTTGAAGCTACCCCTGCCCTTGCCGAGCCCGGACTGGTGATTCAGCATCAACCTGCTGCTGCTACTACTACAACCGTTTATCCACAACTGCCTCAGCAACATTGGACCCTCACGAGTCCTGTAACTTCCGCGAATACCGCGTCGTGCTAAAACTTCGCGTAGTGAGCTCCGAGAGACACGAATTAGCCATGCCCCAGCAACCACCCAGCTCCGCCAGTCGCTGAGCCTCCTGCCTTCCGAGCAGCAGAGCGAGATTCACGTTAGAACTTTCTAGTGTCAAGTGATTGAGTGCGTTCCTACGCGAACATTATTCGTAATTTTTAATTCTTGTTCGACGTTCCCTTGTTGGATCGGTTGTTTTTTTTATTTTTGTCTTGCATTGTCAGCTAGATTTAAGGTAAAGCTGCGTGTACTGTAGGTAGTACACACACCTTTAAAGAAGAGGGGGGTATTGTGACAATGCGCCCTTTTTCTTTAATTATTTTTAATATTTTGTACGATGATTATAATCGAATACTTTGTATAATTGTACGTGGGCGAAATACTATCGACACTCTTTTACTTAACAAAGCCAGAGGCGAGTTCCCACCAGGCAATTCGATATTATAGCGTCTACTTTGTATTGAACTAAGATAACCCGCGCGACTTTGCCAATAGTCTTCAACGATTGACATGTCAGCGTCTGGGCGCGCTTAAGGAATACGCATGCAGCTGCCGAAAGTGCACGGTGGGCAGATCTCACGGTACGCTTTCTCACGCTCGATGATCGAAGATCAAGGCGGGGGAGGAAAATTCAAACCGCGGACGGTACCAAAAAGTCAGTTGTGATTTGACCGGCGCGAAGTCCGGAAGACTGGCCGAAGGGGTTAGTGCCTATGAGGGCCTAACAACGGTTTGTTAAATTACACTCATTGAATTCATTCTCTTAATTTACGACAGCCTGTGAAAGGGGCTTTTTAAAAATAATATTAAACTAATTTGTCAATTTTCGTTAATCGTGTAACTGTAAAAGTGCCGATACCAACACCGATTTTACGGAGCCCGATCGACCAATTCGTTCCTCCCTCTTCGACTTCGAAGTAGTAAGTCTATAAAAATTGTTGCGGAATTACATTTGTGAATGCGCTAATCCTCCCATGTTTTATAATTGCGCTGTTTTAATAATTCTTATCGATACCTATATCGAATCGTGGTGTACGCGAGTTTCGCCGGGTCGCCCGAATTTGTAGAATGTTGTAGTCGAGAGTCCGCGTCTATAAAATTACCTACTGGTTAGTTATTACTAAATTGTAATGTTCTATTCTTATAATTATTCACTAAATTTACTGTACTCAACGTATGTTCAATAGATGCGTAAATTCGTTATCCCAAAAACAACATCTCTGATTGAAAACGTACCCACACCAATCCTCCGAAGGAAGCCTTTATAAATTCTCTATTATTCTAATACCCGGATGTGCATATCCTTAAATGTACTGGTGGCAGCGTAACGTTACCGTTACTATAATTTTTTTCTCTAAATATCTACAACCAAACCGCTCGATTTCTACCCGTCTCTCAAAGGTTGTAGAACCGATAGACGAGGAGTTCGAATTTCGAGGAAAATTTAATACCGAGTTCGAATTTCGCCACATTGGCATGAAATATTAAACGTCAGTGTACCTAACATTTACCAAACGATTCTCTTTTTATATTTTCAACTCGATTTTCAATAGAATCATTTTCATAAAAATATCGAAATAGTTAAATCTGTGAGATCAAACGAATCTAGAATGATCTTCAAAATATTCGAGAAAAAACATGCAATTGAAACTCCAGAGACATGATGTAAATTTTTCTTCCGAAAACTAAAACGGTATAACGAAACATCTCGCTATCCTGTGGTGCATCAGAAATACAAATTTTTACAAAAATATGTGAAAGCATAAAAACGGAAATAAATGGAATACCTACATACGCTGGAGTTCAAAAATTAATTAATAAGTACAAAAAAATTTATTCCTGAAAATTTAAATTTTGTCGTTAGTCTTCTTGTCAGCAACGAAACAACTACTAATAATAAAGAAACACAAATACTCGATATTTGTCAAGAAATAATTTTTGCATGTCGAATATACCTACGAGTATCCCAGAACGAAGCCAAAGCGCGCGGAATTGAGCGACTGTCGCCCTTATATGCACGAAACCAGCGTTGAAATAATAGAGTCGTTTTTCGGCTGCCCGACCACAGTAATATGACCCCTCCTCGCATGTCTACGGTTGGTCGACCACACTACGACATGGCTTTACATTTTGTTATTTTTTGACTGAATCGCTTATCGGATTTCAAAAAGTTATTGATAAAATTTGTTCCCCTTTTTTTGCGCTACAACATTTACTAAATTGTTTTTTTCGATTAACCGAGCGGTTCTCGAGTTACGACGTATTAAAAAAAAAGCGCAATTACATGTTTTCAGGACGAGCGTTTATTCAATAAGGCGCTCCATATGAAAGCATTGTGAGCGTTGTTTTCAAAATTATTAAAAAAAATGTTCTCAAGATACTATCGATGCAAAACTTCCACAGACTTATGTCCAAGTAACGTAGATATCAAAAAGACAAAAAAAAAATTGAGGATATTTTGGAAAAACACCCCTAGCCACCCTCTGCACCACACGATTTTTTGACGACAAGTTTAATTTCAATTTATAAGGGATGTGGAATGATATGAAAGGGGTCTTACATTTTAGCAAGCAATTGTAAACGGGATGACACGATAGAAGTTGGTTTTTACTCTACTATATTGTCCATAATTCGCTGGAAAGTTGCCGGGGCATTTTTTACACCAACCGGCATGCGACAGTACGCGTAATGTCCTCTCGGGGTGGAGAAAGCCGTTTTCTTTATGTCTTTTGGATCCATCTCGATTTGGTGGAATCCTGAGGCTAGATCGATTGTTGAAAAATATTGGCATTTGCCAAGTTTATCCAGAATATCCGTAATGTTTGGTAGAGGATATCGGTCGTCTATAGTTTTCTCGTTTAGTTGTCTATAATCTATGACCATTCTAAATTTTTGTTTACCAGAGGCATCAATTTTCTTTGGAATGATTATAACAGGGCTACTCCATGGACTATTTGAGTGTTCTATAATTCCTTGATCTAACAGTTCCTTGACCTGTCTCTCTACTTCCTTCTGGCTTGAATGTGGAAGTATGCTTTTTTGAATATGGGAATTTTGTCGGTCGTCTCGATGGTATGTTTTATTTCACTCGTGAAACTTGAGGGTAGTTCTTAACAATGAAAAACGTCTCTAAATTGAAAGCAGATATTTCGGATGGCCTGTTTTTCCTCTTTGTTTAGATGATCGAGACGTAAGTTTTTTAAGTTTGATTTTAACAAGTAGTCGACCTTTTGGTTGACTTCAGGAAATTCTTCTTGTGTTTCAAAGTTATTAATGGGGATAATTTCTAAAGGTTCCACTTCTAATTCTATTTCGTCTTCAGTAGAGTTCGTAATTGTGGTTATTGCGTGGTTGTTTTCGATTCGTACAAAGCATTGGGGAATTTCAACACCTTCTTCAAGTTGCGTGTAATTGATGATTCCTTCTACATCATTGGTTTCTGCATTTACTCCTAGTTTAATAACCTTTCGTTCTCTAGGGCCAATTTTGATAGTAGTTTTTATCGTTTCAAAATAGAGGGGTATTATTCCGTATTTAGTGTGTAGGGTTTTCTTATTTAGGTCAATATTAGCACCTAAGTGTTGAAGTAAATCAACGTCGATTAAACCGTCGTAGTTTTTGCTAACATCAAATATATGAAAGTCAAAATATTGCTTCGTATTGAAAATTTTTGGCAATGGAATTTGAGCAACATACCTATGGTAAGTTGTCTTATGGGCTGTCTGAACCTTAAACGGTGATTCTATTACGTAGTCACTATAATAATTTTGTACGGTTTTAGGATCAATAAAACTTCTAGTGGATCCTGTATCTATCATAAATTTTGAATTTGCATGTGGAATTTTTATGTAAGGTAGTGTAGTAGAATTTTTGTTGGAAATTCCTATTAGGTTGTCGCATTTGTTGAGGCTGAGATTGAAAAATTTCATTGGGTTTGGTCTAACTGGGGTGCGTTATTTTCGTATTTATTTTCTGGGGGGTTACTCATATTATTTTCATAACATGGATATGTATAAGTGTCTTCTGGGTTGTGAGAGACTTGATTATTATCATAAGAATAATAATTCTCGGAACAGGCTTGGTCATATCCAAATTCATCATTAGGTTGCGAATCTTCTGATTGATAAAATAATTCCTCTGACACTAGTTCGGGTGTCGTTCTGTGTTTAAATGATGAAGTTGTCTCGGGGGGTTTCGTACGCTTATTGTTGAAGTTTCCATTGATTCGGGTCTCGAATTGTTTTGATTCCCTTGATGTTGGCCAAATTGTGGTCTCATGGGAAAAGTAATTGATGGTTGTTTGAACTGAGACTGCATGGGTCTGAATGAGAAATTTGAATTTGTCCGTGGTACTTGCGGTTGTGAATAATTGGGTCTAAATTGGTTCTGTCCAAAATTAGAGTTGAACTTTTGAAAGTTTGGTCCGAATGAATTTCTCTGTTGGAAATTATTTTGATTCGGCGTATGGAAATTTGGTCTTGTCATTGTATTTTGAAAAGGCGAATTACGCGATGGTTGAAAAGTGGGTTTGGGGTGCTGTTTTGTCATGTCACGTGTTAAATTAGTTTGAAAATACGAAAAATTTCCTTCTTCCACAACGTAAGACATTGCGGTCTCTAAATTAATAGGGTTTCTGATTCGAATTGGGAGGCTATTATGAAGACCTCTTAAAAATGCGTCCAATGTTGATTTGTCGTAAGTTTGTGTCTTCACCCGTCGTATGTTTTCGTCTGGTTCAGTTAATCTAACTTTCGTCAAAAGCAGGCTTCTTAAATCCTGGCACCTGTTACCAAAGATAAAGGCTGACTCACCTTTCATCTGTTTCAAATTTAGTAAATCACCTAAAAGGCATGTCTCGTTACGTTGATCAGAAAAGAATTGAAGCAAAAGAACTTTTATGCTATTCCATGTAGTAGCATCTTCTCTACTTCCGATTAAATTTAGAGCGCGTCCTTTTAATTTAGCCATGATTGATCGCAAAACGTATTGATTCTGAATATTATTGGGGTCATTGTGATCAACAAAATTTGTCAGAAGACTTTCACTTGCTGAAATGAAAATGGGTAAAATTGCGGGGTTCCCGTCGAATTCAGGAACGGTGTCGATATGAAATGTTTGAAGTGGGACTGCCATATTTGCTATTTGTAAATTACGCTGAAATTGATTGTTATGGGGATTTTCCAAATGAACTCTTTCTCGATTATTATCGTCCGAATCTGATTCTGACGATTCAATATTATTATCTAATATATCACGTCTTAAAGGGCTCCTATCTCTTACTACAGAATTCATAAAAAAAATTAACTTGTCTTCAACTTATTATTCCTATTACTTAATTAGTACCTTTGTATTCACTTGTACTCTTACAAAAATTTCAACTTAATCTAACGGAGGACAGATAGGAAGCGAAAAACTTACAGTAATAATCGATGGTAGATCATTTCCTCGAAAGTCTTTCTCCGCTCTTTTCACTCCAAATTAACACTAAGGGTCTCAGCACGCGAGAATTAGATCACACACTGAGGGTTTGATGAAACGCGATTTGAGCGATTTCACCGGTTGTTGGATAAAGCTCGAAGAATTTGATTCTTACTTTACCCGGGGTTGCTGTTGTTCGAATTGTCAATAAATCATTAAAATGGACCGAAATCAGAAGAGTTTTATTCCGAATTCGTTAAACAATCCTACCTACTGCGCCACGTAATTTTCGGGATCGTACTTTTTAGTTAAAAAAAAAAGATTTAAAACTCGTAGAAACCGATTTTATTAAGAACGTTCGACTTAGCTCTAACATAAACCGTGTCAAGAACAAAAGTGAATAATAATTATAAAAAAATAAGAAGCGATGAACTTTCCTTACTTTGCAAAATGCATTTCTGGAGAATCTAACTAGCAGGATGTAACTAAACACCTTATATCTAATAACTACTACGACTACTAAACACATGTCGTATTGTGTAATGTTAACACATACAGATGCGAAATTGAAAGTTTGGGGTTTGACTTTTGATGGCTCCCGAACCAATTTTTTAACGACCAATCTTTTGGGTTGCCAATTGGACGTTCCTTTAAATGCCTTACGAACGTCTTCCAAGTGTAATGAAGAAGTAATTCGTGCCGTACCATATCCCGGCCACATGATAAAATTGGCTCGAAATGCAATTCGGCAAATGGGACCACCTAAATCCCCCGATGGGTTGATCAAGTGGGAATAGAGGGCTGTTCAATCAAGGTGTCCGCTCAAATTTTCTGCCAAACTACCAACACGAAAAAAAAAATATATCACAAGGAAATGTAGCCTGAAGTCTTAGCTTCAAAATGAGCTCTAAATGAGTTTTCTAATTTTAGTTTTTTAATTACAGCGAATTAATTGGAGCAAAACATGGTGATGCAGTTTCTGTGCGACTTTGTAAAACAAACGAATACGATAGACAGAGAGACAATATATAGGGATGAGGTCCTTGTCCTACTCATTTGGCAAGTTTTAGGGAAGACAAACATTGTGACGCGCCTCGGTCGGTCGGGGTTGCTCGGGTGCCTGCTTCGTTCAACGAGGAAGCACTCGTTTGCCGGGGTTTCTCAAAGTCGAAGAATAAATAAACCCAGGGGTCTGTGATCGAAGTTTTATTTTGCAAACGGCAAATGAAATAACGGTAATACCTTAATCTACCCTGACCGGCTTAAGCTAGGCTTAGACTAGTAACGATAAGTAACAGAAAGAGGGTTGTTTACCGGTGGTGAACTGGAACACCGTGCAGGAACGCCGGGGCGGTGTCGTGAGAAACTCTTTTACAGGCTTTTGGGAACCAGCCGGAGGTGGCGGCGATTCTGTGTAGGACGTCCGGGAAATGCCGACGAAGGGAACGCAAGTTGTTCGTTAGTAGAAAGGTTTTGACCGGGAAAACGCCGACGGTCGGATTCATCTGAGGGGGTTGTTGGCAGGAGTTGACCGGAACAGCCGACGGTCGGTTGACGGGTATTTTTGATTGATTGATTTTTCTTTCAAATTTTAACGATTCATTTTTTTTAGTAATTTCTTAGTGAGTTTTTTGTGAATTTTCCAGATGACGCTGGTGTCGATACATCGAACAATTATTTATTTGGTGTAAACAACCAAACTTTATACATCGACGGCTCCTCGGTTATAAGAAAGTTTTCCATAGAGTGTGGGGCGGAAAATCCACACTTATTAAGAGCGACCTATTCAAGGAAGCAGGTGGCGACCATGTCGCAATTGCTATCACTGACCGACAACGAAATTTACCAAGTGGCCTGTTTTATTGGGCATATCAAGAACGTACATAATAATTTTTACAGGCAAGACAAAGAACTATTAATGGGGGACAGGCAACTTTGAATTTCGCGCTAAAATGAACAACGGTTAATTATCAAAACGGTGCTTCCTATTTTAATAATTTTGATGATAAATCGAAGACATTAATCATCTGGTTAACATATTACTGTATAATTATTTTTCGTCTGTCACAACGTTCGAAATTTACAATATAATGATATGTTAACCGGATAATAATAATAAATATGTTTGGTAATTGTTTGAATCTTATTAAGGTAATTGAAGCTTGTAATAAATAATAGATCGGAGCTGGTGCTATCAGTCTCTTTATTAGACTGTGTCAAAAAAAGAATTTTTTTTTTATGAGTAAATATGTCTGAAAAGTTTCTTTAATGCGAAAAAAAAATTCTCCTAAAAGTTGAGCTCGATATCTCAAAAATTAAGCTGGCGCAAAAGGGATCCTTTTTCCCATTTAAAAAACACTGTAAAATTTCTTTTTTTTTTATTTTTAAAATTACTACACGAAAAAAATCTTTTAAAAAATTTTGCTTGTCACTATCTTGTAGGAAATTAAATTCTCTACAAAATTGTCTTACTCTATTTTTCTCTAAACTCAACACAAAGTTACAGAGGGCCAAATTAGAGGACTGTAATATTTGATTTTCATTTTTTTCTCTTATTCAGCCCTCTGTAACTTTGTTTGTGTTGAGTTTAGAGAAAAATAGGGAATTAAATTCTCTACAAAATTGTCTTAGTCTATTTTTCTCTAAACTCAACACAAACAAAGTTACAGAGGGCCTGAATAGGAGAAAAAAATGAAAATCAAATATTACAGTCCTCTAATTTGGCCCTCTGTAACTTTGTGTTGAGTTTAGAGAAAAATAGAGTAAGACAATTTTGTAGAGAATTTAATTTTCTACAAGATAGTGGCAAGCAAAATTTTTTAAAAAAATTTTTTCGTGTAGTAATTTTAAAAATAAAAAAAAAAAAAATTTCACAGTGTTTTTTAAATGGGAAAAAGGATCCCTTTTGCACCAGCTTAATTTTTGAGATATCGAGCTCAACTTTTAGGAGAATTTTTTTTCGCATTAAAGAAACTTTTTAGACATATTTACTCATCAAAAAAAAAATTTCTTTTTTTGACACAGTCTACTCTTTATTCTATGATGGATTTTATACGAGTGACGAGCGCTGGGACCTTATTCTTGAGTTGGGCGGAACGCGTTTCGTACGGAAGTTTCATCACTTGCGCACGAAACGCCACTTTTGGTATTCTCGAGTTCCGCACCTAACGAAATTCAGGCGGAGCGGAACTTTTCGTGCGGATCTAACATCGCATGGAACGTTTCGGGCGGATCTCGAGTTCCGCCCGAAATCGGAATCATATTTTATTGTTTTCGTATTAATAGACAGTTCATTTTAATTTTTCCTTTGCACATTTATATTATCAGAACATTTAAGCATAATAGAAGGCCAATTAAAAGCTAAATAAAAATAATTGAGCTATAATTAATCATATAATGATTAACGAATTATTTTTTGAGTAGAAGAGACTTTAGTAATGTATTTGGATTGGTTGAGGGTGAATGGAAACGAAGGCGAGATGTTCAAAATTGTTCATTTATTGGGACGTTGCGAGTTGGCAACAAAAGTCGCTGTTTGGTAATTTTTTTCGGTAAATTCCTAACACACAAATAGTATGTTATAAATTGAAAAAAACGGGAAATGTGTTAAACATTATTGAAAAAATAATCAAAACTATAGTACGGAGGTCTCAATTCCAATTCCTGAAACAACCCTATTTTCCACCTGTCGTTGATTGTTTTTATGGACCACATTTTATTATCTTACATACTTGTAACAAAATAGACGATGATACGCGTTTTAAAATCGTATTTACATCACCTATTGATATTAGAAAAATACATATTATTTGAGAATTCTTTAATGGATATGCGAGTATATGAAAATGACAATAATAAAACAATTGAAATCGTGAGGAATCAAGCAGATGAATCCATTCCAGATCAACCGCCGTCGGGCGCCTTTTTAATTGGTTCTAGAAAGATTTTAAGCTACGCCATACGTTTTTCAGGCGGATCTTGAACGAAACCGCATCCGCACGAAACCGAGATCCGCCCGGGCGGATCGAAACTCGAGAATACCGAATTTCGTTCGACAGTCGTTTCGGGCGGATCTCGGTTTCGTGCGGATGCGGTTTCGATCGAGATCCGCCCGAATCGAGAATAAGGTCCCTGGTCATGTAAAAGGAGATAACGATTTTAACAAAAAAGCTTAATCAAATTTACTAACACAAAAATAATGAGTAGATATTACCATTTTTTTTTTACTTAAGTAGATACCTGATTCTGATGAAATCAAGATAAGTTAACATAATTTAAGATTATTAATTGATATCGTTGGTTTCAAATTTAGGTAATAGACATATTTTAGAAACCGGTCTTTTAAGTTCAGAATTTGCGGTCTTAAGAGTAACGACGCGAACCAGACCATCTCGTCCCGGGTCGGTTTGAATGACTCTTCCAAGTGCCCATCGGGAAGGTGGAAGTTGTTCGTCTCTTATCAGAACCAGGTCATTTATTTCAATTTCATGTTTTTGAACCAGCCATTTGGGACGAACTTGTAGGGTTTGCATGTATTCGAGGGACCAACGTTTCCAGAAACTCCAGGTCATGTTGCGAGTTAATTGCCAGCGAGAAAGACGATTAAGATTGATGTCTTTATAGGTTGGTTCTGGAACAGAAATTAATGATATCTCTCTATACGATGCAGTAAAATTAACAAACGATAACAATCAGACAACGTTCTTATTAATTACGCAAGTCCATCACTTTGACAAGATTTCGTACAAAGATTTATTTTATTCTCTGCAGAATTTAAGAAAGCAATTAAAAGAAAATAATATAGAAACGATATACATCCAAAACCCAATAAAATTCAACAGTAATTTTAAACAAGATCTCATAAACGAAATGATGAAATTTCTTTTCGACCAATTCAATTTAAAAGTCATACTGGTAGACAAACCAAGAGTTAAACCTTCCAACAGGAACGAAATTCTAGAGATATTAAAGGAAAATCATGAATCATCAGTTACTGGTCATTCAGGATACCTCCGAACTTACTAAAGAATTAAAGAAATCTATACTTGGGAAGGAATGAAAAAGGATATCAAGAGATTCATAAAATCTTGTAAATCATGCCAAATTAATAAAACAAATTATCGCCCAGGAAAAGCTCCAATGGAGATTACCACCACGTCAGAGCGACCCTTTCAACGGTTAGCTATTGATGTAGTCGGTCCGCTTCCATTAACGCAAAATGGTAATCGTTTCATCATCACAATGCAAGATGATCTCACGAAATACTCAATCGCGAAAGTAACATCGAATCATGAAGCGAAAACAGTTGCTGACACATTGTTACAATTCATCATAACATTTGGTATACCAGAATCAATTCTTTCTGATCAAGGTACAGATTTTCTATCGAACACGGTCAAAGAACTTAACAAGCTTTTCAAAATAAAGCATATCATAGCAACAAGTTATCATCCTCAAACTAATGGAAGTCTTGAACGGAGCCATTTAACATTGAAAGAGCATCTCAAACATTACATTAATGATAAACAGGACAATTGGGATGAATATGTTCAAGTTGCAATGTTTGCGTATAACACTCACGTACATAAATCCACCCAGTTAACTCCGTATGAACTAATATTTGGACACAAAGCATCCATAGCCAATACTCTTACTGCGAAACCAGAATTCAGATATTCATACGATGATTACTATTCCAACTTGAAATTAAAGTTCAATCAAATGTACGAAATTACAAGACAAAATTTATTGAAATCAAAAGAAATCAAAAAATCTAAAGAATATTATGATCGTACCACCAATGAAATCCAATACCGAGTAGATGATCTCGTTTACATACAAAATAAAAGCATAAAAACTGGATTAAACCGTAAACTATCACCACTTTATAAAGGTCCTTATCGGATAACCAGAGTAAACAACAACAAAACAGTAGAACTTGAAATAAATCCACGAAAACGTGTAACTTATCACCAGAATCTTTTGAAACCACACGTTGCAGAAGAATGCAATGAAGTAGTAATTAACAATAACCCTTTCAAAAGTCTATTTTCAAATTAACCTAATGGGACTATTATCATTTCAGGTAATCATGAAGTACTCACTTAAAATTATCCTAACAATCCTGATTTTAACATTCTATGAACTAATTTCACCAGTTGACAACGAACCCTTATATCAATTAACACCAATCGATAACAAAGCCGGAGTTTTCTTCCATAACTTGGGTTTAGCGAAAATTTCGAATGATCATTTCACCCTTCTTTCTTACATCAATATTTCATTCTATGACAATAAATTCAATCTTCTTGAACGATTATATCGAAAAACATTACTATTTTGTAACGAACTGAAAAACCTTGAAGATACTACATTCAGAAACAATGGAACCAATCAGAATCAGCAATCTGAATCTTGATGAACTTCGCCATTCGAAACATAAATTGCAACAATTTGACGAAATCTTACAAAACAACCTAAATAAACCTTTCATTGTGGGTCATTCCACGCCAAGACGATCAGCAAAAATGGCCAATGTCACGGATCTGTTTGAGATTTTCACGAAAGTTAGTGGTCATCATAATAAGTACTCAGCTCTAGGCGTTTGGTCCTATTGCCCTTATTTCAAAAGATACGCCCTAGAACATTTTCCGACCGCTCGCTCGCGCGCCGTCGCACAATTATTCATAACTTCTAAACGAGTAGACCAATCGAAATGATCTTTTTTTTTCTTTTGTTCGCAAAAAAATATCCTTCACGGACATTGACTCGTATTGATAATTTGAAGTGGAATTTGTACAGAAAAATCTATTTTTTCATTCGAAAGTGAATTTTGGGCCATTTTCCACGGTGCGAAAAATTTCAAAAAAATCACAAATGTTGCTCACAATGTTGGCAATCGAAAAAAAAAATTCGGGACGGACATTTCATAATTGACTTTTTACGGAATTTTTTAATGCGCGCACGCCGAGAGCTGACCTGAGTACAGGCCCATAACGCTTCGCATCCCCGGAGACAGGCTCCCACATTACGCGTAATTTTTAACTTATACAATTTAATGAATAATTCTTCTACCAATATAACAAACATACCAGGATTTAGTGACTTTTAGGAACGGTAAACATGAATAAATCTGAGACAGAAGAAAAAATAATTCAAATCTGCTTTTACCAGAATTTGAGAAGTCTTTTACATACAATTGTTTATTGGATTTGGGCCTTAAAGCATGAAATTTGCGTGTACCTTTTATGGGTATAGAAGAAATAAATCTAGTGCTCAGGACTGATACATGGTCGTCGGATTCTGTTTGTGAAACATATACACTTACAATATTCTTAACATTTTTGTCGGCCCATTGGAATAATTTAAATGGTGAATTAATTGCTGACCTCTTAATAGTTCCACCTTTTCCATCACATGAGCAGTGGCGAAAAAAAGCCATTCAGCATCAATTTTAAAGTCTAAAAAGTGATGAGAAATCGAGCGGGTTTGTTTGAAGCTCGGTTTGAAGATATTTAGAAAAATTATAGTAACGGTAACGTTACGCTGCCACCAGTACATTTGAGGATATGCACATCCGTGTATGAGAATATTAAAGAATTGATAAAGACTTCCTTCGGAGGGTTGGTGTGGGAACGTTTTCAATCAGAGATGTTGTTTTTGGGATAACGAATTAACGCATCTATTGACCACACGTTGAGTACAGTAAATTCAGTGAATAATTATAAAAATAAGACATCACAATTTAGTAATAACTAACCCGTAGGTAATTTATAGACGCGGACGTAAGAATGCAATATTCTCCAAATTCGGGCGACCCGGCGAAACTCGCGTACACCACGTAAAGATGTATCGATAAGAAAAAATAATTCAAATCTGCTTTTACCAGAATGTAAGAAGTCTTTTACATACAATTGTTTATTGGATTTGGGCCTTAAAGCATGAAATTTGCGTGTACCTTTTATGGGTATAGAAGAAATAAATCTAGTGCTCAGGACTGATACATGGTCGTCGGATTCTGTTTGTGAAACATATACACTTACAATATTCTTAGAATTTTTGTCGGCCCATTGGAATAATTTAAATGGTGAATTAATTGGCTCTTTATTAATTTGTTGTAAACTAGCACGACTCTGAATAGTTCCACCTATTCCATCACAGGGGTCTTTACCATGAGCAGTGGCGAAAAAATGCCACTCAGCAGCAATTTCAAAGTCTTAAAAGTGATGAGAAACATTTATAAATCTAAATTAGAGTTGCTTGTTTGTCACGATTTGATTGCTTAATCACAACATACATTTTTGGAGAAAACTAAGGATGTATTAGAGGTAGGAAGTTTCATTGTACTTTGTGATTTTTCTTAAAATCATGGATTTGTATTCCAAGATGAGATTCAAAGATATCATTGGTCCAACGAGCAAGCTACTATCTATCCTTTTGTAATATATCACAAAGTTGACGATTTTCTGGTTTTAGAGTTTTGTTGTGATATCCGAATGTCTGGAACACGGTGCACCTATTTCAAACGAAATTAATCGAGTATTTGAAAAATAAGTATGATGCTAATACTATTAAAAAAATTATGCACTTTTCCGATGGCTCAGCGGCTCAATACTTCTTTAAAAAAGTCATGAAAGATATAAGATGTAAGGTGAGAATTTGCAAGTGCGCATGGTCGGTCTCTCAAGCCCCGCCTGATGAGATTGAGCGTCGTCGACCGTAGTGAATGTTTTTCTGGTTGCATAAATGTTTTGGCTGATTTCGATGATGATGCGGTCGCGTTTCCTTCTACTTCTAATCCCGTCAGTTAGAAATAAAAATCTTATTTTTAGGTTAGGGTTCAGTCCATGATTTTAAGAAAAATCACAAAGTACAATGAAACTTCCTACCTCTAATACATCCTTAGTTTTCTCCAAAAATGTATGTTGTGATTAAGCAATCAAATCGTGACAAACAAGCAACTCTAATTTAGATTTATAAATGTTTCTCATCACTTTTAAGACTTTGAAATTGCTGCTGAGTGGCATTTTTTCGCCACTGCTCATGGTAAAGACCCCTGTGATGGAATAGGTGGAACTATTCAGAGTCGTGCTAGTTTACAACAAATTAATAAAGAGCCAATTAATTCACCATTTAAATTATTCCAATGGGCCGACAAAAATTTTAAGAATATTGTAAGTGTATATGTTTCACAAACAGAATCCGACGACCATGTATCAGTCCTGAGCACTAGATTTATTTCTTCTATACCCATAAAAGGTACACGCAAATTTCATGCTTTAAGGCCCAAATCCAATAAACAATTGTATGTAAAAGACTTCTCAAATTCTGGTAAAAGCAGATTTGAATTATTTTTTCTTCTGTCTCAGATTTATTCATGTTTACCGTTAATAAAAGTCACTAAATCCTGGTATGTTTCTTATATTGGTAGAAGAATTATTCATTAAATTGCATAAGTTAAAAATTACGCGTAATGTGGGAGCCTGTCTCCGGGGATGCGAAGCGTTATGGGCCTGTACTCAGGTCAGCTCTCGGCGTGCGCGCACTAAAAAATTCCGTAAAAAGTCAATTATGAAATGTCCGTCCCGAATTTTTTTTTGTCGATTGCCAACATTGTGAGCAACATTTGTGATTTTTTTAAAAATTTTCGCACCGTGGAAAATGGCCCAAAATTCACTTTCAAATGAAAAAATAGATTTTTCTGAACAAGTTCCACTTCAAATTATCAATACGAGTCAATGTCCGTGAAGGATATTTTTTTGTGAACAAAAGTAAAAAAAGATCATTTCGATTGGTCTACACGTTTAGAAATTATGAATAATTGTGCGACGGCGCGCGAGCGAGCGGTCGGAAAATGTTCTAGGGCGTATCTTTTGAAATAAGGGCAATAGGACCAAACGCCTAGAGCTGAGTACTTATTATGATGACCACTAACTTTCGTGAAAATCTCAAACAGATCCGTGACATTGACCATTTTTGCTGATCGTCTTGGCGTGGAATGACCCTTGTACAACACACTCGTTGGTACAACGTCACCTTAGGAGTGATTGTCATCATCATCTTACTAGTGTCACTCTATTGCTGTTGCTGTCAATGTAATTGTCGCTGGTTACCTTTCTTCGGAAGGTACTTCCCCAAACATCCTGGCTTCAGTGGCATCTGCATAAACAGTCACAATGTTAACAATAGCCGCATATCCAGTCATCACGAAAACCCAGGAGACGATCAACTCTCCGCTACCGTATACTATGACAACCGTCATGACGACCGTTCTTCTCCATCATTTGCACGTCCGAGACCTCGACGTTCAATTGACCTTTCAGCCTCAACACGAAGCATCAAGTGTTAGTGAGTGCCTAGTGAAAAATGGTCAGTCGTGTGAAGTGAAATCGCGAATTGACATTTTGCGCTTTAGATTAAGTTACTTGATGAAGAAGTTGATTCTTCAAAAATAATTTCATTTTTGCTTTTGCTTTTGCTTTCAAAAAAAGTTTTGTTCATCTTCAATTATCAAAACTTCTCAAAGAATGGAGGTGTTGTAGCCCTCAACAATTTTAGAATATTAATTAGTCCGCCCCTGCCAATTGTTTATTCCACGTGTCTTCATGAAAGCGTCTTCTTAGTTTTGTTCCCATCACCTTGAACTTGATTATAAAATTACGATTTCAATGTCAATCTCGATAGATCAATTTAACCATATTGTGTTTGGTATCATTTTGAAGAATTCTTAATTCTGGTTAACTTTGTCTAAATTTCAAATCAATCACTTGTTTCAATCCCGTTTTATTAAACGTTTTATGTTATTAAAATTGTAATCCAATATTTCTAGGAGACTAGTTGTCTAGCGCTTATCGTCTCTAGGAGTAGATAACAGGAAAAAATGCACTTTTGCTTTCTGCAATTTTGAAAGAAAGAAGCTTAAGATCAACAAATGTAAACAGAACATCTTTTTGAATAACTTTGTTAATCAAACTCTTTTTCCATTTTACCCTCACTCATCTTCGGATGAACATTTGTAA
The DNA here is from genome assembly GCA_949788335.1 of Salpingus planirostris. NCBI lineage: Eukaryota > Metazoa > Arthropoda > Insecta > Coleoptera > Salpingidae > Salpingus > Salpingus planirostris. Next base: position 121,903 of record CATKUT010000009.1, read on the forward strand.
ATTAGCCTAAATCTACCTTTCGACCCGATAACAACTAAAAAACAAATAAGTTTGTGTGTAACTACACTTGGGAACCAATAAAGATCTGAAGACCGTAAAAGAGTAGCATTATTCGCGGTTACCGGAATAGTGACGTGAGGGGATCACAACATAAAAGTGCTTTTGGCGTCAGGAGTTTCTTTGCTAAATGCAGTACAAAAATACGAAGGATGCTTATCGGGGCAGACTGAATTGTTCCAAAATGAGATTTTAATGGTTTACTGAGTGTTTTATGACGATTGGGAGTAGTTTTCTTTGGTTGGTCTGAAGAAGGGTGTGAAGTCATTGTTTCAAGGGTCTCAAGAGCATGAATACGTTTCAAGAGGAATACGGTAAGCATTTTGAAGGTGGGTGGGTCAGTGCTAGCTCCCATTTCAGTTTCCCATTCTCTTCTTGAGTTTAGGTCTAGGCGCTGAACTAGTAAAAACAATACAATCATCCCATTTGTCAACAGGACGGCCTAGAGACTCTAGAGCTCCCACGGCCTCTGATACTGAATTGAATAAGGATTTAAGGCCAGCAGCCGATTCTCTCGTTGAATTGGCCGCATTCGTTATAGTAGTTAAATGAGCTCCAACGATTAGGCGATTATTTTGATAACGATCTTGTTGAATTTTCCAGGCTCTTTTGAAATTGGCGCCAGTAACTGGTATGTTTTTCAACAATAAGGCAGGTTCATCGGTAACACTCGTTTTCAGATAGTGAAGTTTTTCAACTTCCGTTAGGTCATTGTTACTTTGGATTACGAGTGATGTAAAAAGGTCGTGAAAATTGGCCCATTCGACGTAAGATCCGGAAAATTGTGGTAATGTTATTTTTGGAAGTGGCCGATTCTTTGAATGGCCCGGAACAGGGGGATCGTTAACCTTTTCATTTTTCGAGGCGGATGATTGAGCTTTCATGAATGGTTCAAGAGTTTTCTCAGAGAAACTTTGGATTTTACATAATTCTGTTCAGCGATTTCGTAGTAGTTTTCAGATAAATAGGAGCGAGTTTTTAAGTTGAGTGTCTTATCGGATAATTGGCCCTCAAGAAGGTCATTATTCTTTTAAAATTTGGACCAATTTTTCTCTAACAAGTTTATTCTGGTTTCGATTGCATATCGGTCAATGTTGTCCACTCCAATTTTTAATAAATTGTCATAAGCTTTTGCGAGTCTGGTGTTTAGCTCGGGTTGTAGAGAAAAAAAGTTCATCAATAGTAACTGTGGCCATATTTACGGTTTTTACGGTGAAAGAGCGATAACAGGGCTGACGACGGCAGTTGGGATTTCGATGTATGTAGCGGCGAAGAAATAGTTCCCACTATCAACACCTTGGCGATAAGGCGTAGAGATGCGATGGTATACACCCAATTATAACTTCTACACTTTTACACAGGACATTAATGTCTAGTTTATATTCACGGATTTTTCACTAATTTCTTAAACAAGGTTTGAGAGAGACTGATTGATCCAGCCCCAGAATCCGGCTCGAAGGACCATTAATGTTTGTTAATTGTTTGAATCTTATTAAGGTAATTAAAGCTTGTAATAAATAATAGATCGGAGCTGGTGCTATCAGTCTCTTTATTCTATGATGGATTTTATACGAGTGACGAGCGCTGGTCAGGTAAAAGGAGATAACGATTTTAACAAAAAAGTAATAATAATAAGTAGATATGGAAATCGAAAGTAATACGAAACAAAATATGTGCCTAAAATTTTTTTACAATCGGTAGCTTCGTTTTCAAAACTAACCGTTGTTTGCTCTTATGGCCGAATAACATTGTGCCTGAGCCACCTTAAATGTAACGTCATGAGCCAGGTTTCTATCTCTGGCTGGAGAGGAGAATTTCAACAAATTCAAGGGGCAAACATTGACCGAAATTGTGAATAAAATAAACGGTATGCCCGAATTTGAAGAAGAGGATGATCACCTCGAGGCCGGGGAAGTTTCCGGAACCGTACTGCAAGAGATCGACTCAGAGCATTTAGATGAAATCATAACTGGTAAGTTGTTTTTTGGCAGTTTTAGAGCAGACAATTTTTTTATGAATCATGATTTCATAGAAGCGGAAGATTTTAATCCGCAAATTTCGGATTTGGAATATATCGACCAAGCTTCGGAGCCAGGTCCAGAAGAACAGACTTCGAAAAAAAATAACTACATATTAAGAAAGTGACCTCCACAAAACTTACTAGGGGAAGGGAGGCAGAACCAGGTATTGAGGCAAAACCGGGTACCACTATCAAATTGTGAATACTGTGCGCTTTATTAATGGTGTTGTCGTGGTAAAGTAAGTACCAAATCGACGTAGCCACCAAAAGTGACGAAATGTCTCGACTAAGTGTGGTGATGGGGGTGGTTCGCCGAAATAACAATGACAGAGATTCTAATTCGGTTGGGTGCCAATTGGGCGCACTGTTAAGCAGGAAACAGGTTGCGAAAGGAGTTTAACAAAGTAACCAAGCAAGCTCCGATCAAAATTAAATAGGTTAAGTTATGCAGCGAACGCGAAAAGCGCATGGTGAGAATGAATACAAGGTAAGTTACTATTAATTAATAATACACTAGTGACTAGTCCTGGTCAATGGCGACACAGAAATTGCATGCACACCCGATAAAATGCGATAACCCGAAATAGCGAAATCGGAACTAAAGCTAACTAGGTACTATAGTATAGTTGCCGTCTGGATTTTGTGAATATTGACTTTTGGAAGGACAACCTCTTTTATGGCTCAGTTATAAGTTGACAATGGTGAAGGGATCTAGCCTACGGCCACAATATGTGGCAGGTATACGCAGGTAGCCGTAGGCTAGGTTCATTCCCCATTGTCAACTTATTACTGAGCCATAAAAGAGGTTGTCCTCTCAAAAGTCAATATTCACAAAATCCAGACGGCCACTATAGACGCGCGGCCACTACCGACATTTGTCTTTTAAAGCTGGTCCGCCCTCCTGATTTTCCTACAATGCATAGCATGTAAGACCTTAGCGGATGGTCTTTACGTTTCGCCAAATATAGGAATGAGAAAGTTCCTCCGTCCGATAACCGGGAGGCTTCTCTATCGCCGCAGCACAGCGAGGCGGCCCCCACATCGAAAAGCTAACAGTACTATATGTCCTCGGTTGCGTCTCTAGGAGCGAGTTATCTTTGTCGACTCGGTCGATACTCGAGCCCCTTGACCGCACCTTCCGGGTTGGGCCGAGCCCTTCGGGGAGTTCTGTAATAATTTAAACCTCGTTAGTTCTTGTAATACGTACAGCGCTGCTACGGTTGATAGGTATACTTCGCGCGCGGCCGCTACCGACATTCGACTTTTGAAGCTGGTCTGCCCCATAATTGCCCGACAATGCATAGCAGGTAAGATCTAGCCCGAGGGTCTACACTCTTGAGTGGTTGTTGCTGGCTGCTGCAGATTTGAAAATGCGAAAAGTAGTTTAGACAAGACACATTCAAATTAAATAATACGTTATGTTAAAATATGGGATCAAAACTACCTTCCAAACTTTCTTATCCCTACATTTGGCAAAGACCCTTCGCTAAGGTCTTACCGGCTATGCATTGTAGGAAAATTAGGAGGGCGGACCAGCTTTAAAAGTCAAATGTCGGTAGTAACCGCGCGTCTACTATACTTGGTCTGGCGATTGTCAAACCCTACTGTCATGTCACTGTCAGTTGTCAGGGGGCCCAAATGTAAATAGATGTAGATGAGTGTCAATAAACGATTATTCAGTAAAGCGACAACATAGTTTCAATCATTTACAGCGCACCGCGAGTCGACGAGTCGGAACTAGGTATTGACGAACACAAAGGAGAGAAAGTGAAGGAAGTATCTTGTAGCACACGAAGGGCCACACGGGGCGAGCACCAAGAGACATATGCCCCCAGAATAGGCTGGATGAGCGAAGAAGAAGGCACACAATAAAGAGGAGACAGTACGAAAAAACGTGAGCATTCAAACGTCGCCCTGGTTCGTCCCGACCAGGGCAAAGACGACCGGTGCTGAAACCCCAGGATGGTTCACCAAGTCTCACCCTGGGTGTTCGGTTTAACGCTCAATTCGGACCCGAACAACCCTCCTATCATTGCGAATCGAAAGCGAGAAATAAAACCGTAACAAGTTCTCGTAGTTGTCTGGGGCAATCCACGGCTGAGAGGATTTTATTGACGTGTGTAGTCTTATTTTCGAGCTTATTTTACTATATAAGATTGTTCAATTAAGATGTCCGCTCGAATTCTCTGCCAAACTACCAACACGAGAAAAAAATTAATCACAAGGAAATGTAGGCTAAAGTCTTAGCTTCAAAATGATCTCTAACTGAACTTTCTACAATTACAGCGAATTAATTGAAGCAAAACATGGTCGATTAAAAATTTTTGATCGATAATCGCAAAAAGTTTCGAACAAAAGTCAGAGAGCGACACGACAGTTTTTCAAAACCTCACAACACTTCTGGTCCAGGTGCTCTAGTTTTCGAAATATCGACAAATTAGTCGGGTCGAAGAATCGGAGCGAACATCTTTAATCTGCGATCGACCACCGAGAAGAAGAGGGTGAGAATTCCCATGAAGACGTCGCTTTTATGGCCAAGAAAAATATGAACCACCGCAAATGAAGTGCACTAATAACTGCAACAATTGGGGCCATGAGGGATGCACCAGATGGCCAGAAGAAGATTTGAACGAGTCCAAATATGAATGGTGTGGATTAAATACCGAATAGATAACATGAAACAGGTACCCGGTGTTGCCCCACTCGCCGTGCGGTTCTGCACCATGGGTAGGGGCAAAACTGTAAAATGCAATAGAATTTTTTGAAAATTTTTCTCACAGTTCCTTAACACTTTAACTCGTTTTGAATTAGTTCTTTGTTGAACTCATACAGTGCGCGTCTAAAGTGTCCCCCCCCCCTAAAAATTTTTGAACATGTAGAAATTTTTTGAAATCGCTCGGTCAGGTCGATTTTCATGAAACATACTGGCAACTTGTAATATTTTGATGTTTTTCACCAGTTTGTGGTTAGAAAAGTGAAGATTTTCTGACAAACTGGTATTTTCTTTCTTCGAAATTATTCACTGATGGTTTGACTGGTATTTTTATTCTTTGAAATTATTCACAGATTATTTGTTATAAATTAACCAATCAGATATTCGGGATTTTCTAACTAATCACGTTCTTCCTAAAAATAAAGGTTAGGTATTGGTCGAGAGAATTCCAGCCAATGAGGAAATTACCGAATTCAAAAGGACGAATCAGGAGTGGGTCACATGGGATTCCGATCCGGATATAAATACGAGCGCGGAGCGGCAGGAATTCAGTCGTGGTTTGACCCCGACCAACTCCAGATCTTGACGGACATTTTCGAAAGCTCTTGGACTTCCACCTGAAGGGACCTTTCTCTCTAGGTAGGACTTTGCCCCAAGTTGTGGACATTTCTCAACAAGGAGGACTTGCAGTCTGTGTGACGTCTCACGCTTACTTGTACTTTCCGGTGATTGTGGACGATTTCCAATTACCAGGACTTCTCTTTGTCGTTGGACGTTTTCTCGATAAAGCAGACGAATCATTGTTAGGGATTGTTTACTTATAATTTGTATTATTTTCATTTTTGAGTTGTCATGTTCAAGTAATTAATTAAAATACTGTCAGAATATTTATATTACCATTGTCACCTTTTGAATTGTTATAAACTTGTCAATTGATTATTATTACTACATTGTTTGAATAAATCCCCTCTTGTTAAACTTGATCCCGTAGTTCCGTTTACCTTTATTCTGAGTTTTAATTGAATCCTGGTACTTTTCTTCACTGTTGCTACTTGTGGTTTCTTTTCCTAGTTTTCCTGTAAGACTAGGTGGCGCCCGAGATATTTTCGAAAGAGAGAAACTGTTTCTGGCGTCACAAATTTTTGGCGCCCGAGATATTTTCGAAAGAGAGAAACTGTTTCTGGCGTCACAAATTTTTGGCGCCCGAGCAGGGACCTGATTATTCAAACACGTATTTATCCAAGGACTGTTGATTCATTTCAGGGACTTTATTGTTGATAAAACATTATTCAGAGACTTCATTGTTTACCAACTTGTTTATTCATTCAGGGACAGTTGATTGTTTAACATCATTATACAGGGACCATTTTTATTGATTTTGAAGTGGTCAAAAATTTTGAATTCATAATTTTCTGGAAAAGAAGGATCAAATTATCAAGAAAATTATTTAAACAATTGATAAAATAATAAATCAAATTTGACTGATTGCTAAAGAGAATTTAAAAAGAAAAGGAATTCATAGATTCACTAGAGAATCTATAAAATAATTGAGAAGAATTAAAAAAAAGATTAATTTCAAGGTAACTGGTATATGAAATATAACAAAATAAAGAATAAAAAATGGATAATAAAAATGGTGATGATGCTTCTGGTATCTCGACAGAATCCAATTTCTTATGGGTTGAAAAATTAAATAAAACTCAATTAATTGCCGAATTAACGAAATTTAGACTTACAACGAATGGTTATAGAACAGAATTAATAGAAAGATTGATTAACTTCTTTGTAAATGGACCACCTTTGGAGATAATTGAGAAAGATATTCCGAAAAATGATCCACCAATAATCGAACCAAGAACTACTATTTCTCAAACATCATCAAATATTAGCGACCAGAGTACAATTTTAGATAAAATCAGAAATTGGAATTTGAGATTTGATGGATGTTATGATCCAGAAACCTTTTTAGAACGTTCAATAGAACTTCGGAATCACTGTGGTTATTCAGACGAACATATTTTTATCGCATTGCCAGAATTGTTATCGAGAAAAGCATTGATTTGGTATAGAAATACACAACATCTTTTTACTAATTGGGATGGATTTATCAAAGAATTCAATGAGTATTTTCTTCCATTAAATTTCCGCGACAGATTAGTTGAAAGAATTATTGGTAGAAAACAACAATATGGAGAAAAAGGATGTGATTATAGTCAATCAATTCAAACTTTAATCCGACGACATGGTGGCTATACAGATGAACATACAATTAATACCGTTTATAATAATTTGTTACCTGAATATCGCCAACATATTCGTCAATCAGATATAACTAGTTTGAATAAATTGAATAAATTAATTATTGAATATGAGGATACGGAAGATGAAATATCAAGAAATAAAAGAGGAATAAGAGTACCAGAAAGGAGAGATTATTCAAATAATGAACCAAAATATAATCCGAAATTGGCACGATTCAAATCGACGAACTTTCGACAAAATTCAGGTAACAATAACAATCAAAATGATCATTTCAATCAACCGACGAACTTTCAACAAAACTCTGGTAATAATAATATTCAAAATAATCGTTTCAATCAAGGTTATTATAATAGAAATACAGAACGAAGAGGTGTCATTTGTTATAACTGTAATGAACCAGGTCATTTTAGTACGGATTGTACAAAACCAAGAAGAAATAATAATTTTAGATTCGAAAGAAATCCGGTAAACTACCCCAGGGATGGTGCGAAGGAGGAAACGACCACCCCAAAATAAAATATTCCTCCACCAATCAATTAAAAGGTCAGAATCCTTCTGATTTCAGACCTCAAATCAAAACTCGAATTGGAAAGTTAGAACATATTGCATTAATTGATACAGGAGCCACTTTATCTTATATTGGAGATAAGATTTCAAAATTTATTCAAAAAAATTTCAATTGTAAACAAAAAGATTCAAATCAAATTACCACGTTGGCTGATGGAAATCAGGTAGAAATCCAAGGAAAATTTGATGTCACTTATTCCCTTACAGATAAAACAAAGTATACTCATACATTCCTCTATTTACCTGGTTTAACTCAACCAATAATTTTCGGTATGGATCTTATCAAGAAACATTTTAACTTAGTTTTCAGAGAAATTCAGAAATCTGTGGGAATTATAGAAAAAGAAAATAAAACAGTCATGATGATAGATATAAAAGAGAGAGAATCACAAATTTTGAAAAATATTTTAGAAACGGAAGCTAAAGAATTGGCAGAGATAAAAGGGAGAACTACATTTGTGGAACACGAAATTCGTTTGAAGACTGATAAACCAATTAAACAGAGATATTATCCCCAGAACTCCATAATGCAAGGTAAAATGAATGAAGAAGTAGATAAAATGTTGAAAAATGATGTGATAGAACCTTCAAATAGTCCATGGAGTTCACCTATTGTTATGATAAAGAAACCAGACGGTAGCATTCGTTTTTGTATCGATTTTCGAGTAGTAAATGATGTCACTGAACGAGACACCTATCCTTTACCATACATTAGTTCAATTCTCGACAAACTTATAAATTCTAAATTTTATACAACGTTAGACCTCAAGTCAGGATATTGGCAAATTCCTTTGAAATAAGAAAGTAAACCAATAACAGCATGCACAGTACCAAATCGTGGATTATATCAATTTAAGGTGATGCCATTTGGATTACATTCTGCTGGTGCAACGTTTCAGAGACTTCTGGATAGAATTTTAGGACCAGAATTAGAGTCACGAGCTTTCGCGTACATTGGTGATATTATTATTTTGGGGAATACTTTTGATGAACATATTGAAAATTTACGAGAAGTTTTCAAACGATTAAGAGAAGCGAATATGCAGATTAATATTGATAAATGTAGTTTTTGTAAAACCAATATAAAATATTTAGGTCATTACATTTCAGACAAGGGTATCCAGACAGATCCCGAGAAAGTTAAAGCAGTAAAAGCAATTTTACCCCCTCAAAATATTAAGCAATTGAGAAGATTCTTAGGAATGTCATCTTGGTATAGGAGATTTATTGAAAAATTTTCAGATATAGTATTACCTTTGACAAAATTATCAAAGAAAGATCAAAAGTGGATTTGGACAAAAGAGCAGAATGATGCTTTCATAACTCTAAAGGAGAAATTAACTCAGGCACCTATTTTAGCATGTCCTGATTTTTCTCATCAATTCACCCTTCAGACCGACGCTTCTGATGCAGGATTAGGTGTAGCTTTAACACAGGAAATAGAAGGCAATGAACATGTCATTGCGTATGCACGTCGAACGTTAAATGCTGCAGAGAAAAATTATCCTGTAACGGAAAAAGAATGTCTGGCCATAGTTTGGGGAATTCAGAAAATGAAACAATATCTAGAGGGATACAGTTTCCGAGTTATGACTGATCATCAATCTCTCAAGTGGTTAAAGACCTTGAAAAATCCATCAGGAAGGTTAGCAAGGTGGGCACTAGCTCTTCAGGGATACGATTTTGAGATTATCTACAGAAAAGGGAAAGATAACGTGATAGCTGACGCTTTGTCGAGAGAACCGGTTGATGAATCTATAATGAATAGTAATTTAGATGAAATACATTCATATACGGAAGAAAATTGGTATACTCGTTAAGTTAGAGAGACTAAAAATATTCCAGAAAAGAATCCAGATTATGTCATAATAAATGATCAATTATATAGGCATTTCTGGGAACCAGCGAATTGGTGTGAAGGAAATTTAAGTTCTCCCTGGAAGCTATGCATTCCTCCCAAAGATAAAATCAAAATTTTGAAAGAAAATCATGATATTCCCGAGGCAGGTCATTTTGGCATTTCTAAAACAATATTAAGAATTTCTCAAAATTATTTTTGGCCGAAAATGGCTAAAGAAATTACTGACTATGTTAGGAAATGTGAAAGTTGTCAAAAATTTAAGGTTTCGCAACAGAAAACGGCTGGTCAAATGTACAATCTAGCTATTCACGGTCCATGGCATACAGTCAGTATAGATTTGATAGGTCCTCTACCTCGTTCTGTAAAAGGTAATAAATATGCATTGGTAATGCAAGATCGCTTTACAAAATGGGTTGAATGTCAGCCCTTAAAGAAGGCGACTGCAGATTTAGTCTGCACATCTTTGAAACAGAAAATTTTTACAAAATTCGGTTATCCTCGAGCGATAATTAGGGGAGAGGGGGGCAGGTTCAACCACTTTTTACATTAATTGATATAATCGCCACTAATTTGAAATGATTATGATGATTTATGGTGGATTGTAAAGTATGAGCATTTACTCTGATAATTAAATAAACGTGAAAATTATTTATTAGAATTATTATAAACATGTATTACATTCATATGTTATTAGAACATACAGCGTGACACTCCAATTAACATGAAGACAGCCCTGTAACTCACCGGGATTACGCGAATAGAGCGATTTTTCAATATCTTGCTTCGCGATCAAGATATCAAAAAGTTTTATTCGAAGAAGTTGTTCTGAATGAAATTTCGGCCCTAAATGCCGAGTTTGGTGACAGAATTCGCCTTTTGAGTATCCTAGAAGAATTTTTTCAAATCATTATAAAATAGCCATCTGATACGATGGTTAAACCTGCCCCACCCATGCAAGGTTGAATGTGCCCCAGCAGACATTTCCCAGGAATGAAGGCACTCAAATAAACCCTTGATATTTGTAGGTTAGGAGTACCTGGGGTAATCAATTCTCAATGATACCGTAATCGAACGTTGCACATCGCGTTTGAATTGGATCATGCAAATGCTCCAAAATTACAAAATGGAAAATGTAAAATACTTACGATTTTTAGGGAGATTAACAAATTGTTTTTTTTCGAAGCACACAGCTCACGGACGCCCGACATATTACACTGACGAACGTGGTGGGATGCAACAAATATTGCCTAATTTTTGCGCGCGGTAAATTCAATTAGTAGAGGAATTATGACAATTGGTTGTATGTGCCCCATGGTTGAACCTGCCCCCCTCTCCCCTACAATTTTTTTTTTCGAGGAGTTAAAAGTTTTTCTCTGCAATCTATCGCTTGCAGTATCCTCTGTCTTTTTGAATGAGGGGGACTTGTATCAATCAAATGTTTAATTGACCGCTTTTGTTGTTCTGATACCGCGATTATACCACTTTCCGGAAGATTCTCATCACTGCAAATTTCCATTGAATGATCATCAGTATTGATGGGAATATGTGAATTGATTTCGTAATTGTGAGTTTCATTATGAGTTGCAAAAATTGATGGTATTCCAAATTTATTTAACCTGGTTTTATTTGAATTGGTGAAGGCTTTTTCAGTGAAATGATCTTCACACAAATACTTCCGGGTATCTGTATACTGTAAATGATTGTCTACATGTTTATTTACAGCTTCGAACCATTGCTTTCGAATATGTTGCGGTTTCGGAAATCTGAAAAACCTTTTCGAAATTAATTCTTTTGATGGTGTATATTTGTTGGGGCAAATAGGGTATGCACATGAATACTTTGGGTGCTGTTTGCTGCAAGCCATGATATTTTAAAAGTTTAAAGCAACATGATAATAAAATTCAACCCATTACAAACTAGCAGCCCCTCGATCGTGGCTCAAACATTAGGCAGCTAAAAAAGGTTTATATTACCAAAATATTGATATGTATCATTTTCAAATTACTTACGAATCCATGAAAAATACTTGTGAATAAATAGACAGGTCGGTATGGGAACAGGCAATTTGGAATCTAAAAAATGTATGTAATGTTGTGTAAGAAACTAAATTTATACAGCATCAATAAACAACAACATTTAATTCATGGAACAAATAATAAACATGCAAAAGTTAGATGTTGATCAAAATAAGTTGGGAAGAGAATACCAAAGTACTTACCTAAGAAAATGTGTGAAACCATGAGGGCAGGAGGATACATAATCACCGATTCTCATCACGGCTTTTTGTGGTGGCGTGGTAGCCCAACAACTACGCGTAGTGGTTGATTCCATTTCTCTCATCACTGCAGGCACTAATTTTTACGAGGTGATAATCACTTCAACCAGCTTCAGCAAATTTGTTTACTTGCTTGCATCACTGTTCTTGCATGTTGCTTGCTGCCATGTCACTTAACTGTCAGGCTGTCGCTGTCAAATAAAATTTCAAGCACAAACGGAAATGGTTCCGCCGGATATAATGCGGTATATGCGCAGCGACGCTTTTACGTTACAGTGTACACACTGCCCGCGCAGGTGTCGCTGCATATCGTTTTGTTTCCAGTTGGCGCGTATGGATCAAAGACTCTCACCTACCTTCTCTCTGTGTACGTCGGTTACTAAACTCGCTTGCCGATGGTAGTGTATTTAAAATCCCTCTAATACTGGTGGTAGTCGACTAACACACACTTACAACCCATGCGCCAGCCGCTTGTCGATTGTAGACGTGGTGCGCTGCCGCTCCGCGCCAGATCACGCGCGGCCGCTTGTCGTATGTAGACGCGGTAGACGTATACACGTCAAAAAAATGTAAACTGGCCCGGAACGCGGCACTAAAATAAAATTATTCGAAGCCCGCGACCGGCGAAACGGTGCCGGCCACGGGGAGGGTGGCGGAGGCGCCTACTCCGGCACTACCCGAGACACCAACAGTCCCGCGACCGCAGGCCCACCAACCCGTAGTCGGAGCAAAAAATTACCTGCGGGTAGGCACACTGGCTGCGGCCGTGCCCCATCCGCCCGCAGTTCCAGCACCGGCTGGACAGGGGCCCCGGCACCCACAGCAGATCCGTGCTCGACGGCGGTGACGGCCACGAGGCGGTCTTCGGCGTCGGGGACCGGGACGGCGTCGGGGCGGTCCTCGTCGTCTGGGCGAAGGCAGCGACGGGGCGACCTTCGGCCCCGGTGGCGGCGACGAGGCGACCGCGAACACCGGCACCCACCCCAGGCAGACCATGCCCGGTGGGACCGCGGGGAGGGCGCCCAACAGCCGGGCGGCCCCGGAGCCGGTCGGGACAAGGGGTGGCGGCGACGGGGTGGCGGTAACCTCGACGGCGGGGGTCTGAGTGGCGACGGCCTGCGTGGCGGCGGCCGTGGAGGCGGAAGCCTGGGGTACGGTGGCCCGGGGGCCGGCGGCCTTGGGGGTGGAATCCCGGTGTGCGGTAGCTTGGGGGGCGGCGGCCTCGGGAGGCGGAAGCCCGGTGTGCGGTGGCCTGGAGGCGCAATGGCAAAGTGGCGCCCATCATCCGGCCCCGCACGGAGTTCTTCTTGACGTTGAACAGTCTGCGGTCTTGATTTTGAGCGTACTCTACCGGAGCTGGATCAGTACTGCCCTCGCGATCGCACGTACGAATGCTGGTAGCCGCGAGCGACGCGCTAGCGGTGCGCGCGGGGATTCGAGTCGTCTTCGGCTCGCGGGATCGTGACGTCACGAGGTGGGAGAGTAATCCAGCGGCGACCCCTCGGATCTTCCAGGCGGAAACGGCACCTTCCCCGGGGTTGCTGTGGCGGCCTAAGGGCGGACAAAGGGATCGAAACCGGCAGACGGAGGGTGTTCGACGGTGTGACGACCACGTGCTCGACCACCCGCACTTTACCGGGAACGGCGATAAACTCCGACAGGCGAGGCTCCTCCGGCGCCGGCAGAACCGGGGCGGGCTCCGGCGATCGCAAGAGTTGCTCCTCACGGACCGGGTCGAACTCTATATCGGTGTCGGAGGTCAGGTCGATCTCCATGTCCGGAGAAAAGGCCCGTCTCAAGTCGGCAATCGGGCGCAAGGCCGGCATCGGCGGTCCTCCGGGCTGGTCTCGGCGTTGCATTGCGTCTTTTAAACCGGCTGTTTATTCGCAACGAAACACACTGCCGGGCGGCGGAGACGGACGGCTATTTAACGGCGGCGGAAGGCGGGTTTTTCTTGCCCCCCGGGAAGCAACGGCGAGCGCTTCGAGCACTCTTCGAGTTCTTGGCGACGGAACGGCTTTAGATCTTTGACGTGGATCCGACGCTCGGTCTTTCCGGCGGCGTCGTTTAGATCGTACACGACCGGCGAAAGGACTCGCGACACGGTGTACGGGCCGGAGAATTTCGGGGCGAGTTTCGCGGCGAAACCCTTATCGGCGGACGACGTCTCCCGGGAAGCATCCCCAGTCCCGAAGATTGTAGTGACGGCTTTGCCGCGTGAAGGCATGAGAGAGTTGCGTCCGGACTAACGCGAACACTTCGGCCATTTTCCCGAGTCGGGAAAGGTGGTTCTCCGGAATTTCATTTGCGGCCTCCTCCGGGCCGGGGACGGATGCATTCTCCTGGTGAAGAGTCCGGGGCAAGTTCAATTCTCGGCCGAAATTCAAAAACGCGGGGGAAAATCCGGTGGAATCGTGGCGGGCGCTGTTCAGCGCGAACATCACGGCGGGCAGATCCTGATCCCAGTGGCCCGCTCGACAGGATTGACTTGCGGCGTGTACGGCGGCGTGTGCCGGTGCTCGATCCCGAACTCCGCCAGTAGGTCGGCGAAGCAGCGGCTCACGAATTGCGTCCCCGAGGGGGTGTCTCACTATCAGAAATTTGTACACTTATTGCAGCAATACTAGCATTGTATAGTATTGCATAGTACTGTATGGTATTGCAGAATATACAATACTATTGCACGTATTGTATAGTCATACTGGTTTGCATGAACAAGCAATAAGTAGGGGTTTATTCTTGTAGAAACGAATAATGATGGAATAATTATAATTCACTTATAAAATAAAAACAAAACATAAACAATCATTCTTATTCTAAAACTTCATAGGATCATAGGTATATCAGGATGTCTAGTAAGTACCGCACGAAATTCTGGGTGTGGATGGAGAACGAAATTCCTCTGCCAATTACGTCGGACGAAGAAACGGTGGAGGACTTTTCGTCTGAGAGTTTCGTCCTCTATCCACACCCAGAATTTCGTGCGGTACTCACTAGACACCCTGTATAGTACATAGTAATATTGCATTATCCATTTCGAAATCCTATCTACCCTTTAGTTCCGTTTGAACTTTATACATTTTGACAATAGAAGACTTCACCTGAGTTTCTAATTGAAATGGACTGTTACCCAGCAGTTGTATTGGACCAAAAAAAAATTAACTTCTTATTCGTTTCGAATATGTGATCGCGTCGTGGCCAAACAAAGTTACTCAGATCACTTGTCAAAAATTTTATCTTGTAAATCTTGGGTGAAACTTCTTCTATGATGCGCCCTAGATACCATGTATCATCAAAGTACACCGCATAATACTTTTCATTCATAACGGTAATGTTTTTCCAATCTGAGTCTTCTTCTGCAGAAGCAAGAGTGTTGCCATTCTCATCATCATACGATTCCGTTCGAATTTCTTCCGGTTTTTTACTAACTTTCCGGATTTTGATGATTCCGAGGACGATTCGATTACCATTACCCTAGTTTTCTTTATATTACGGGAGTTCCTTACTTTTGTACTTCCTTTTTTTTGTGTTGACAGAATTGGTTTTTCCTTTCTCACACCAGTAGACATGCCTCTCACCCTCAAAAGTCTATCTGAAGACAGCCTGCCACATTTTTCTGCAAAAAACCAACAAAGAGAAGATTTTAGAACCCTTATCTTTTTCCTTTATTTAGTATCACGTCTAAAAATCGAATGTCACTATCTTTTTGTCTTTTCTCGACTAATTTTTCATAATTTTTCAAGTTCAAGCTGTCAACTTTTAGCAATTTTTCAAGATCGTCTCTTGTTCTGTCTATTTCAGAATCTGACAAATATAAAGCCAGATCTCTTTCATTATCATCTACTTTCTGTGCATCATCTGAGGAATTTTCATCTGAAGTATAGGCGTTTGCTGAATTATTTATGGGAACATCCTTTTCCTCGCGAATTCTTATTGTCGATACTGCCCTCTCCATAACGTGACTATCTAAACACATTCCCAATTTTTCAGCATTTGTTATTGCTTCATTTTTCGCGTTTTCCAAGATAATCAATATTTCTTCGACTGATGGTATCGTATTGGCGAACGATTCGGTGTTACTCCCTAATTTTGTTGTGCGATTTTCTCTAGGAAAGGAAAATGTTTCGCCTGAAATAGGTGATCATTTAGACTTGATAAAGCAAGTAGAGTAGAATACTCACCAAGATCGGCTGTGATTTGATTGATTGCTTGTATGCGATTTAGCCTATGCATAAACTCCTTGAGGTCGTAGTTTACAGAAGTCATGGTCCAGGTTGTCATCGATCTTGTTTGACGAAATAATTTTTCGCATCACGGTTGACCACTATACAGCCAAGGAATTATGAGGTCTTCAGTCTTCAAATTTCTGTTTTTCTCAATTAATAATAAAAGACCATGAGCATTAAGTTCAATGCCGGTATACGTGTTTAGAGTGATACAATTTTTGCTTATGCTGAGATAATTGAGAACGATCCATTCTCGCCAAATTCGAATAAAAAAAACACTATACCACAACTTCTAAATTCTGTCATCCAATGATAGAGATTTTTTTTTTAATGAATCTAGAATATGCCGTGTTATAAATAAATATTGCTTTGTAGCTTCACTCTCGGCAACATTAAATAGCAGGTCTGTTACACAAGTTGCACATAATTTTTCGATTGCCTCAAAATTCATTTTGTCGGTACCTGTAATTGATGAAGATCTTTTTAAACCAACTATACAGACAATAATAATTATTTTCCACGATTCAACATACTGTTCAAATAACTTTTACTTAAAAAATGTTGATCTTTGTGGAACCTTTTATCATTTATTAGATTTTCGATATGAACTTTGCACGCAGTAGAGTTTCTCATTTGTAATTGGATTTTTTCATTTAATATTCTTGTTTTCAATTTTGTTATAGTATGTACAGGATCTTGAATACATGTAGGTATTGATACATCATACTTCGTCTGAAAATCGAAACCACATTAGGTACTTATTATTGAATAAAATGCAAAATTACCTTATAATATGGCGCATACGGGCAATGAAGTGGTGAGTTTGGGAGACCAGAACGTATTCTCATTTCCTTTAAACACCTAGTATCGCCATCGTTCGAGAAACCCTCAATCGCTATGTCATATTCCCTAGCCTTCTCTTCTATGTATGTCCATTTTTTTCCTACATCCATGTAGGAAAAAAATGCTCAAATAAAAACCTGGTGCTTTGTCCACCAAGGGTTGTGCCACATACACAAGAGCGTTGTTGGAAAGTATACCATTTGTAAAAGCATCTTCAATATCTTTCACAGAGTTCACAATGTACTTCTCATTATTTGGAAATCCTGTTTCATCAGATTGCAAAAAACCAATCAGTTTATTCGTTTCACTATCATATTGAATCTTTTTTATTATTGAAGTCTGATCTTCACTTACGAAAACCCACAAAGGATATTTCCTATTTGTTAAATATTCTTTCAACTCTTCAAAACGCAAGGTACCTTCAGCAACTTTAATAGTGTCTTCTAATGAGCGATGTAGAGTGGCTATTGATGGTAATGCTCCAGGTAAATTTGAATATAAAGTCTCGTATACAAGTCGACCACCAGTAATGAATATATCCAGGGTGTACAATCTCAAACTTCCCACCCCAGATTTCTCGCTTTCTAATATTATTTCAGGAAAAAGTCGAGACAGGTCGATTTTATTTTCGAGGGGGACATACGGTTAACGTAATTTTAATTTTGTTGTGCAACCCCCTTAGCCAGGGTAGCTGCCCTTTCAATAATTTTAAATAGCACTAGCGGTCAAATGACACTTCATTTTGAAGCTGTTTTGATTCTCTTCAAAGTCATGAACAAACTTGGGGAGACTAGGATTTTGAGTTATTTTGTTAACTCATTTTTGGTGAGCACTTCGCTCTAAGAGACTACTGGGGAACGCAGCCTCACGTTCCATTTTTTCATGGCCTGGATTCCAGTAGTCAATGATAGCCGAGTCGTAAATTCAACTATGATTTTATTAAACAAAGGTGTTCGCTTAAATACACTTAATTCTTAAAAGCGAAGCATATTCAAAGTTTAATACAGGTGATGTTATTGCTGACATGGGTTGGAAACGGTCAGTTTCGCAAGAGCGCACAGTTTGTATTTTATTATTAAAATTAAAAAGAAATTGTTTAAACGAAGATTAAACATTCTGGCGTGTCTCAGAGACGAACGGCGAAAACTGGACCTTGCTGTCATTCGGTGTTGTTTGGATGATGATGGAAATGTTCAACAGTTGTTGGACATCTTGGCGCCCTTGGACTGAAGACGTTTGTGCATTGAATGAAATTTTGAAGTTGCATGAGGACGTCATGTGGGTTATACCCAAAGACGTCTTGCGGAGCTCCATTCCATGGAGGCGTAAATTCCATAGCCGAAACTCAGCAGATTTTTTGTTTTTTCGAGCTACAATTTTCAAGACTCTGAGTATTTTTATTTGTTTCAGCTTACCCCGTCCTTTTTTGTGGGAACCATGGGATTTCGCCTTGTTTTTCCAGGTCCTTTTTCGTTGGAACCATGGATTTATTTTGTTTTTCCCAGGTCCTTTTTTGTTGGAACCATGGAATTTGTTTTTGAATTTTTCCACGTCCTTTTTTGTGGTCCGTGGATTTTTCCTTCCTTCACTCCCCTCGGATGTGTTTTTCTTCACCATTTCTGGGCTGTAGTTTTCCATTTGCTGTGTTCTTTTTTTGTTTCGAAGGACCATGAACAGACTTGGGGAGACGAGGATTTTGAGTTATTTTTTATTTAACTCATATTTGGTGAGCACTTCGCTCTAAGAGACTACTGGGGAACGCAGCCGCACGTTCCATTTTTTATGACCTGGATTCCAGTAGTCAATGATAGCCGAGTCGTAAATTCAACTATCATTTTATTAAAAAAAGGTGTTTGCTTAAATACACTCAATTCTTAAAAGCTAAGCATATTCAAAGTTTAATAAAGGTGCTGTTATTGCTGACATGGGTTGGAAACGGTTAGTTTCGCAAGAGCGCACAGTTTGTATTTTATTATTAAAATTAAAAAGAAATTGTTTAAACGAAGATTAAACAGTCATGAAAGAAAATTGAAAATCCATCGATTCGTTCTCAAGCTATGATATTCCAAGTTTCCTCACGCGAAGAGTCGATTGTGAAAAGAAAACAACATTACGACGAGTTCTCCTATAATTTTTAATGTTTTTCTTTACTCAGAGTCAGTATTTCTACCTTTGGTTAAGTTTAGCTAGCAGTAACATCTCGATTACCATTGTAACAACAATGAAAATCAACCAATTCAACTGCCGGATAACTTAGCTGGAAAATTTTTAACTGGGGTAACTTGGAAGAAGTTGATGAAACTTGCGAATTCATTCACTGACTTGTGAAATTAAAATTTCATCTAACCAAATTGACACAATAATAATGAATTCGTCAAGTGAATCTCTTACAATAAATGTTCAAACCGTTGGCCATTGGTAGCTAAACAATGCTTGGAATTCATCTCTGACTTTTTGAAATGGGTGTACTCCAATCGCTTGACAAATGTTCGGTTTTAGACGCGCACTGTATAAGCTTCTGGAAATTATGTATGGATATATAGTTGCCGTCTGGATTTTGTGAATATTCACTTTTGGGAGGACAACCTCTTTTATAGCTTAGTAATAAGTTGACAATGGTGAATGGACCTACCCTAGGGCGGTAGGTATACGCAGGTATACGCAGGTATACGCCGTAGGCTAGGTCCATTCACCATTGTCAACTTATTACTGAGCCATAAAAGAGGTTGTCCTCGCAAAACTCAATATCCACAAAGTCCAGACGGCAACTATACTTGAGTGGTTTAATCACACCACGATTATTTTTTTCTTCACCATCTTCCAAAGACGTTACATGTTCTACCGGGGGGTCAATCGGAGACAGTTTCATAATATGCAGAGAAGAGTGATGATTATATTTATTAACACTCATCTTCAATCGAATTTTTTATTAAACTGAAACACTTTTAGCGGAACATTCCTCATTTATTGATTACATTGACAACGTAATCGTACAGTTTTATACTGTTATTAAAGCTACAACTACATTTCCTGTTTCTTATGAAGTGATACATGCATGACAATGGTAAACTTTTGGTGAATTTCGGACATTCATTTCAGTTATTCATCATATTCTAAGTTGATCACATCGGGTATCGCACCGCACTGCACATTTGTCAACTTTTGAAATTTTTCATTAAAATATTTTTCCTTCACTGTCCCTCTCACATAAACGGTGTCGATTCGATTATCGTTTATAATGTATTTCTTGATAATATTGTCTACATCTTCTTCTTCGACAAAACCATCTTCATATTTGATGTTATGGTGAATATGTTATGGTGTTATGTTATGGTGAATTGCAAGAATTTGATTTGAGTTTTCAATCTGTTGTCCAGTTCCTCGTACAATTTGGTGGGTTTTATTATACAATGTACATTCTTTATGGTTAACTCTTTGGGTATAAATTCAGGAATACGGAATCCTTGCACATCTACCATCACAAATCTTTGCATTTTTCTTACTTCACTTCACATTTACACTAAAGAAGAATTAACAGAATTATGCATATGATTTAATAATCTGTATGCGGTGAAAACTTCAACTCAATTAATATAATTTCAACGTGCGATATTTATTTTGATTATTGACGATAGGCTGAGGAGTATACCAGCGGGATCTTTACGGTTGCGAGTTTAGTTAGTTATCGTATTCGAAACAAAAAGGATGCACGTAATTGAAAAAGACGCGCTGCAGAAAATTCAACCTCTCATAAATCTTATTGACATGTTAAAACGGTGTGACGCCAGAAACAGTTTCTCTCTTTCGAAAATATCTCGGGCGCCACCTAGTTTTACAAGAAAACTAGGAAAAGAAACCACAAGTAGCAACAGTGAAGAAAAGTACCAGGATTCAATTAAAACTCAGAATAAAGGTAAATGGAACACGGGATCAAGTTTAACAAGAGAGGATTTATTCAAACAATGTAGTAATAATAATGAATTGACAAGTTAGTAACAATTCAAATAGTGACAAATATTCTGACAGTATTTTAATTAATTATTTGAATATGACAACTCAAAAATGAAAATAATATGAATTATAAGTAAACAGTCCCTCACAATGATTCGTCTGCTTTATCGAGAAAACGTCCAACGACAAAGAGAAGTCCTGGTAATTGGAAATCGTCCACAATCACCGGAAAGTACAAGTAAGCGTGAAATGTCACACAGACTGCAAGTCCTCCTTGTTGAGAAATGTCCACAACTTGGGGCAAAGTCCTACCTAGAGAGAAAGGTCCCTTCAGGCGGAAGTCCAAGAGCTTTCGAAAATGTCCGTCAAGATCTGGAGTTGGTCGGGGTCAAACCACGACTCCTTTCCTGCTGTTCCGCGCTCGTATTTATATCCGGATCGGAATCCCATGTGACCCACTCCTGATTCGTCCTTTTGAATTCGGTAATTTCCTCATTGGCTGGAATTCTCTCGACCAATACCTAACCTTTATTTTTAGGAAGAACGTGATTGGTTAGAAAACCCCGAATATCTGATTGGTTAATTTATAACAAATAATCTGTGAATAATTTCAAAGAATAAAAATACCAGTCAAACCATCTGTGAATAATTTCGAAGAAAGAAAATACCAGTTTGTCAGAAAACCTTCACTTTTCTAACCACAAACTGGTGAAAAACATCAAAATATTACAACGGTTTGTGACAGAAGAATGCATATTGGATAAATTGACACTTCATAAACGAAATGAAGTATTGGAACGTTTACCTAAAAGTCTACGTGAACAGTACGAGTCCAAAACTCATCAAATCTCAGAGGACGAAAAACGATGTGTACTACCAGATACCGATAATGAAGAGAATTTAATAGAATTTTTCCCATATTCGGGACCCGAAAATGGTCCTTGATTATTTAAATCTCCATTCAAATAATGAAATGTATAGTTTATATGGTTTATATTAATAAATTGATGTATACTATTATCGTTATGTTTATTCTATCTCAATACCGGGGCGGAAGCGGCGCGGCGGCATTATCGGGTACCCGGCGGCTATCAGGTACCGCCATCGGCGTAGGGAACCTTCTCAACACGTACCGACTACGCGACACACAACTACGACTCGCCACTGACCACACTCTCTCTCATTACGCATGAGAACGAGAGAGACCGATAAAGCGATAAGAGAAGGTGGAAGGTGGGTCTAGAACGCTCATACATACAGGTCTTATAAAAAACGCCCCAAGCCATAACTTCTTTATTTGAACTCCGATTCAAAAAAGTTGACAAAGAAAAATTAATTGCTCGATGAGTACTACAAACTGACCCTAATTTGAATTTTTTATACCATGGACCTCGATGTCAATCAATGGTCAACTTGAAATTTTCGCTAGGTAATGTATACTTTTCTCAACATAAATGAGCAGGATTATTTTTTCTAGATTGAGTAATGTGTATTTTTTTCCATTTTGAGTCCTTTTTACCAGTAAAAGTTATTGAAAGAAGTTTATTTAAATCACAAAAAAAAATTGGAGAGAGTGCTGTGTACGAGGCTGTGTACAACAATCACAGAACTGGATGTGACAGCGACAATAAATTCAACACGCTGAAAGTTGATTGTTGCCCACCGCCGACTGTACAATTTGGTTTGGAAAAGCCAATTTGATGCCGATAAACATTTCATTATTTCACCAGTAAATGTTCTTCAAAATTCAAAATATTGTACATCATTGAACTCAGAAAAGAATACCCTATATATTTCTTTTGAAGCAAAATTGCATTTCTATTTGAAAACTTGAAGTTGACCGTTAATTGACAATGAAGACCCTTTTGAAAAAAATTCAAATCAAGGTCAGTTTGTAGTACTCATCGAGCAATTTATTTTTGCTCTTTAAATTTTTTGAATCGGACGTCAAATAAAGAAGTTATGGCTTGGGGCGTTTTTTATAAGACAGCCTGTATATTCACTACTAATAACAATTTTTAATTTGACCTACCCCCAAAAAATACTACTCCGAGAATTATGAACTAACAATGCTGATAGTAATTGCCCTGTCTCATTTTGGATAACTCCAAAATTTCGAATTGAAAGATGTCTCAGGAAAATTGTTTTATCCAAAACTATAAGGCAATCATTACCTTGATTCCAGGCAACTAAACAAACAAATAACTCACTAGTGACTTTTTCGAATATAATTAAACGCTGCTAAGGGTAACGTGAGTTATATGGACTTTATTGTCGTTTTCAATTTATTTGACGTTTCTCAATTTTTGATCAAATTGCGGTTTTCCAGGGTGTTTTTGTGCAGTTTTGGATAAAACGTCGTATGCAACTCGTGTCTAAATCAAAATAATCCACTCGTTCTCCCGCCTCTTGGGTGATTTTTCCTTTCGTGGATTATATCTTTGTTTTACATACTAGTTCCATAAATAACTATGAGTCCCTCATCTTATTACATGAAATTATTAATAATATGGGTGAATAGAATTTACCTGTATCGAAGGTGAGCTGAATTTTAGGCGGCCTGCTTATTAATGACCGAATCATCTTCATCATGATCCTCACTTGAAGATGATAGTTTTTTATGTCTGCGAACCCTTTTTTTGGCACAGGATTACCATCATCGTCGAATTCGCTCTTAACGTCAGAGCTGACCTGAGCTAACTTTAATTTTTCCCGAGCTTTAATGTAATCATCTGGAAGAAAAAATATGAATTATTGGAATCCAATTTTTTCGGGCGATTCACTTTGGAAAAAGTTTTTACTAAAAGCTCTCATGACATAATTTTCAAACAAAATGCGTTTATCGAAAATTTACACGACGAATGAATGCATCACCTGTTTTATAATAACATCTCTTGATGTTCTCATCGGGTTCGGTACCTTTCTTAACAGCCTTGTCAAATACATCTTGCCGTTTGAAAGGCGGCCAAAGCACCTCCGCTTTCCTAGGGGTAAGCCATTTTTCATTCACTATGGATAATCCACCTGAGGAGTCGTCATCGAATTCAACAATTACGTAGGCCATAATATAACCTAAAAATTTCCGGTTTGTTATAATGAATTCGATATGAAAATTGATCGTGATTCATGTAGTTGGTAATGGCTAATTTTATATTTTATTGAGGGTACACCTGAATTATTATTATTGTTGCATTCACCCATTGTGAAAAGGGGGGAAAACCTCGAGGATAACACAAATCTACATGCTACCGCCCTTGTGCGTTATTTCACAACTTTAAGGTTTTCATTATAATGAGAATATCTACCTTGGCAATTGAATTAGAATATGAACAAACTTACCTGTCTTAAATAACTCCTTTATAAGGATCAGAACGAAATTAATTTCAGGCACTAACGTTATTCACCGCCATTCTCCTTGACTGGCAGTCACTTACACATGCCAACTGCCACCGTGCCCGTGCGCCGCCTCAAAAGTCATGCGCAATCGCACTTTATGCGCACTTGGGGCGAAATCGGCATGAAAAATCGCTCCGTTCTGTAAATTTTTTTAAATTTTCGACCAGGGACCTGTTCCTGAATTTACAATTTACAATTCAGGAATAGGCCCCAGATCGATTTCGTAAGGTGGGTTACTGGGCACACAAAATGTCCATTTACGACATTTTTCTGTGGTGCAGGACTTTTTAATTTAGAAAAATTTCGAAAACTTCAACATGCCGATAATTGTGTTTTTTACTTTTACGTCGTCATACCTCCGTCGCCCATTGAGCTATCGACATCCGTGTACTTTTTTTCTGCCATTTGCGCACGTTACATATTTTGTCACTAATATATTATTTATACATATTCAAATATGTTATTCTCATAATAATGCCAAATTTTCAATTTGAGACTGAAAGCTAAATAAGGATACTCTGTAATACTTGTTGTTTAATCTTATTATTTTAAAAATATTTTGAAACACGGAATATAAATATTGATACTTAATTGATGATGTCTATTTGACGTTAAATTAACGTCCACGACCAACGTCGTTCTTACGTCAATTTCAAGACGTCTTCAAGACGTGTTTCATTACACCAATGACGTCTCAGACGAGAATTGACCAAAATTAGACGTCAATTTCACGTCAGTCTGCTAGCTGGGTTATACCTCAAATCCCTTCTTTGACGCTTTTTGAATATAATGAGGACATTCGCATTTGCAAATTTTAATTTAACTTGCCTTTATCGTTATACAGGCTGTTTGATAAAAACTCCAGAACGCCACAGTTTCTTTGGTTGTGATCCGATTTCAAAAACCCATCAACAAAAAATTATTTATTTTTCATGCACTACGAATAGAGCTTGTTACCAAATTTTTTCCATCAACTTATATTTTTAACATTGGTAAATTTAACTTTTCAAGAGTAAAGTACGATTATTTCTAATTTGAAATTGAAGTATGTATTTTTCTCTTTTCCATGGTATGTAGAAAGTGGTAATTTTTTCAAGAAAACGCATAAAAAGTTTCGCTTGATTTGAATTAAATTTAAAAAAATGTCAGTTTCAGGAGTGCTTTGGATTCCAAAGCAAACGTGAAAATGAGGATTTTTGTTTAATCCGACCAAATCTGGCGAATCATTTTTCGCGTTTTTCTGATGATTATCAAGAAAAATTTACTTTTTTATTGACCGATGGTATAGAAAAAAATATCTACTTCAACTTTGAATTGGAAATAATCGCGTTTTATTATTAAAAAAGTTAAATTTATCAATGTTGAAAAAAGAAGTTGAGGGAAAAATTTTGGTAACAAGTCCTATTTGTAGAGCATGAAAAATAAATCATTTTTGGTTGATGAGTTTTTGTAATCGGATCACAACCAAAGAAACTGTGGCGTTCTGGACTTTTTATCAAACAGCCTGTATTCTCGTGACAAATATAAGTCGTGCATTGATTATTATTTCCAATATTTACTAATGCATCTGGAACATTTAAACTTGCTAAACATTGACGGATATTGGCAGTTTTGCCTTTTTTAATGAAATTTCCAAAAACGCCGAAAGGGGTCTAAAAACTGGTGTGTGAAAATAATTTCGAATTGGCAAGAAATGTGAAAATTTCAAATCAATTATTTAGTGTTTCCCTAATTGTTTCCAGCGGTGTACTTTTAAATTTATACTTTATCGCATTCTCAGGTTTTTATCAAACATTCGGTATATTTTGGAATAATCCAACTACCTACCATTTCTAATTTCAAACTACCCCTGCCATAACTAATATGGACGAATTCGACTGATTGATTGCTCTACATATTGTAGAAGAGCTACAGAACGAAGATCAAAATCGGCGTTTTATCGACGACGGTGACTGAAGAGCAATTCGTGAAGTATTTCAGATTGACAAAGAAATTAACGCGCGATTTGATCGAAATGTTGCGTCCAATCATGATGCCAGCTATGATCATGGCTTTGCGATTGTCGTTGAAAAAAAAAGTAAGCGTTCTCGTCTAATATTTCCCGTGAAATACTGTTTTTCTATGAAATCTGTCACAGTGGGCGATGAAACTGACGATAAATGGCAATGATCTTCTGATGCATTTAATTTTAATGATAGTGAAAATAAATGGTTGGTTAACCAATCAATTTTCAAGTAGAACACAGATTTTTAGAAAAATCTTACTCGAATCACCATGCCTTAGGGCGCAAAAACTAACTTTGCGCCCTAGGGCGCGAATCACCTCCTTTGCGCCCTAAAAATTGATCGCGAAGTTTGAGTTTTCATAGTATTTGTAGAAAAATAGCTATTTTTTTCTCTTAGATTTTGACGGCCTTAGGGTTTTTTGCCACGGGAAGTTATCAAGGCATCACCGGCAGTGATGTATACGTTTACGTAAGCCAAGCTACCGTTTTAAGATCAATCAATGACGTTATCGATGCTATGAATACGCAGAAATTGATTGATGAATGGGTTCGGTTTCCACGAAATATGGCAGAAATGGAAGATGCCAGGAATAGGTAAGAAAAATGCGAAAAAGAATAGTTCAGAATAGGGTCTTGCATTTACGGGTGCTATGATTTCAATATAAACTTACTAAAAAGCCTAAAAAGAGACTTGTTAGGTTTTGTTGCATATGTGATGCATGGTTGTGTTACAAAATCAACCAAAATAAAATCAACAGTTGACTGCTGCAGAACTATCAAACTTTAGAAACTTTTTGATTTTCACACGGATTGACACTTTTTCCATTTATTGTCACATTTTGGACATATTTTTTTCATCTTTTCTTTAGATTTGTAAATCGTTTCAATTTTCCTGGAGGAATAGGATGCATCGATTGCACTCACGTCGCAATAATTGCCCCTTCAGATGGAGATGCTGAACATCCGGAGCACATTTACGTTAATCGAAAAAATTACCACTTTATTAACGTTAAACTGGTTTTTGATCAAAGAAACATAGGAAAATCTGAGTTGATTTCTGTTTACAACATTCTAGGTATGCGACTCAAATCTGAGAATTATGGATGTGAACGCACGTTTCCCTGGCAGTGCTCATGATTCCGGAATTCGGAGCTCATCATTTATTTCGGAAATTATGCAAGGACTGTATAGAAGATTTTCAAAAAATACATTCTTTTTGTTAGGAGATTCCGGTAACTTCTCATTGTCTCTTAATTGAATTACTTTTAATCGACATTTTCTTACTTTCAAAGATATTCATTACGCCCGTGGTTGTTAACATCAATCCGTGATGCGCAGCCTGATACTCCCGAGGAACGATACAATGCAACTTTTACCAGCATAAGGAGTATAATAGAGCGATGCAACGGCGTCCTCAAAGGCAGATTTCGGTGCCTTTTAAAACACAGGGTGTTACATTATCGCCCGATTACAGCATCCAAAATCGTCAACGCCTGCGTCATCCTTTACAATATGTGTATAGATGATAATGTTATCTTCAATGACGATTTGGGTGATGTAAATGAAAATGGCCACGTCTTCGATGCTAATGTGCCCGGTAACGCCAAGCTGTTAATGATTTGGAGGCGGACCGAAACATTCGTCAACAAATTGTACGGGATTTCTTCCAGTAATATTTTTTTTAATCTATTACAGTTTTCTATATACTTATTACAGTACATATTCAAAAAAACATCATTCCAGTACAATTATCATTTGCACGATCCCATATCCATTCAAAACTCCACGAGTTTTGAATGCGCCTCCTACCGCCTGCGCCAATCGAGATACGCTACGCATTCTAAACTGCGTTTCAGCTCAAAAAAGGATAGTGTAAAATACAAATGCAATTTTTGCTCATGAATAAAATATTTCTTTATTAAAAAGAGTTCAAACTATACAGTGCTCTGCTGGTTTTCCATTAGGTTTTCCAGAATTTTTTTTTGGACGGTGAACGTCTCTTCTAGGATTTCGTTCTCTGTGGACTCCTGTTCCGCCGACCGCTCCATCAACTCCAGCTTTTTCGCACGATTGGCTGCTGTCTTTCTTCTCCATTCGCGGTTCTCCTGCAGGTAGTCGGTCGCGAAGACATCACTTCGCGTCTTCCTACCTGCATTGGCGGAGAACCGCGAACGCTTCCTGTTTGGGGCCGGTACTGGTGCTGGCGTTGCTGCTCTAATTTCTGTAGAACAGCAAATATTTGGCAATTTAAATCAGGGACTGGGACCGATTCGAAATATGGGTTTCGGTTCTCAGAAAAGATGGAACCTAAATATGATTCCGGTTTCGGTTCTTCCCTACCAAGGGAACCTATTTTTTTTGGCGGTTTCGGTTCTTTAATGGGTTCTAAAAAAATGCGCCGCAGGCGAAAAAATTTCGTTCCGAAACCGTTATTCTTTCGGTTCCGGTTTCGGTTCCGGTTCCTGCTACATTGGGTGACTACAGTTTGATATTTTTGACGTTGACTGGAGGTCGCTCGTTCCTGGTCCAATGTCAAATCAGTGGCGTGCTCTGTAGAACCGTGAAAACTGAATCGGTTTCGGTTCTTCAAAAATTTTTTCCAAAATGAAAATATGGGTTTCGGTTTCGGTTACAAATTTTTATGTGGTTCCGGTTCCGGTTCTTTTCGGTTTCGGTCCCAGTCCCTGATTTAAATATAGGTTTCCTCGATGCTAATATTAGTGAAGGCCATTCAGTTGTGCAGTGCGGAATTAGATTTTGACGTTTCGGTGACTTTCTGTTTCGAATTTGGACCTCGTGTAAATATGTGCTGTAAATAAGTACACTTTTGCTAAACTAAAATCGCAATAAATGTCAAAAGCCTGAAATATCGTCACGATTAATACTTATAACAACAATATAAATGAAGGTAGCCATTTTGAAAAAAAATTCGAAAATGAAAACGAGTGTCGATTTTGGAGAAAATTTTGGCGGCGAATTAAGACGAAATTACCGATTTGCCAGCAGAAATTACGGGCGCTGCCGAAGCTGCAGGATTATCACCAGTGAAATCTGGAATTTTATGTGAAAAAGAATAAGTGGTCTTCAATAAATAGAGCAAGTTTAAGTAGATGATGGTACCGTATAAAGAAAGAAGTTCTCTGGGCCTATTTTTTTGAAAAATCGAACAAGTATAAGTCATCATCATAATGTAAATATTTGTCCCAATTGTAATTTCGAGGTGTATAATCACGAAAAACAAAGTCATTAGACAATAAAAAAATAGAATAAAGCTATTTTGTTCAAGAAGAAACGATTCCATATTTCTGAAGCCCTAGGGCGTAAAATAATACTTTAGCGCCCGCGAATGAAGGCGTAAGATGGCGTTTTATGACCGATCGTTCATGAAATGATTAAACAATGAAATTACAAGCACTTGTAGCATAATTTTTCCGGATAATCTTGAGCAAAAAATTAAGAGGAATGTTTTAATGGAATTTGAAGTTTAAGGGAACAGAAAAATATAAACACGATGTTACATTTCATTGCACAAAGGACTATACGTTCGAATAGATGAAAATACAAAGTTATCCAAAAATTGTCGGGAAAATTGGCTAACCCAACTTTTGAAACCCCAACACACAGCAAACTTCAGGGTAAAAAGTCAATGTCCCCGTTCGTTTTTTTTTATACTATTCTTGTATCTTTTCTTTTTGGAGATGTTTTAAGTCACGGGGAAAAGTACATTTTGGCGAAATTAAAATCGCAATCAAAGTCAAAATTCATTATTTTTTCACGTTTAAAATTTTTCGCCAGCAGCCCACTGTATTTTTTTATTTCGATCAAAGAGTTGGACACTATACCTACAGATAAAACTAGCTGTGTTTTGACAAGATCGTTGGAATAACTGTCAAAAATGCATTCATTTCATTCGTGTCCGCACTTCAAAGCTGAATGGATATTGGTAAGTTTAATAGGTGTAATAATAACATATGCTCATGTGTAGTCGCTGCAGCCGAGCAAGACGGTAGTACGAGAGTTTCTGCAAAAAATGTCGATTAAATGAAGGTATTTTCAATTCCGGCAAGTATAATAATAACTTACGCTCATCAATCGGTGCAACCAAATCACCTTCTGGCGCAGCGTCATCACCAAAATCAAAACTATTCGACAGCACCAGCACCGCTTCGTTCCCGACAACGGCCGTACTTGTTAGTAGAGACAGCACGTTTTCTTCTTCCGGTGAGGTCGGAGGAGCTTCTGGGGCACCTCCACCGGTTGCGTTGGCACTGCGTCTCGATGCGGCGTTCTTCTTGGTGGCGGCAGATTTCAGGTCGATACAAGTCTAATAAAGTTGCCATTATTAGATGTTGCATAAGATGAATGAAGATATATTCTCATTGGTTTTCTATTTTACCATTTTCCATTGTGCCCAATCTTTATTGGCGGCATTCGGAACTGCATTCAAACGCTTGGCCACGGTGGTCCACAGGCGTCTGGCGTCCAACCGTGTAAATTGGGGTGATAATTTTCCACTGACCAGTTTTGGATTCTGTCCCATAAATTCCGTTAGGATCTGCTTTTGTGCAGCAGAAACCCGGGCAAAATAGGTATGTTTTTCCCCTAAACAATAAGATAATTTAATTGAACTACAAAATCATAAACATATAGGTAAAATATAACATAATCACCGGTTCGTTGAGAGTGTTGAATTGGGTTATTAGTTTGAATGTGAGCTCATTAGGAAAAAGACTCAATTATATGCACATTCAGCTACCGACAAAGCGATAAAAATCCATTAAGGATTCTCCGTAACTAAGGCGATCGAAAATTAGTCGTCAAATGTTAACTTAAAAATGGAATATAAATTAATTTATTCCTGAAATTTGTCGTCTATAGCACGACCTACTTTTCATATGACCAAAATATCAGGGAACACCTATTTTGTAGCATATATGAGCCATTTCATGACGAAAAATGCGTTAAATTATAATAAATACTGGCTAGTACCATTGCCCTAATTGTCGTCACCTTTCTTTCTTCTATCGTCGACACATCCTAATTATGGGCATGCAAGAATAAATGAAATTAACGATACAAGGCTTGAAGTAGAGGTAATTCATCAATGATATTAATTAATTAATGATATAAAGTGTTATGTTCGACATTTCAGTAGAAAAAAGAACAGTACATTTTAACCGCGATTACAACTTATAATTATAAACCGAATTCACGTAATACTACGTGAAGAAATGTCACTATGTTTGTCAACGATACTAATTTTGAGGACTGAGGTTTTAATTGTTGCAACATTCTGACTAACATGGCCTACTCTGATTACTTTCATTAATGAACGCTCAGTACATATTTGCATTTCACGTTAATTTTTGTGCGCCGTTCCAAAATTTTGGCCAAAACGCCGTGTATCTTCGGATAATCGCGTGAAATGTGTTAACCTAGTAGGTAATGAAAGTGACGATAATGGCAATGTCCGTCTGTATTTAATTTTAATGGTTGTGAAGTTTCGAGTTGTTCGTTTAACTTTGTAGTTAGAAAGAGAATCTATACAGATTTTCAGAAAAATTTTACTGGAATCACCATGCCTTACGTAGCATTTATTAACTTTGCGCCATAGGGCCCACCTTTGCGCCATAGGGCGCACCTTTGCGCTATAAAAGTTGATCGCAAAGTTTCAGTTTTCATAATAGTTGTAAAAAAAACTGCCATTTTGACAGAATACAAAAAATGAACAACTTAGTCAAGTCATGTTTTAAATTGGAGAAATGTCATAAAATTTAGCAATGTGCCAGTTACTAGTACAGTGCCAATAATTAGATGGTTTCCTATTTGTTTTAAACAAGTTGTTACGAATTAGATTTTTAGCCTTGTTCCTTCACCCTTTTTACATAGTAATAGCTTCGCAATGATAGAAGGGGTTGTTCGGGCCCGAATTGAGCGTTAGACCGAACCCCCAGGGTGGAACTCGGTGAACCATCCTGGGGTTTTAGCACCGATCGCCTTCGCCCTGGTCTGGGCGAACCAGGGCGGCGTTTCAATGCTCACGTTCCTCTGTGCCGTCTCGTCTTTCTCATGTTTCTCTTCTCTTCGCTCGCCCGACTGTCCTGGGGGCATGGCCCCGATGGGACGTCGCTGCGTCTTCGCGCGGACCTCGGGGCATCTTTCTTCCTTTTTCCATTGTGCTATACGTCCATATCCAAACTAATCGCCGCTTTGTCAGACTCCTGATATTAATGAGACTCGTACTGCTTTCAATAATAGTTTCTTTAATGCCTTATTTACATCCTCTAAACATAACCTAATTAATGGCAAGAACTGACAGATGCCGGCGATCGATTGTCAATCGAGCCTCAAACGTCAACCTTCGCGATGACGTTTCACCACCTTGAGCGGGAAATTCAAATTGTCACCTGCCGATTGAGATGTTTATGTGGGAGGCTTCCCCCATTCTCTAGACTTACTCGTTATCAGTTCAACCTCGCAATTTTACCTACCGATTCGATCTCTCTTTCGTCTTGACCATCGGCCATTAAGCACACCTGGACAAGTTCTGTGTGATTCTTAAAATCAAAAAGATTTCGATAATCTTCCTACGGGGATTTCATTAAGTTTCATTACTCCGCAAACTACTCCACTCGTTAGCTTCGTCATCGTCGCACTCTCGGGAGTTTTCTTGCACCCTTATTGGGGATTTAACGAACGTCCACGTGGCTGGCCACTTCGTCGCTATGAATAGTGTTGAGATTATTAAGATTATAGTCACTAGTTATTGTTGTAAATTATAATAGTGATCTATGAGAAGTTTTTGAGAAATCAATGTCATAATAATATTTTTGAAAAATATACTCTGTGATACTCTTTACTACAGAATATCTATCTTCGGTCTACTTTATATCTGCAACAGGTTATGGGCCCAGACCCAGAACAATAGATATTATAGTACAGAGAGTATTGGATATTGGAAAATATTATCATGAGTTCGAATGGATTTGGTTCAACTATTGCAAAACTTGTAGGCAGAGAGAATTACTCAACATGGAAGTTTGCTGTTCAAACATATCTAGAACATGAAGATCTTTGGGATTGTGTTCTTGGTACCGAGGTTGACGAGAAGAAATTGATCAAAACCAAATCGAAGATTATTTTATTGGTTGATCCGATCAATTATGTTCATTTACAAGATGCGAAAAGCCCTAAAGAAGTATGGGAGAAATTAAAGAACACTTTTGAAGATACTGGTTTAACTAGAAAAGTTGGATTATTGCGTTTGCTCACAACAACTAAGCTTGATTCTTGTGAATCTGTCGAAGTTTATGTTAACACGATCATTTCTACTGCACATAAGCTTTCTGGAATAGGTTTCAAAGTTTCGGAAGAATGGATAGGAACTTTGCTGTTATCTGGTTTGCCTGACGAATATAAACCTATGATTATGGGGATTGAAAGCTCTGGTGTGACAATAAGTGGAGATTTGATCAAAAATAAACTATTTCAAGATGTCAAGAAGTCAAACACAACTGGAGAATCAGCTTTTATTTCAAAAGAAAAGTTTAAAAAGAAAAATAAGGGATTTCGATGTTATAAATGTAACGGTTATGGTCACAAAGCGTTCGAGTGTCCTAATAGAAGTCAGAATAAAGAACGAAAATCCGAGGAATTTACGAAGAAACCGCATACTGGGTTTCATGCGAGTTTATTCAAGATAGGAAGAGAAGCTCGTGAGGATTGGTTTTTGGATTCGGGTGCGTCATCGCATATGACGATGAGACGGGATTGGCTACTGGACTTTCGCCCTAGTGAAATAAAGGAGATAGTCATAGCTGATAATTCGAAAATCGCGGTTGAAGGTGTAGGAAGAGTCATGGTTGAAACTCTTTGCAATGATGTGGTGAAGATGGTTGAAATTAACGAAGTTTTGTATGTACCGGAGATAACTACAAACTTGTTATCAGTCAGCCAAATTGTGAAGAAAGGCCACATTGTGAAATTTAACGAAAACGAATGCCAAATTTTTAAAAGAAGTCAATTGATGGGAATTGGAATCTTAACTGACAACATGTATAAATTGAAAATTGCAAAAACGGTTTGCAGTTTAATGGCCCAAGTCAAAAATAATACGAATGGAAATTTATGGCACCGTCGTTTGGGGCATATTAATTATGCAGATATGGAAAAGATGAGGGATGGAATGGTTTCAGGCGTTACTTTTGCTGACAAGAAAGAAGATGGTTGTATTTCTTGTTTGAAAGGAAAGCAAACGCGTTTTCCATTCAATCATAGAGGTTCCAGAGCGAAGGAGATTCTAGAGTTAGTTCACTCGGATTTATGTGGTCCTATGGAGAATTTTTCGTTGGGAGGTGCAAGATATTTTTTGACCTTCATTGATGATTTTTCTAGAAGAGTTTTTGCGTATTTACTTGAATCGAAAACGGGCATCAAAGAGATTTTCGCGGAATTCAAGAATATGGTAGAAAATCAAACGGGACGCAGAATTAAAATTCTTCGAACAGATAATGGCAGAGAATATTGCAATGCGGATTTTGAAAAACAATTGCGAAATTGGGGAATTCGTCATCAGACTTCAGTTTCGTACAGTCCTCAGCAAAATGGTTTGGCTGAAAGGTTAAACCGAACAATCGTAGAACGTGCTAGGTGTATGTTGTTCGACGCGGGACTTGGAAAAGAATTTTGGGGAGAAGCGGTGATGAATTCGATTTATATTTTAAATCGATCGCCATGCAGAGGACTTGCAATTGATAAAACTCCGTATGAAATTTGGACAGGTGAGAAACCAGATTTGAGTAATATGAAAGTTTTCGGTTGCGATGCTATGGTTCATATTCCTCATGAGAAAAGAAAGAAATGGGATCCAAAATCTCAGAAAATGATATTTGTTGGGTATTGTGAAGAATCAAAGGGATATAGATTAATTTGTCCTAATACCAACAAATTGATCAAGAGTCGGGATGTAGTATTTTTTGAAAATTCGAAAGATGTTGAGATTTTTCTAAAAGATGATACAGATGAAGAACAATTTGTAAATTTAAATAATTTACTAGATTGTGAAACAGAACAAAATGGGAATCTTAATTTAGAATGTGAAGATTTGATTGATTTTTCTGATGATGCTGTTCTTGGAAGCGAAAGTTTAGACAGTTCTGATGATCAATCAGATGATAATGATTTAAAATCTAAAAGAATCAGAAAATTGCCTGCAAAACTGAATGATTTTCATTTATATCTCACTCAGGCAGAAAATATCGTGAATTTTGCAGACCCTATAACTTCGGATGAAGCTTTAAGAAGGGAAGATGGTGAAGAATGGAGAAAGGCGATTCATGAAGAATTGAAAGCTCTCGAAGATAATGAAACTTGGGTTTTAACGGAATTACCAGTTGGTATAAAGCCAATAAATTGTAAATGGGTATTTAAGACGAAGAGAAATAATCAAGGCGAAATTGTCAAGTATAAAGCGAGACTTGTCGTGAAGGGATGCGCACAAGTAAAAGGAATTGATTACGAGGAGACCTATTCACCAGTGGTTCGTTATCACTCAGTTCGTTATATTATTGCTTTAGCTGCAAAATATGATTTATTAATTGATCAAATGGATGCGATATGTGCTTTTCTGCAAGGCGATCTAGATGAGAATGTTTATATGTATCCTCCGAAAGAATTACAAATGGATAAAACGATGGTATGTAAATTGAAGAGATCGATTTATGGATTGAAGCAAGCAAGTCGTCAATGGAATAAAAAGTTGAGTGTTGCTTTAAAAGAAATTGGTTTGCTTCAATTAAAAATGGATCCTTGTGTTTACTACAAAATAAATAAAGAAGAAATTTTGATAATAACGGTTTATGTGGATGACTTGTTGATTTTTTCGAGTTCAGAAATTATCAAAGACACGATAAAAGTGAAGCTAACTGAAAGATTCAAAATGAAAGATTTGGGTGAAGCGCAAAATTGTATTGGTTTGCATATTACGAGAGATAGAGTAAAAAGAAAAATATTTCTTGATCAAGAATATTATACCAAAGAAATGCTCAAGAAATTCCAAATGGCAGATTGTAAACCAGTCAAAACACCTGTTGATCCAAATCAAATTTTGACGAAAGATATGTCACCGAAAACCGAATTAGAGAAAGCTGAAATGGAGATGGTTCCTTATCAGGAAGCCATTGGAAGTATATTATACTTAACACAAGGCACAAGACCAGATATTGTTTATGCTGTGAATTCAGTAAGTCGATATATTCAAAATCCAGGGAAGGTGCACTGGGTTGCAGTGAAAAGAATTTTTCGATATCTACAAGGTACTAGCAATTATAAATTGGAATTTACTGGGAATTCTAATGAAAATTTATCTGGCTATTGTGATGCGGACTGGGCAGGTGATCGTGATAAGAGACGATCCTGCACTGGCTTTGTTTTTATTTTTCAAGGAGGTTCGATTTCTTGGAACAGCAAAATGCAATCGACGGTTGCACTTTCTACAACTGAAGCCGAATATATGGCTTTATCTGCCGCTGCACAAGAATCTATATGGTTGAGACAATTTTTGGGCGAGTTGTGGGATGAATTTGTTGTAAGGCCAACGTTAATTTATTGTGATAACCAGAGTGCTATCAAATTGGCTTTAAATGATGGGTTCAAAGCGAGAACGAAACATATCGACATCAGACATCATTTTATACGAGAAAAGATAGAAAACAAGTTGATTGATGTAAAGTATATGAGCACTGAAGATATGATTGCCGATGTTTTGACTAAAGGACTTTTTGGTGCAAAACATGATTTTTGTACGAAGAAGATGGGTTTAGTTTATCAAAAGTAATTTTTCAGTGGGGGTGTTGAGATTATTAAGATTATAGTCACTAGTTATTGTTGTAAATTATAATAGTGATCTATGAGAAGTTTTTGAGAAATCAATGTCATAATAATATTTTTGAAAAATATACTCTGTGATACTCTTTACTACAGAATATCTATCTTCGGTCTACTTTATATCTGCAACAAATAGTCGACACCCTTTCGACAAGGTATGGTTTTATTGCACTTAATCCTCTCTCGCTCATCGCTGATGACGCTAATTCTCTTTCAAGGGTTTTTGTACGGGTCGAAGACCCTTACCTTTGGTTAACTCTCTTTCAAGCTGGATCTCGGGCGCCACTTTGTTTTTATAAAAAAAAACGAAGAAAAACTATGCCTATCGGGTTTACTCTACAGCGTCCGCCAATAGTGCGGTAAATGAGATTTGCGCCTTTACCTTTAAAGTTATGAAAAAAATGTTTTGATGAAAAATGTTTATATGAGGATAGTCTACAACCCTAAAATATTGGCCACTCTACAGAGTGTCCTCTTAAGCATGGATGACACTCAACTTTTGAATTTCAAATAGAACGTACTATTTTTTGTTCGATTTTCGCATTCAACGGCTTAAAATAAGGTCACTTTATCAGAGGTCTTCATCGGTTAAAATGAAGAGATTTCGAGATAATCACGGTTTTCCCCAAAAAATATCCTCCGATTTTAGTTGAAATATTTCCAAAACTAAAAGAGCTGGCGCAGAACTTTCTAATAATTTATTGTAGAGGGTGAATGTAGCTTCATTTTGATATACGCGATAGTTGAATAATCTATCAAATTCTATTCGAAATGTTTGAATCAAATTCACATTTAGAAAACCTGAGATATTTTGATTATTTCAAATTGCACCAATACATCAAAAGACGCCAAATTAATTGTTCTTTCAAAAGTGTCTGATGTTAATTTTGGAGAAAATCATCCGTTAAAGAGTTATTGCGGGAAAACCTAATTCTGGAAGGAATACATTGTTGCGGAGACTGGTATATCATGATTTGACAGTATAACAATACTCCTATTAAGTAGTTTTGCATTATTATTTTGAGTAGTCTGGTACCGATTATTACTAGAAGTATTGTTATCGCCGTCAAATCATGACATACCAGTCTGCTCAACAATGTATTCCTTCCAGAATTAGGTTTTCCCGCAATAACTCTTTAACGGATCATTTTCTTCAAAATAAACATCAGACAAATTTTAAAGAGCAATTAATTTGGCATCTTTTGATGTACAAAAATCATATTGGTGTCATTTGAAATAATCGAAATATCGCAGGTTTTCTAAACGTGAATTTGATTCAAACATTTCGAATAGAATTTGATAGATTATTCAACTATCGCGTATATCATAATGAAGCTACATTCACCCTCTACAATAAATTATTAGAAAGTTCTGCGCCAGCTCTTTTAGTTTTGGAAATATTTCAACTAAAATCGGAGGATATTTTTTGGGGAAATCAGTGCTTATCTCGAAATCTCTTCATTCTAACCGATGAAGACCTCTGATAAAGTGACCTTATTTTAAGCCGTTGAATGCGAAAATCGAACACAAAATAGTACGTTCCATTTGAAATTCAAAAGTTGAGTGTCGTTCCGGCTCAAGAGGACACTCTGTAGAGTGGTCAATATTTTAGGGTTGTAGACTATCCTCGTATAAACATTTTTTATCAAGAAATTTTTTTCATAACTTTAAAGGTAAAGGCCCAATTCTCATTTACCGCACTATTGGCGGACGCTGTATAGTCGTGAATTCCAAGGATTTTTAATTCTAAAACAAGTTTATTCAAACTGACCTATCAGTACAGGGCTAAATAGGTTTATCGCGAACGGTATTTCAAATTAAAGGTAATTCCTAACCTATCTATTTTACATTGAACAATTTAACAAAACTATCCAACTACGGGACTTTCATAAAAGTCATAAAAATCTTCTTCGAAGGAGCGGGAACTCTCGTACATGGCGACTAATCGTCGTGACAAAACCCTAAAATACTGTGACGTTCCGGGTCAGACCTCAACATGGCGGACATCGTCGTTGTTATCAATTTCCTGCCCAAACCCCATTACAGGAGACTGTAATTCTCGTTTTTCCCCGTGTGAGTGTCATTGTGTACAGTGTGTACCTAAAATGATTTCGCGGTGTGAAACCCAACTCTAATCTTACTGACAAGTAACTACAGAAGTTACCAAATCAGAATAGACAAACAAACTGTATTTCTCAAAATTAACCTTACTTCGTATTAAAAACTAAATTCAAAATGGTGGCTCAGACCAAATCTGGCAGAGCAGGAAATACCATGCCAGAGGTCAAACCTCCTAGGGGACGTTACCCCGTTCGAGAATAAATCACCAGAGGCAGATGCCAAAGGGAAATGTCGGTTCCAGCCAGGTCACCGGGACCTATCGGCCATAACGGACGAACCAGGCACAAAGCCAGGTTGAGCAAAGCCGGAGACGAGCTCCGTCCAAGCTTTCGAAAATCTGTAATTCAGCGCCTTTATTTTTGGGTGAAACTACAATGAGGGCGGCGTACAACTGGTGGCGCCATCTGTTGGAGTTTCCCCGAACTACCACTTTTGGGTTGGTAGTATCAGCGGTTCGCGTCTTTGCTAGTCGTTGTTGCTGTCAGTTTCAGCGTTTGTGAGGTTAAATTGGATCGTTTCCTCGGATTTTTCGCGTTTCGTTCGGTTTTTCGTGGTTTTCTCGAATTTCTCAGGGATTTGATCAATTTCCCCGCGTCTATTCGTGTTGTGACGGTGATTGTGGGCGTTTTCGTGCAATTTTCAATCTTTGAAATCAATGTTTAAGACAGAATTGAACTTCTGTCTATCACACAAACATTCACAAATTTCAACCCGTTACAAGTATAAGGTAGCTTTAGTCTATTATAAATCTTGCTTTTCGATAACCCAACTTTTGTGGGTACGAGTTACGACTCTTCGATTCTGAAACACTTAAAACTTTAATTTCACGCAACTTTCATTCAACCCCCTTTTCTTACCACGCATTGTAACATAACCTCATTTGCGGTTTTATAGTTTCCTATTTTTAATCACGCTTTACAATAAATTCTCTTTCCTTCCTGTTTCTCGACGAACCACCCCGTCTCCATAGCTAGCCAGAGCATTTTCGGTGGATTAGTCGAAACGCTAACTTGGCACGTAACAAAGTATTATCAATTATTTTCATGTAATTTGAACCGCTGTCTTTGTGATGGGGAATAGTATCGTGGTATACTTGCATGATAAAATCGCGAATCACTTGTACACTTGTTAATACTCACTTTAAAGTCACTGTAACAAGGACACTAATGCACTTGTATTCGCTGGACTTATGCTTTCCTATGTTTCAACCCCCACTTAACGTTCCTCTTCAAATTTAGTCCTAGAGGTGACCAATGACAATTTACCGTCTTATTCCCTTCTTCAGGTATGTTATGATTGCGCCCAAGGGGTTGGCTACATTGGAAATTTCGTTTTCATCAAAATCGCTAGAAAATCGCCGCAATATTGCTTTCTGCGCCCTAAAAGTGATCATTTGTTTGAAAAATGTTTTTTCCATCCACATGCTTATTTTGCATAATACTGTATTTTTTCAAAATGCATATGCAGGTGCTCCAGTTTTCGAAATATCGACAAATCAGTCGGGTCGATCGCACATTCAAGATGTCCGCTCCGATTCTTCGACCCGACTAATTTGTCGATATTTCGAAAACTGGAGCACCTGGACTAAAATTGTTGTGAGGTTTTGAAAAGCTCTCGTTTCGCTCTCTGACTTTGATTTGAAACTTTTTGCGATTATCGATCAAAAATTTTCGATCGACCATGTTTTGCTCCAACTAATTCGCTGTAATTGAAAAACTAAAAGACGTAGAAAGTTCAGTTAGAGCTCATTTTGAAGCTAGGACTTTAGGCTACATTTTCTTGTGATTTATTGTTTTCTCGTGTTGGTAGTTTGGCAGAAAATTCGAGCGTACATCTTAATTGAACAACCCTGTATATTCGCCAACGAATTTTTCCACACACTCGAATCAGTTCCCTGATTGCCGTTGAATCGCTTTGCTCTGATTCCCCCAATTCAGCCGTTAGACGTCGTGCATTTGGTGAGGTTAGTGCTATATGTACGATGATCAAGCACCAGTATTTTATCGGTTTGTTTTTAAAGAACAATTTATCAACAATCTATAAACAATTTATCACCAATTCATAAATATTGTCACGAATAAACCCGTTTGTGTAGGGGGGTGTAGCTCACAGGAGTAAAACGCACGAGTCTATGTTTATGGAGTTTATTTACTCACGGAACCATACCGGATCTGCAGCCCCGGTCTGGCTCCAGGAGCCAGCTCCGGTTCCCAAGCCGAACTCTCGTTCCCGGGCCCATTTCGGCCCGAAGAAACCCTTAGTCGGCATGGGTTCAGACAATTACCCATGCCGATTGCTAAATGCTGACACCATCGGTCCACTTCCTTGTCGCAACCGATGGGGTCGCCGAACTGTCGACCATGCTAATGTCGACGTAATTTGGGCAATCACCCAATTACGTCACAATATAATGTAGGACCCTTGGTCATTGATCAGGTTGGATGTTATAAAACTGAGCGTTTGCTAGCTCTAGGAGCCATTGAAATTTTAAGGGACAAATCAAGGAGAGTTTTGAAGCGTTATAAATCCAAATTGTCCGCGATATCAGAATTAATACCATCAATTGTGGCAAAAATAGATAACTTGAGGAAGAAGAGGGTACCGATTTTAAATACGGTGAAGTCTGAAGACGAAATCTTTTCGAGTACTTGAAAACTCGAGTCATGTTACGTTGACATGAAATTCAAGAAGATCAGGCTTCTTCAATCACTGATAAACTCAACCTACCCGAGATTGGAAGAAAATCAGTTCAGGGGATGGACATATATTCTTATACGGACATTCATGATGTAACCGTCTCTACGTCATCTTCAAACTTATTAGATTCAAATAGAATTTCTGAATGTTGTTCACAATGAATCTGAGAGAAAGACGAAATCAGATTTGGAATTGGATACAACACATAAAATCAATAGAAATATGCAGACAACAAACAGAGCCGAAGAAATTACCACAAGTTCTGAGAAACTGATCGAATCGCCAGAAACTGCTTTCGATTCATACAGATTGTCCGTTAGGCGAAAGTGATTCGAGCAAAAATCAACCGAAGAATCGAGAGACCTTGAGAGCGACCCTTACTGTTCCAGTGAAGACGAGTACGTCCCTGATTGCAACTCCAGTGAAGAATCATCATCGATAATATTCAATTCTGAATGCAGTACCCGTTCAAATACTCCTGAACAACCACCGATAGATATTTAACAATCGAATATGGAAGAAATCGGTTTCATCCAGTTCTTCGACACCTGCTTAATGACCATGGCAATTAAAGAAAGATCACATAAAAATGTATATCATATAAACCTGTTTGCTATACCAGATGGTTTGATGGGGATCATCCGGAAATCCACAGATACATCAACACATGTGGTAAGTTAATTTCAGCTGACCGATCATAAAGTCTTACTGAAAGTGTAAATGTAAATGTTTTCCAGAGTTTCATCGAAAGAAACAAAAAGTGAAAACCTGCACTGTGACTCGAACATCCACGTCAAAATGTATCATCAACGTGGGAAAATGCCTCCCAGTTTCTGAACTACGAAGGTTTGAACGGGAAATAATAAAATCTCCGGAAAATGTATACATACATCACCAAAATGAGTTCTAAAGAAAATATCACTCCCACAGTCAATTTAAACGCAAAAGAAATCTTTTCAGTGTCTGCGAGAATGCATTTTTGTCAGTTCTGCAGAAAAAGAGTGACGACACTATCTAAACGTACATGGAGACGAAGAAAAAATAATGGAAATCGCAAGACTTCAACCAAGGACACCTGAACGTAAGATGTTATTGAGAAAACTCAGATGCGAGAATGATAACGTTTTCAACGACAATGTAGATCTGTCACAAAGAATTGTCGTTAGGAGCCCAAAATGTTCGGGAATGAATTAACTTTTCCAACGGTAGCGACTCACTTCAATCACCTGATCAAAAAAGCTGCACATTGCGTCATGTGCGACCTATTAAAAAGTGGATTCAATAAACAAGATGAGAGAGTCCTTGAAATTTAAAATTTCTTATTCCTACATGAGAATAGCTTGAAGATTTATATCAGTAAAACGGCATACGCCAATGCACAAAATATAAGACTACGAAAGATACCGAGCTGTTCACCATATAAGACATGAAAAAGTTTGTCGAATATTTGAAAGAAAACGCTTAGTTGAATTATGCCCATCTAAGGAATGATGGTCTTGTTTTCATTATAACTATTGGGAAACCTTGCGAAATTTTGCTAGTGCAAATTTTAGTATTTAATCGAAGACGAGTCTATGAATCATCGGAACTTTTTCTTATTCCACTTTAGACAGCGAGTATCAGTAGATCAGAGAGACTGTTGTTGACTCCAGTTCAGGAATATCTCGCAAAAAATATTCCGTAATGAAGGCGACCGGCAAGAGATCTAGACGTCTGTTAATTTTAATTGATGATGAACAAGAAACGTAAGTTTGTTGATGGATTTTTTCCACTCTCAATAGATGTGTTTTATCATATTTTTGTATTTTCAGACATTTGGATATGTTCGTGAAATTTCGAAAAGAGGCCGGGATCACAGAAAACAACGAATTTCTTTTCGCTGCAAATACTACTCTGAAACACATGAATGCGTCTTTTCTCTTAAGGAAAATGGCGAGTCTCTCTGGAGCAAAGCAGCCTAGACTTCTTACGTCAACTTATTTACGAAAGCAAGTGGCAACTCTTTCGCAAATGCTCAATATGGACCAACAACGAAATGGCATCATTGGCTAAATTTATGGGTCACGAACTTAGCGTGCATGGGGAGAATTACCGAATCCCGGAAATCAATTTATACACGACGATAATGGCTCGATTTTTGACTGCGGCGGTGACTCAGGGAGTCGATGCCCACAGGAACAATCGCATTGATGGAATTGACATAGAAGTTCCTCCAAACGTAGAGGTTATACCTGACAGTGATCTCAACAAAGACGTAACTAAAGACAATGATCCATGGATAAAAGAAGCAGCTGAGACAGAAGGCGATAATTACAAAAGTGAGTTACTTCAGTTTGTAATGTAACCACCCGTCATTTACCCATTATCACTTATTTTGGCGTGATCGTCTTTCACCTAGCTAGGACCTACGTTGTGTTCTTTTTTTTTACATGACGGTTCTTGCACAAGTCTCGAACGTGAAGTTGGTAGAACGGCACCTTTCAAGAAAACACAAATGCGGGAAATC
This sequence comes from Salpingus planirostris, assembly GCA_949788335.1. Classification (NCBI taxonomy): domain Eukaryota; kingdom Metazoa; phylum Arthropoda; class Insecta; order Coleoptera; family Salpingidae; genus Salpingus; species Salpingus planirostris. The sequence continues at coordinate 166,287 of CATKUT010000009.1, forward strand.
GATTCAAATGATTTATCCTCATTCATGAAAATTGACCAACTGACTCACGAATGGACATTACATGTGGGAAGAGTCAGCCAAAGAAACCCCCATGTTTATCCATGTAAAAGCACAACAAACAAAACAAACAAGAACAAGAAAACAACGAAACAACAAAACAAGATCATCAAAACAAGAAAACAACATAATCAAAATCATGTCATCAAAATCACAAATAAAACAATCAAGATCAAATCGGAGACAAACACATAAAACAATGCAATAAAACAATCGGAGACAAACAAATAAAACAACAAAACATATGAAATCACATACAGGTAAATCAAAACAATAAATCATGTGAAATATCCAAAACAAACAGAGCGATGTACAAATGACAAATCGGTAACGTGGAAAGTCAACGCAGTAACGTCGAAAATCAGCCGCAAGTCAACCGCAAGTCAGCCGCAAGTCAACTGCAAGTCAGCCGCAAGTCAACTTAGACAATTCGAACAAACACACAAAATGGCAGACAGTTCAGGAACAAACAACATCAGACATACAAAAGAACATAATGATTAGTAGACAATGGGGCGGGCGCAACTACAAAAGGAATATCCGGGTCTCTCCAGCAGCGGATTGCGTGGCGTTATGATCGGTGCCCACGGGACCTCTGAAAGAGAACCTAACCACAATCGCAGACTGTTTATGGGTCCCGTTATACGTAGGCACCCAGCTCATTCGCTTCACCTTCCCGTCTTTAGTTAACAGCATAAGTCGACCATAAACTACTAAGCCGGCATCGCATAAGATAAGACTTACATTTTTCAAACACTGCAGAAACGGCGCATTAGTTCATCATTAGTTCATCATTCGAATTAGACGTTATCGTACGACAAATGGTAACTTTTCGAAAGGCAACAATAAACAACGTGACACCACCGGTGTTCTACTGGAAAGTTATCAAATTTGAACAACCATGATAGCTCTTCGAGTACAGCGACAGCATCAAACCAATTTCGCTCGAGTCGAATCATAATCCGCCATCTCCCCTGAAAACGCGTACACTTACTAAATATGAAATCACAGTTGAACAATTCTCAAGTTGGACAGGAAGAGAGCTGATGGGCACCGAAAACGACTTTTCACGGAGGCATTAGAAAATGTTAGTTATTCAGCAAAGCCCAATCACACAAAACCCCCAACTCGGCACAACCACTAGAAAGCCAACAGCAAACGTAATCGTCACGTCAATTAGCCTGTCAAAAATGTTAAACAAGTTATAAACCATCACGTGGCTACATTCCAAACAAACTCAATCGAGTACCAACGTGAAACAGCTACCTGAAAACGGAATGTAGCTACCTTAAGATCCAAGGTGTGCGTCGCGTACCTGAAAAAGTAACAAGTAAATTGGCCACACACACACACCACCCCTCAAATTCCCTCACACACAATAAGAGAGATTGTTACAATACAGAAAATGGTACGTACTCTCAAGAATCACCCTGTATTCACTCTCGACAATCAACACGTAAACAAACCAGACAAAAGAACGAGCTTTCTTCCTCAATTACTCTCAAACCCCTCGGAATCGAACGGTACTTTTACCACCCCAAAAACAGGCACACATCACGAACACATTCAAGTAGAATTAAAGATTAACCAAGATCAAAAACCCACCTGGATTACACAAATTGTCGGAGCCCGAAACTACCCAAGCCACCAGTACGCCATCCTTTTTTCTCTCCCCCTCTCACTCTCCTCACTCCACTTACTGTCATCATCTTGTTTCATCGGTACTTCCTCTTCCTTTCCTCAGAGGCCTCCACCGTTCACATTTCTTATTTAATTTCCAAACACAAATTCTCGACCCGCTAGCTTCAGACTAGTCTCGTCAAATTCGAGCGCGGTATTCAAAAACCCTAATCCAAGAAACCCGGTTCACCTCAAGTTGTAGGTATCATTAGACTCTATTGTAACACTGATTGTTCTACAAGAACAGCCAAAGAGCGCACGCCTTAAAAAAAGAGAAAGTTTGATTTCTCCAACATTTCTCCGAAAGAAAGTACTCAAAAAAATTTATCCTACGCCACCACCAATAAAAAGAAAGTGGAGTAAGGCAGAGAAAGATATTCTCTATAAAGAATTTGGCCGAAACCTGAAACCAGGAGCTAAAACTTCATCTGAGTTAAAGAATTTTAGCTAAGTATCCAAAAGTCTTCTCTACAAGAAACTACTTGTCGGTGAATGTTTGCATTCGCTACGGAAGGTTCTGTAACAGCAAAAAATTGTCTTGAGTTGTTTTCATACTACTGTATTTTTTCATGTCAAAATCGAATTTTCATTTTTCATTTCAACCAAGTGATTTTCATTTGCTTTGAGCAATTGACATCATGATGATATTTTATTTATTATTATTTCAGTTTTAGTTTCCAAAATATAATTGTGTCATCTGAGAATAGATAATGACATATTACTCCTTATGTACGCTTTGAATGATTAAATCAATTAAAACAGAAAAAGTGTAACGATTTCATTACCGGGAGTAAAATTCCTATCGAGCCATCAATTTCTTTATTCACCTCCACCTACAAACCCAAAACAAACGCTGATTACTCTAGCCAGTACCTGAGTGGACTTTGACCGTTATTTCTCTTTTTTACCCCTTGGTCATACCGCCTCTATACAGGGTTGTTCAATGAAGATGTCCGTTCGAATTTTCTGCCAAACTACCAACACGAGAGAAAAATAAATCGCAAGGAAATGTAGCCTGAAGTCTTAGCTTCAAAATGATTTGAAACAATAGTCTCAAACGTCTCCACGGGGATAGGAATGAGATAAAGTTGATAATACGTAAATTCATCGTCATATATTAAAGGTAAGTACTTATAGCAAGAATGTTACTTGATTATTCATGATAAGAGACTCGACGCTAACTAAATTTTCAATTAAGAAAGTGTTATTTAGCGTAACTGATGAAGGAAATTTCATATTTGATGATTTTTGCAACTTTTGTAATTCTTTAAAAAGGTCAAGCGTTGCTATGATAGTAGAGGAAGGAGGTAGGTTCTGGTGCCACAAGATGGCCGCCAAACTATAAAGTTGCTACGTTTCAGAGATCTGCATGTATATTTAATAGTATAAATTCCAGGCGTTGATAGTAAAAATTCGAGGCGCTCTAAATTATAAATTTGAAATAAGTTACCGCCGTTGCGGTTCAAAATGTAGTGGCGGGGGTTCAAATATCCGGAATTTTGAAATTTGAATAAGTAGTGTCCGGAGGTAGTTCTGAACCATCACCGCAAGTTGCCTACATTCCGGCGTTTTGTGTGGAAATCCCAGCTGACAGAAGCCAAGATAGCGGAATAATTGAGTGTAAAAAGTGCGGGATATTTGAAAAGCCTCAAAATGTGAGTTTAATTGGTTGCCTATCCAGCGTTCCGTAATTAAAAAGAAATGCGGGGATCCCCGAACTCAAAGTTCAGCATTACAATTTTCCCACATTCCGGCGTATTGTGTTCTTGATCTACTTCCCTGGGAGGATTTAATTGTCTTTCAACATTATCCATGTTATGTGCCATCCAACCTAAGAATTGGGTAATATTCATTTCTCCTGCATCCAAACGATTTTGAGCCATATCTACAAAATAAAATAATACTTTTGTCCGCAAGATACATACTTATTATAAGCGTATACGGAGATATCAAAAAATCCTTCATAAAGGGAGGCTATGATAATCGTTCTGTCTCATTTGAAAACTACTAAAAGGATAGAGAGAAAATGAGAGTCATAGCCTCCCTTTATGAAGGATTTTTTGATGTCTCCGTACAACGGTAATGTTCGCCAAAATATCTTGGAACCACCATATTCCAGTTGTGATTTAAACCAAGATTAAGTTAACCAAAGTTTAATTTCCACATTAGCGATTCTCATCACAATGGATTCTATTTGTCGCGACAATCAAAATGTTATGAAAATTATTCCTAGAATAATATGCTACCCCGGTTGATACAATGATTGTAAGAACGGGATTAAGTGTCGAATGAACTTAACTTAATATTTAAGTCAAACTTGGCGATGGTGCAATCGAGCCTTATACGGAAACATCAAAAAAATTCTTCATAAAGGGAGGCTATGATAATTGTTCTATCTCTATCCTTTTAGTAGTTTTCAGATGAGACAGAACTGTTGATTAGAGCGTGAATCAAAAGGACCAGTTGTAGGTTTAATAATTGGTTTAATATTAATTATTGTAATTGTTACATATTTTGGTTGCACACTTTCGTGCTCGTACAAAACTAAACTAAACTCAAGAGTAGGAGAAGATCTCCAAAAATGCACCAATCAGGGCGCAGCCTGATGGACGCACAAACCATTGAAAAGGAACAATATAGAATGTGACTATGGTCGCAACAGAATACTTCTAACACTCCCCCATATTCTGTGGAGACTCTTTTAAATTTTTAACAAAAATAAACTTTAAACAAATTGAACATTTCATTGTTTCGAGCACATGCCCAATTTTTCTCTTAGCTTAACAAACTGATTGAAAGAAAGAGGTTTTGTAAAGATATCCGCTGTCTGTTCGTTAGATTGTACGAATTCGACATTTATTTCATTCTCTTCAAACTTCTCGCGTACGAAATGATAGCGAATGTCAATATGTTTTGTTCTTTTGTGGAAAGTCGCATTTTTAATCAATTTGATTGCTGTTTGATTATCGACAAACAGAGGTACTGGATTCAAATGCGAATGTTCACAAATTTCGCTGAGTAAACGTCTAAGCCAAACTGCCTCTTTTGTAGCTTCAGAAGCTGCGACGTATTCAGCCTCAGTGGTAGATAGACTGACGCATCTTTGACGCGAACAACACCAAGTTATTGCACCGTTTCCTAATTTGAAAACGTATCCCGACATTGATCTACGTGTATCTTTATCATTAGCAAAATCTGCGTCACTATATCCGACCAATTCATCCTTACCATTAAATAAAATTCCCATGCTTTTCGTAGCTTTCAAATATTTTATGATACGCTTCACGGCGTTGACGTGCATCAAAGTAGGGGAATTTTGGTACCTACTGACTAAATTTACAGCAAACATTATATCGGGCCTAGCTGCAATGGCTGCAAACATTAAACTACCTACGGCCTCTCGATAGGGAAATTTAACATTAGTTTCAGACTTATTAGTTTCATTAATTTCAGTCATGTTTACATTAGAATCAGCTGGAGTATTACAAGTTTTACAATCATTCATGTTAAAACGACTAATTAATTTGTTTATATAATTTTCAATATGAACAAAAATGGATTTGTTGCATTTATCAATCTCAATTTGAAGTCCGACAAAATAGTTTGGTTTTGAAACTATTATTTCGAACTCGTTTTCGAGTTGAGTAATGATCTCACTCATTATCTCACAATTTTTGGTTAAAACGAGTCCATCGTCTACATAAATCACTAGAATCACAAAATTATTACGGAAATTGCCCATGTACACGCACTTTTCGGATTCACATTGTTTAAACCCGAACTTTTCCATGAACTGGTGAAACCTCTTGTTCCAGCAGCGTGGAGATTGCTTTAGTCCGTATAGTGATTTTTGAAGTTTACATACGACGTTCGATTTCTTGATGTCTAAACCTGGAGGTACAGTCATGTACACTTCTTCGTCCAGTTCTCCATAGAGAAAAGCCGTTTTCACGTCGAACTGTAAAATTTCTAGGTTCTTTTGAGCTGCCATCGCAAGTAGAATTCGAATCGTATCGTATCGAGTTGTGGGTGCAAATGTTTCGGTATAATCTATACCTTCAACCTGACTAAAGCCCTTCGCACAAAGTCGAGCTTTGTATCGGTTTATCTGTCCATTTGGGTTTGATTTTATTTTGAAAACCCACCTGCAACCTACAACATTTTTCTCTTCTGGCAATTTGACTAAATTCCAGGTATTGTTCTTCTCTAACGATTCTAATTCTTCATTGATGGCCACGATCCACTTTTCCGATTCAGGGCAAGTGATTGCCTCTTCGTACGTTTCAGGTACGAGACTTTCAACGAAATTTAATTCGTAATCTGTGTATTTGGCTGGTTTGCTCAAATTTTCGCGAGGTCTCAAGGTGCGTTGGACTTCCTCACGGATTTCCTCGTCGTTTTCGTTTTCATCCTGAAGTTCATCTTTATTTTCTGAATTTGAATCATCCACTTCGCTTTGTGGAACACCTTCTTCCTCTTTTTCCGGTTCATCGTCATTGAATGAAACAGGAACTGTATTTGTTCTTGGCAAATTCGGAACTTTATCCTCGTCAAACACAACATCGCGTGCGATTTTAATCTTTTTGGTAATTGGATCGAAAAGTCGGTAGTTATTTGACTCATTTTCATATCCTACGAAAATCATTTTCTTACTCTTTGGTTGTAATTTGTTTCTGAGATTATGCGGTATCAGCATAAATGCGTCGCAACCAAAAGTACGCAAATGACTTAACACCGGTTTCTTTTTCGTCCATAACTCGAAAGGCGTTGTGTTTGGGATAATCGAATTCGGAGATCTGGGGCCTGTTGCTGAAGTCTACAATTCATTGTAATTGTAAAGGTTGCGTTCAGCATCTGCGATAATCAAAATTTTCATTCAAGATTCGATTAATAACCTGCTTTATGAGCGATATAGGACCACAAGGTCAACAATTGGCAGTCCGCACGACTTTTGTGACTCGTTCAATGCAAATTTATCAATTATTACTGCATATTTTCGGAATTTAGAAAATTTTAGTGAAATTTTTTTCACGCGTAGGCGTTGGACTTCGTGTAATATTTACAACTGTCACTTATCTGTCAGTTTTTATTGTGAAACGATTTTGATACCGGCAAGTGCGAAAAATTGCAAATTAGTTGATTAAATATGCAATTAAATTACCAAAAAGTGTTCGTGGGTTATTCTATCAAGTGCATGGACACATGGAAGCCCGAGTGGAAGCCTAATTTAAGTGGATTCGATTGAAACTCGAATTTGAAAGTTTCGCCTCAAGTGAACGATGAAAATGCTCGTGAAAATGTGTTGAGAAACTATATACCGCATGAAAACTATAAAGAAACGTGAAGATCACAATAAATAAATCTACATTATTGGAAAATATTGAGTATAGATTTTTATTGAATTAAAATGTTGAAGAACCCCAATATTGGTCTATTTTTCGAATAATATGGAACAAATGAGTTATAGGATACTTGTGTGACTATTTCTTGACAAAATATCATCAATTAAACGCAGTCATACCCAATTTTAAATGATTCTAAATGATTTTACACACCTTCCGAGCACAGTAGAAAATTTACAATGATTTATAAAATTTTGACGTATTTAAAACTATTTTTACTGTATTGCCACAACAAAGACAAAAAAAGTTCCTGCATTTTCGAGCCGGCATATGTCAGTGGATAGGTGTCATTCGACATTAATATTAAATTAAGAGAAGTTTTCAGAGTTTTGTTGCAGTTTTCTCATTGCATTTATTAGGGATCGACCGATACCGATATTCATATCGGTATATCGGCGATATCGGCACCTTCCGCCGATATTTCATATCGGCGTGACCGAGGTCCATAAATGCCGATACATGCGCCGATACCATGAATTTCACATTTAAATAATTTGATTAGGATTTTCATCAAATACTTTATTAAAGAATTAATAATAACAAACAATAAATTAAATAAATATTTCTCTGACTGTAACAAAACAGTTATTCAAGTTGAAAATAATAAAAATTTAAAAATTAACAAAAAAAAAGTACTCACACGTGCGCGTATGCGAGTCTACAGGTTCTTACAGGTCGAGCTGCAGGACCACATGTATGCAATAACGTCATGCACATGCGCGCCGATATATCGGCATTATCGGCGTTTTAGATAGGCCGATATGCCGATTATCGATATCGGCAAAAAACATGTATCGGTCGATCCCTAGCATTTATGTGAATAGAGTGTTTGGAAACTGAATCAAGTTTTTATCAAGGTAATTTAAGGAAAAAATCCTCTTTGACACCCTCGGACAGTCAAAATGTCGGATTATTTACCGATACCGAACGCAACCTTTACAATTACAATGAATTGTAGAGTTCAGCAACAGCCCCCTGTTCAATAAATAAGCTGCAGTGTTTACTGCTTCTGCCCAAAGATTGAGTGGACAATCTTTCTGGTACAACATTGACCTGGCGCTCTCAAACAATGTTCTAATTTCACGTTCAGCTTTCCCATTTTGCTGGTGACAATAGGGTGCGCAAGTTTCACGTGTAATCCCATTTTTATTTAAGAATTCATTGAAGTCTTGATTAATGAACTCTCCCCCATTGTCTGAGCGTACCGTTCTTATTGGATTTCCGAATTTATTTTTACACACGTTAAAATAATTAATGAAGCATTGGAGTGTGTCGCTCTTATGTTTTATGAAAAACACGGTTCTAAAATTAGTTGATTCATCTTTGAATATGACAAAATGACGAGCGCCACCTAAGGACTCTGTAGGGATTGGTCCGCACAGATCTGTGTGTACTAATTCTCCTGGTTTGTACTCACGTTTCTCGCTTCTTGTGTAGGGCAGTTGATGCTGTTTCCCATACTGACACGCTTCGCATACGAATTTCTCCTTGTCGCTCAGGGAAATTCCTTCGATCAATCCTTTCGCTGTCATCTCGCAGATGGTCCTGGTATTGATGTGTCCCAATCTCTCGTGCCATCGTTTCAAGTTGTCGCTCGATGTGTGATTCACCTCACTTGGGATTGAACGAATAAGTAACTTATACAAGTTATTTATGCCGCGCACTGCACTGGCGCGCACATAGCCGTTTTCAATTATTTTCGCTTCTTCGTTCTTCTTTGTGACGTACATCCCCTTTCTGGTGACGACACCTTCTGAAAATAAGTTTTTCCGTAAAGTCGGAATGTACCAGACGTCGTCCATTTCGGATTTTTCCCATCTTCCATCGACCCAACACTCGACGAGAACAGTCCCAACTCCTTGGACCGGAAGCTCCTCACCATTTCCAACCTTCACGTTCAGATTGACGTTGGTGTCCATCGAAACAAATATGTTTCTCTGCCACGACATGTGTGCCGAGGCCCCACTATCTAAAATCCACGAGTCTAGGTCTGAAATACTGTCAGCAACTATTTCATTCGGTTCACTCTCCAGAATGAATGCACTTCTGTGGCTTCCTTGGGAATTTCCACTATTTCGACCACCACCAGACGTCGAGGGATTGTGATTTGGGTTTGGCTTTTTCTTCTCGTTCCGACACTCGTTAGCGAAATGCCCTTTTTTGTGACATTTGTAACACGTTATACGACTTTTACTGAATTTACTTTTGGAGGTTAGTAGCGCATCTTCACTGACTTCAGTGGACGTGAGATTCTTTTCTTCATCGATGAGTCTCGAAGTCAAATTTTTGATCGTCTGCTTCGCTTCTTCAACCGACAACCAAGCCTGTCGAAAATTTCGATACTTCGGGGGCAATGTTCCAATTATCTTCGTCATTATTGCCACATCACTGACCGATTCGCCTGAATCTTTGATTTGCCGGGCCAGATTTTCGATTTTCGAGATGTGATGAGCAATCGAGTCCGTCGAGGACATCTTGTATTGGTAGAATTCCTCATGGACCAACATCTTGTTCGTCTCCGTCTTGACGGCATAGATACTGTCCAATTTATCGAGAATTTCTTTGGAAGTTTCGCATGTCTCGATAAGAGAGATTTGGGTCAAATCCATGGTTGAGGTAATAAGACACATACCGACCGCATCTTTCTTCACCCATACCGAAACTTCTTCAACTTTATCTTCTTCTGGTCGCTTTGCGATACCGATTGCGATATCATAGACTCCTTTGGCCTTCAGCGCACACTTTACTTGAAAATACCATTGCTGGTAGTTTTTACCGTCGAATTTATTTATTGACGACACGTTCGTTATATCTGATGAAGCCATTTCTACTTCTATCTAAGTTCCCAGTCTCACGACACTCCGAAAATCACTTTCTAGTCTGTGGACTAACCGAACCGAAAACGAACAACTTTTTAGGTTACTTCGCGACACACACGTTTTGCCGGCGACTTTTCCTTAAACTTACAACCTAGTGCCTTTTTGAGCTGTGCTCTGGACCCATAACCTGTTGATTAGAGCGTGAATCAAAAGGACCAGTTGTAGGTTTAATAATTGGATTAATATTAATTATTGTAATTGTTACATATTTTGGTTGCACACTTTCGTGCTCGTACAAAACTAAACTAAACTCAAGAGTAGGAGAAGATCTCCAAAAATGCACCAATCAGGGCGCAGCCTGATGGACGCACAAACCATTGAAAAGGAACAATATAGAATGTGACTATGGTCGCAACAGAATACTTCTAACAAGAACAATTATCATAGCATCCTTTTATGAAGAATTTTTAAGATCTCTCTGTACACATTTATATGGATGTATGTTTTAGGGGTGCTGGTGATGATTGAGATCCATGTGTCTGTTTAACTTAATTTTGTATTCTGTGACAGCCTATTCACCCCAAAAAACTTGACCCAATGAATGCATGCATTAAAATAACGTACCAATATTCCGATTCAAACGGCGATAACGGTGCCTCTCAGGATTTACTCTATTTATAACATAACCGTTTAGTAAGCGAATGAGATCACATGCTTTCCCGTGTTCTTTTTTTTTGTAGGGAAATTAAAAACACCCAAAAATTAGGATGTGATCTGCCAATTAGGTTATTCAACTCCGCGTGGAACGATTCAATGCTGTTATTTGTTCTCATTGATAACCGATACACTGATATTTGTTGTCCACCCCATTGTCGACGCATGTTGACCATAAAATTATTAATCATTTCGATTTCTCCCCCTACACCTACATCTCGGAAAGCGTTTTCCACGGTTTCGAAGCCTCTTTCCATTAGATTCTGTGGTAATAGAGGGAGAACCATAGCCATTTCCACTGGCCTCCGAAATGCCTCATTGGCATTCGGATTTCCCACTAATGCAAATTGTCTAGCTGCAAAAAACAAAAAAACAAACCTTCTATCATGTTAATTTAAAAATTTGAATAAAGAGAACGCCTATGCCAATGACATTATAAAATAGGTGACATTAGGTATTATACTACAGGGTGTCTTTGTACAACGTGTACAACACGCTACCACATACTCCTGAGGTCAAAATAGAACGATTTAACCACAATGACCTTAGTCCAAAAGTTGATAATAAAAAAGTTACAGGGTGTTGAAATGAAAATTTTTATTTCCATTTTTTTGAATAATTTGTCAAGTTTTATGAATAATAATTCAAAAATTGGTACACCAGGGTTTTTTGGTACGGGGAATACTTATTTGGACTCAGTTTTGCTGTATTTCCTAGGGGGCGCTACGTACGCTACAAGCATTTGCAAATGACAGTCTCAACTTTTTCCCTCTTCAAATTACCGATGTTCCAATAAATGGAATCGACTGCTTCAATAAAAGTTCTCTTGTTTGATGTCGCAACGGTCCACCGTTTTGGAATTATTCACTGTCGAATGGTGGATTTTATCCTAAATTCGCTTTATTTTTTCAAGAAAAACAAATGAACCCTCCAAGAAGAGAGTTTAATTACTTTTTTCGTCAGGTGATTTGTTCTTAGCAAAGGAGTCATGGAATTAGCTTTTTATCAGGCTAATGTGTTTTTCATGAAAAATTACCCCAAAAATTGGTGCGATTTTTGAGTGAAATCGACCATTCAAGAATGAATTGTACCCGTTTGAGTACACCAAATACATCCATCAATTTGGTGTTTCTAGTGTCATTCATGTGAATGCAGTAATTAATTGAAAGTTTTGGAAAATAATATGGTGGGCGTTAAGGGGTTAAACCAGAGACGTTCCAGTTTATGTTCAATAACACGTGACCCCCCAAAGTACCTGACAAATTCTGTAATTTATCAATGGTTTACAATGTTTTTGAATAACAATTTTGTTATCAAAGTATGTAGGTCACGTGTTATTTGGAAAAGCATGCGCAGACAACGGTTTCAGTCAATAAATCATGCTGCACATTCTCAATTTAGTTTCGGCGTCATAACGTGATAGGTCAATCACTTACCCCGCAAAAAAACGCTTTTGCGTAGTAGAACCAACATCCACTTATGCGGGTATTAAACACTGCTCGGGTAAAATGTCCCATCCGGACGTCTGAAGCACTCTTCCCGAATTCTTCTCAATAGAAGCATGTAAGACGCTTCTGTTTTTCTCTCCATTATAGCATACACCAACGGAAAAGTCTGCGAATGGAAAAATAATGAGTAACACCCATACTCGCGAAAAGACATAGTTGCGAAAACCCATACTTGCGAAAAGCCGTAGTCGCGAAACCCCATACTCGCGAAAAGACATAGTCACGAATTCCCACAATCACGAATGGACATAGTTTCGAATCGGCTGACGTAGGGACTGATTACGACATCCTATATGATAAGCGGGGCCTCGAGCCGAGCGTTCGCCAGGCGCGCTGCTGGCGCACTGCTGGCGTGGTTACCGTCAGAATTTCACAGGAAAAATCGCAAAATTGGTCATTTAAAAAACACAAAAGGCCACAGACTAACCCCACAGGATTTTCCGCGAGTTTTCCAAGAATTTCCCGACACAAACTAAGCCTTTTTCGGTGGTTTAAAAATTAGAAAATTGAGAACGAGGAGATAAAAATGCGTAAATTGCGTCGGAAAATCGACAAAAAAACATCAAAGTGTCACATGGCGGGCCTTTGTGCATTTAAAATGACGGAAATTTTCTCTTTCGAACACCATAATGTGGTCGATATACGTCGCGGAAGATTTTCTAGCTCTTGAACCACCGAAAAAGGCTTAATTTGTGTCGGAAAATCCTTGGAAAACTCGCAGAAAACACTGTGGGGTTAGTCTGCGGCCTTTTGCGATTTTTCCCGTGAAATTCTGACGGTAAACACGCCAGCAGTGCGCCAGCAGCGCGCCCGGCGAACGCTCGGCTCGAGGCCCAGCTTATCATATAGGATGTCGTAATCGGTCCCTACGTCAGCCGATTCGAAACTATGTCCATTCGTGATTGTGGGAATTCGTGACTATGTCTTTTCGCGAGTATGGGGTTTCGCGACTACGGCTTTTCGCAAGTATGGGTTTTCGCAACTATGTCTTTTCGCGAGTATGGGTGTTACTCATTATTTTTCCATTCGCAGACTTTTCCGTTGGTGTATGCTATAATGGAGAGAAAAACAGAAGCGTCTTACATGCTTCTATTGAGAAGAATTCGGGAAGAGTGCTTCAGACGTCCGGATGGGACATTTTACCCGAGCAGTGTTTAATACCCGCATAAGTGGATGTTGGTTCTACTACGCAAAAGCGTTTTTTTGCGGGGTAAGTGATTGACCTATCACGTTATGACGCCGAAACTCGCGAGGTGATGCGCGCTCGCGTGCGGATCTGAGCTCGGTCCCGTGCCTTGGCCTCCCGCGGTACCGTCTTGCTGCGAGGCTCCGGGTGCGCCTCTAACCGGGCGTCCGGAAGTCCTCTTCGGCCGCCATTCAACGGCCAGCTCAGAACTGGCACGGACCGGGAGAATCCGACTGTCTTATTAAAACAAAGCATTGCGATGGCACCAGCGGGTGTTGACGCAATGTGATTCCTGCCCAGTGCTCTGAATGTCAACGTGAAGAAATTCAAGCAAGCGCGGGTAAACGGCGGGAGTAACTATGACTATGACTATGACTATGATTTTGTCATGGCTCAAGCAATTAAAAGAGACCAACAGGTAGCAGTAACAAAGGAGCCGACCATCAGGCTCCCTTCAGGGGAGCCACCGGTGTTGGCCAAGACAACGGAGGTCTCGCCGGTTTCACGAAATTGCCGTCCGGCTTGGTCATCATTCGTTCCTTGGACGAACGACAAAAGGCCAAGGTCGACGCGGCGGTTTCGGAGAAATCGAGAAATCTCGAGGGTGTGGTGGTACGCACGAGTTCGTCTCTGGATCCCACAATAACCGTTACCGGTGTCGAAGCAGGTATAGATTCGGCGGAAGCAATTAAGCTTATCTTTGAGGAGAATCCCACGGTCGTTGGCGAGCGGTCTTTCGAGGAATTCTCCGCCCAGTTTCGTTTCTTAGCGAAGAGGGCGTGTAGGAATCCGGTTAGGAATAATTTAGTTTTTTCGGTTTCACAGGATCTACATTCCAGATTCGTTAGGGCGGAAAAAATCAGCGTTGGTTTCGTCATGTCACAGAATTCGGTAGAATATAGGGTAACTCGGTGTTTCAAGTGTTGCGGTTTTGGTCACAAATCGCCGGATTGTAGGTCGAAAAAGACGTGTGCGCGTTGCGCGGGCGAACACGACCTGGGGCCTGTTTCCCAGCTTTACTAAGATTAGTGAAGTAAACGGCGCGCACAGGACTGAAATGAACGCGCAACTTTACAATTGTAAGGTGACGTCAAAAGTGTGCAAGATGGCCGCTCATTTTGTGAACGGTTTCTGATTTTTATTAGAGAATTAAGGAAATAAAGCGTGATTTAATCGAAAAACCAGTGAAAAGTGAATGTTCGCAACCACAAAACCCGTGTGCGCGTTCGTGATATCCAGCATAACCGTTTAGACCCCTCAGTTGATGATTTAATTAGACAGGAAATTGCCGCCGTTGTTTATGCCGTAGGTAATTTCGCATTCATCCCCGAATCCCGGCTCGCGATACGACACGGACTCACTCGTTCGGGTAGATTTTCATCGAGTGATAATCCCCGCAGAAAGTCGGATCTTACGCAAGCGGCGGTCGTGAGAAAATGTCAGAGGAGCTGAAAGAGGCGTTAGACGACATCTTAAAACTTGGCGAAATCGTTAAATCCGCGGCCGACCTGAAGACCGAAGCCGAGAACAACGGCAAAGACGTCGCCCCGGTCGTGAGCAAATCGAGGAAACTGCTGGAGGACCTCAAAAAGTCGATCAGAACCATCGAGGGCAAACTCGAACAGATCCCGAAAGCGAAAACGGAGCCCGCCGACGATGACACGGTAGAGCAGCCGCCGAATCGTCCGCTGATCAAGGTCGTCGACATCAACAAGCTGCTGGTGAAGCCGAGCAACATGATGAAGAATTCGCTGTCCCCGACCAAGGAGAAGAAGTCCGTTCAGTTCGACTTGTCGGTGATCATAATTGACAGTTCGGGCGACGAGGGCGGGAGCCGCCGGGCCTCCCGCTCGAACCGCAACAGTTCGCCGAGGAGGTCGCCGAAGCCGAAGTCGAAGCAGGTCCGCTCCGACTCGAGCGATAACGAAATGTCGGACAAAGAGAGCGCCGCTTTGCCGAGGAAGGCGCGGAACGGGTGGAGGACCCTGGGCCTGGTTTCGTGGGGTTACTGACGGAAGAAGAATTGATGAAGGAATAATTGAAGGGGCCTATGCCCGGGGACTAGCCACCCCTGGGGTGGTCACCCATGACATCTAGGGAGGACAGCCAACGGAGTAGCTAACCGATGGGGTGGACCTTTGCGTTCAAATTCTGAGTTGCGGGCGGTCGTTTTGTTGAGAGGTGGAGGAAAATTCGAAAAGTAAGAGGGAGAAGAAACGAATTCGGAAAAGCTGAAAGAAGAGAAGAACGATTTTGATGAAAACGGTGACGCTCAGGGGCAATGTGGACCGGAAGGGGAGGAAGAGAAAAGTGCGAGTCGCGGAAAACTTGTATTAAAAAAAAAGTGTAAGAATGTGAATAAAGAGAAGTGAGAGAGCAGAGAATGGTGCAAGTGTGTAGTGATGGAAGAACGGAGAAAAATTTAGATTTAAGGAGTGAATGCATAGATTAATGTTACTGGATGAATTGATTTTTGGTTTTGGTAATGAGTAATGTGTAATGTTGAGTGTGGTTTGATTTTTTGCGTCAGAATGCTTGAAAAATCGTTAATGATTGTGTACTGTTAAGTAGTCGGATGTAATTGTGTTTAGTTGTAATTTTTTAATTAGTTTCTGAATATTGAAATTTGTGTTTCACTGGTTTTGGTAATTTTTGTTTTAGATTTTTGTTTTTTAATGTAAATGTTAATGTACTGGTTTTGATAACTTTGTTCTAAATTTTTGTTTGTTTCTAATGTAAATGTGTTTGATTTTTTTTGTTTATTTTTGTTGTTTTGGAAATAAATTTGAATTAGACGTCGGGGCGACGTCTTGCCGGAAGGGGGCATATCACGAATAAGGAAATCGGCGGGCATTGAACTAGATCGCGGGTGTCTAATCAGCACTTGTGCAGTATTGGAAATGTTTAGAAATATGCCAAGTAGACATCCGGTGGATCTAAGGTGATCGCCGATGACCGAGTTCACCGAGAGTCTCGTCAGGGCCTCGGCCTGACGAGGACGTTACAGTTGTTGCCCCCCTGAAGGCTCATCCCCTGACGTCACCAACCCCTAAACTCGACCATCTGAGCATTATTACCCCTCAACAACACGCATAACGTGATAGCGCGTTCATTTAATTCTCGTGCGCGCCGTTTACTTTACTAATCTTAGTAAAGCTGAGGAACGGGCCCCTGACCTCCTGCAGAGAACAGGGTGTGTTGCGCCAATTGTAAGCGCGTAGGTTTGCCGGACGTTCGTCATCGTTTGGACAGTTTGAAGGATTGTCCCGTATTTCGTAGGAGAATTGCGGAGAAACAGGCTAGAGTAGGAACGTCTTCTAATACGGTCGGATAATGGAGTTACGTCTTCTGCAATTTAATGCAGGTCGGGGTCGTGAGGCGATGGATCTACTTTTCCGCTCGGCGGAAGAGTCGAAAGCGGCAGTGCTGCTTGTGCAAGAACCGTACGTTAGGTCGATGGCTCGACGGGGCTGGCATAAATACGGGGAAGGCAAAGTGGCGATCTTCGTTAGAACGACGGTCGGTTCAATCGGTTTAGCGCAATTTTCGAATAAAAATCTAGTCGCGGTTCGGATCGAATTATCGCGAGGCGTGGGCGTGACCGTGATCAATGCGTACGTAGAGCCGAACGGCCCGCTGCAAAACTCTTTGTCAGTGATTACGAACGCGCTGGTCAAGGTCAAAGGTCCGATGATCGTGGCAGGTGATTTTAATGCGAAAAATGCACTGTGGGGCGGTGACATTACGGACATCCGGGGTGAACTGGTCGCGGATCTCGTGGGCGCGTCGAATCTGCAGATTTGTAACGAACCCGACTCCATTCCTACCTTCGAGACGGTGCATGGGCGGAGTTGGGTGGACGTTACGCTCGTCCGCGGAGGAGACGCTGTCCGATGGAAGGTGCACTCTGAAGAATCGCTTAGCGATCATCGGCTCATTTCCTGGTGCACGCGACCGAGCAAGTGGCGAGGTTTGCCGTTCACAGGGCGGACTGGGACCGATTTTCAAGTAGGTTAGAGGACGAGGTGAAGTCGCGGTGCCCAGGATCGGAATCTTCCGCGAACGCGGAGGAGGAAGCGTCGGCCCTTCAGGCAGCGGTAATGGCGAAGTGCGAAGAGGCTATCCCAAGGGCGAAGAAGCGGGCGACCGTTTCCAAGCCTTGGTGGAACGCCAATTTGACCCGCAGGCGGCGACAAGTTCGTAAAGCGCGAAAACGGGCGAAGAATGAAAGAGATGCGGATGTGAGGGAAGGCTTGACTGCGGATTTTTTGCGCTTGCGGGCCACCTACAAGCGCGAAATCCGCAGGGCTAAGTTGGACTCGATCACGAGGATGTTGGAGGAGGGAAGCCCGGACAACCCCTGGGGACTAGCCCACAGGATCATGTCGTACGGGCGGAAGTCGAGGGCGGACGCGGCGTGGGTGACCGTTACGCGCGGGGACGGTACGTGGACGGACGATCGTAGGACGACCGCCGCGGCGATGATCGAGAAGTACTTCCCGAGAGACGACGCGGCCGCCGACAAGGCCAGTCACATCGAGACGCGGGCGCGCGTGCTGACTTGGAATCGGGAGCGGGATCTACAGCAGGTGGTCGAGAAGCGGCCAAAGAGGAAAGCGCCAGGAACCGATGGTTTTCCTTCAGTGGGACTATCGTTTCTTTTCAGCGTGGCAGGAGAGGCCTGGGGTCGGTGCCTGTATAGGTGTCTTACCGAAGGTATCTTTCCGGGGATCTAGAAGCGGGCGACGGTGGCTTGGCTGCCGAAGCCCCATGGTGGTGATCTCCGTTCCGTTTGTCTGTTGTCGACGATCGGGAAGATTTTTGATAAGATTTTAGCGGATAGGCTCACGAATTTTCTGGAATCGCGGAGCAGGTTGTCGGGTCGCCAATACGGTTTTAGGAAGGGATGGAGCACGATCGACGCGGTAGGCCGGGTGGTAGAACTAATGCGATCAGCGTAACAGGATCAACTCCACACGCTAGTCGTAGCGTTGGATGTGCGAAATGCGTTCAATTCCGCGTGGTACCCTAAGCTGAAGGAACTTCTCGCAGGTTGTGGATGCCGCGGGAATCTTGGTAGGGCAATCGGGGATTTTTTAGATGGTCGTTCGGTTTGCTCCGAGGTTGTCATCGTCAATACGGAGCGGGGATGTCCCCAGGGGTCCTGTTTGGGCCCCATTTTGTGGTTTCTGATTATGGAGGATTGGTTCGCGCATGTCGACCGAATCGTGACGCACGAGTCTGTACGCGTCCACGTGCAGGCTTTTGCGGATGATCGAATCGTGTTGATATCCGGCCCCTCCGTGAAACGGATCGAAGCATTCGAGTCGCAGTGCTCGATCTGTGCGTGCGTTATCGAATAATTACCAATCGCCTGAAAAATACATTTTCGACGGTTCGGTGTGTTGCCATGCCGAACATGGACCCGCGTGAGTTCGAGCTCGAGTTCCTCCGCGGTCGGGTAGCGGAACTCGAGCAAAAAGTGCTTCAGTTGATGGAGGTCCTGGGCGGCCGAGGATTGGATCCTCCCGTGACCGAGGAGACCTCCAACTCTGCGGAGGAGGCCTCCATGTCCTCCTCCGACTCCGATTCCGACGAGGAAGAATCTGGGCGATCGGCCGTGTCTCGGTCGCCCAGCCCGATGCAGGTAACGGAGGGCGGGGCGAGCAACGGGCCCGCCCCGTCCTCCGGAAAGCGTCGCTTGCCCGTTCCTGAATACCAGGAACGGAAGAGGGCGTCGCTTTCCAAATGCCCCCAGGTGCCGGTGAAGCCTGTGAAGCCGGCCTCCACTTTCGCCGGGGTTCTGTCCGCCTTAATTCCTAAGGCCGACTCCGCCCCTCAGGCCGACCCCGTCTCTCAAGCCGACCCCGTGTCGCAAGCCACCCCCGCCTCTCAGGCCACCCCCGCCCCTCAGGGCACTTCCGCTTCACCCCGCGTTCCCCCGATCGTCATCCACGATTCTAAATTGTGGCCGACGGTGCTGGAGCGAATCCGTGCACTTGGACTTGTCGTCAAGTCCAAGCACACCAGCCAGGACATTCGAGTCCTTCTCGCCACCCCGATGGACTTTCGCGTCCTCACGAGGGAATTGGAACGCCTGAAGGTCCAATTCCACTCGTTCTCTCTCCCCGAAGAGAAAACCCTCCGCGTGGTCATCCGCGGAATCCCTGCGGGCATCGACCCCGAAACCGTCCTCGCTGACCTCGTCGACCGCGACATTCCCGCGATCAAGGTCACGCGAATGAAATCCGTCCATGGGAAAAAGGAGCTCCCACTCGTCTTCGTGGAGCTCCCCCAAACTTACACCGCGATTTTCGACCTCGAGACCGTTCTGGCTCTCCAGGTCAAGGTTGAATCGCCGCATAAGCGCGCAACCACGTCGCAGTGTCATCGCTGCCAGCGGTTTTCGCACGCCCAAAAGGGCTGCCGCGCCGAATTCCGGTGCGTTAAATGCGCAGGGGCCCACGCTTCGTGGACCTGCACAAAGTCGCGGGACAGTCCCGCGAAATGTGTAAACTGCGCCGGCCCTCACACCGCCAATTACAAGGGGTGCCCCCGTAACCCAGACACTCTTGCGTCTCAGCGCAAGGTCTCGGGAAAAACCGCCACCAGGAAGCCGGCGCCTTCAGCAAAGGCTGCTCCTGTGGCGCCCCAGAAATCGACCGCGGTCGGCGGCAATTCTCCGACCACCCTCATGCCGCCCGCAAACAATCCGGGTCAGA
This sequence comes from Salpingus planirostris, assembly GCA_949788335.1. Lineage (NCBI taxonomy): Eukaryota > Metazoa > Arthropoda > Insecta > Coleoptera > Salpingidae > Salpingus > Salpingus planirostris. The sequence goes on from CATKUT010000009.1 coordinate 186,375, forward strand.
AAGGGCGAAAAAGCCCCGTCAAGCCCGCTTCGGCCCCGCTCCCGCGGCCCGGCCCCTCTCCCGTCGGGCCAATTCTCGACCGGTCTGCTGCAGCTGCGCTGGCCAAATTGTACATCCCTCAGATGGGCGATGAGGTCAAGCGCACGCAGATCGTGTCTTTCTTGACCGCCGTAATCACCGGCATGCCCCTCGCAGGAGCCGCTTCACAGGTGGACGCCCTTCTGCCCGCCCTCAAGTCCAGCCATAACTTTTAAGCATGCCAGTACATCCACGCGTGGTTAGATCTTTGAAGACGTGTTTTTGGAACGCGAACGGCCTGCGGAGGGCCCGCAATGAACTTGCGGATTTCGCAGCCGAACACGATTTAGATGTAATTCTGGTGAACGAGACACACCTAAGAGCTGTACATAAATCGCCCAAAATTCGGGACTACACCCTTCACAGATCTCAACTAGATCGCGCCGGTCAGGGAACGGCCATTTACGTCCGCAACTCTGTCAAACATTCGGTCGCGGCGCAGCCGCCTTTGTTAACGTTGGAGTCCACGTCGGTCATCATACACACCACACTCGGGCCGCTGATTTTGGTGGCAGTTTACTGCTCACCGAGGGCACGGCTCGTCGACACCGATCTCACAGAAATGTTCAATCTGGGAGCTTCGGTCATCTTGGCTGGCGATTTCAACGCCAAACACGGTGACTGGAACTGCCGTCGAGAGAACACGAACGGCCGCATTTTACGTCGATACGCGTCAGAGAATCCGGATGTCCACATCATGGCTCCGGACCACCCTACACATCATCATTACGCCACCGGAACGGCAGAAGTTTTAGATATCGCGATTACGAAAAACGTCCCATTCCAAATTAATGTGCATGCGATAAATTCTCTCTGTTCTGACCACAACCCCGTTTTGATGCATATCGGAACGGACGCGAACGATCCAGACTTGATTACACGCAAATTCACGGATTGGTCTCATTTCACGGAACACTTGGAGGGTCATTACGGCCCCATTCCGATAATTAGCGGCACGGGAGATTTAGACGACGCAATTTCCTTACTGGAGAGGAAACTCACAGAATCGATAAATGCATCCACGCGAATCACGACGAAACAGCACGAACACGAGCGCATACCGCAACACATTTTAGACGCCATCCGCACTAAAAATCGCGCCAGACACAGATACCATCGCACGCGACACCCGGATGATCGGCGTGAGTTCAACCGTCTCCAAGACGGAGTGCGATACTCGATTCTCGATTTTCGAAATGTTGAGTGGGAGCGCAAGCTCCAGTCCTTGTCCACCGAGGATAATTCCGTTTGGAGGATGTCGAAGGTGCTGCGCAGCGACCGAATGCCGATACCGCCGATTCACGGCGAGCGGGGTCTCGTTTTCACCGACGAGGAGAAGGCTGAAGCTTTTGCGGACAGTTTGGAGTTGCAATGCAGACCGAACTGGGCGCGGGCCGATCCTGACCATGTCGAGGAGATCGAGGACTCGGTCGCCGACGAATTGGACACCGACGACCCGACTGTGATTCGCCCTGTCTCTATCCAAGAGATAAGGGCGATAATCAAGTCTTTGAAAGCACGTAAGGCCCCCGGACCAGACCAAATTCCCGTCGTCGCTCTCAAAAACTTGCCAGACAAGATCGTCACGGCTCTTGCTGGCATTTTCAACGCGATTCTCCGGTACCGTCATTTCCCACCCTGGTGGAAATGCGCCACCGTAATTTTCATTCCCAAGCCAGGCAAGGATCACAAGTTTCCGTCAAATCATCGTCCGATTAGCCTCCTTTCCACCGTAGGGAAGGTGGCAGAACGGTTGATCAACCACCGCCTTTCCGATATCGCATCCGGGCTCAACATCGTCCCGGAGGAGCAGTTCGGCTTTCGCCCAAAACACTCCACCGTCGACCAGTTACTCCGCGTGGGGGAATACGCCTCTGTGGGGCTTAACTGGAGACAGGTCACGGGGGCGATCTTCTTGGACGTGTCGAAGGCTTTCGATACCGTCTGGCATGAGGGGCTTCTCTGTAAGCTCCTCAGATCAGGGGTACCGGTCGCCATGGTGCAGCTGATAAGATCGTTCCTGTCCGCGCGCTCCTTCAGAGCGAAAATTCGCGACGCGTTCTCGACCGAGCGGCTCATCGAGGCCGGGGTCCCGCAAGGATCAGCCCTTTCTCCGCTGTTGTACAATCTTTTCACCGCGGACATTCCCAAACTGGCGAGTACTGAACTCGCCATTTACGCCGACGACACCGCCATTCTTACCCGTTCATTTCAACCTCACCGTGCCACCTCGCGACTTCAGGAGGCCGTCGATCTTTTGGAGACGTCTCTGGAGGATTGACGTAAATCCCGAGAAAAGTCAAGCTCTTTTGATAACCCGCCGTCGGGTCCAACCCGTCGGTCATGTCACCATGTTCGGCCAGGATATCCCCTGGGCGGACGAAGTCAAATACCTCGGTGTCAAAATTGACAAACGTCTAAATTTTTTGAAGCACGTCGATTACACCCTCTCGAAAGCAAAACGCGTTTCCGGGTCTCTCGCTTCGCTGACTTGTGGCAGGAGCAAGCTGTCAATTAAAAACAAGCTTCTCCTGTACAAGACAGTCTTGAGACCCACTCTGACTTACGCCTCGCCTGTTTGGGGTCATGTGTCCAACTCACAACTTCACAGGCTGCAGGTGTTTCAGAACAAGTTCCTCCGATCCGCGTTCAATGCCCCCTGGTTTGTTCGCAACACTCAGTTGCACCGCGAAGCGAAACTTCCGCTAATCAAAGACTTCCTACGCGATTCCGCCGTGTGTGGATCTGCACGCAATAATTGAGACTTGAATGAAAAAGATAATTTATTGTCACCTAATATTTATACATATTACATCATCACCAAGAAGTATTCAATGATCTTAATATCTAGAGTCATAACACGTCATTAACCGGAATGATCATTTTTCTACATTAAAAAGTCTGTATCAAATTCAACGTGAAACGGAAAATTAGTGGAAGTGCAATAATAAATTTGGCAAAAAAACATGAGCGGACAGCTTAAATGATCCCCTGCTCCATTTCAAGTAATCGATAACTCCTAAACTAGCGCACTTGAATCAGAAGTGCTACAACTTTTATTCGAAGTGTTTTGCGATTTTCTGTAAAAATCAATTTCGTATCGAATTCAATGTGGAATGGGAAATTAGTGATTGTGCGATAATAAATTTGAAAAGTGTAATTTCATAGATGTGGCGGATATATCGAAAATAAAATTCAAGAGAAAATTTTAAATCAGAGATTCGTTCATAATTCCGACGTGACAACCACGGAAAGTTTGTTTGGTGCAAGTTTTGAATAGACGAAGACAGATATATTTCTTCATTGTTATCTAGGGGTTTCAAATTCTGCCGCAGGCAAATCTGTAAGACTACCTGGTGTCGGCGAGTGACCGCTTGCGCTAGTTTTGATCTCGGATTTTTGAAAAGATTTTTTAAAAAGCAAAAACTTTTTTATTGAGTTTACTGCGTCTCGTGGCTACAATAGAACTAACTAAGATATTTGTTACAAGTTGAATCTACTCTACAAAAGTATAAAAAGCTAAATAAGCAATATCTCATATTATATGGTTATGAAGCATTATTAATATGATTCCCATATGAGAGGTAAAATATAACTCCTCCCAACGCAAAAAGCGAGCATAATGTAAAATTAGCGAGTTTTAAATAACAATTCCAGGGTCTTCGTTAACTGGACTCTTCCTTTGGGGGTCGCTACTCCTGTTTACATAATATTTTATTACAACATAAATAGCTGCAAGAAATACAAGTACATATAATAAGATTGTCCAAACACTTGTCTTGTAATGTATCGGGCCATCTGGGATTTCTTCGATTTTGTTCGATTGCAAAGTCAAAGCACTCTGAAGATTTTGAACATCATTCGAATTGACGTAATCTAATTTAATAGGTTGAAATTGAATTGATTTAGCATTAAAAGTTTGATTCGAAATGATTTTAGGCAAATTGATATTCTTGAAGTGAATTTTGTTACTTTGATATTTTATGATGCGAGAATTGTTGATGATGACTTCGCAGTTTGGGTCGATTTCGAGGATATAAGTCCCTTGCAATGGTACCTTTTCCGTATTGGTACCACAGTGCTGTATAGCGATGATTTCGGTGGGAACAATCACAACGTATTGTTCTTCTTCTAGTTTACTGATCCGAATGCTGTTCACTTCGATCGATATTTGGTTACATTGGTCAATGTCCTTGTTGAAATTCAACATTTGAACTTCACATGGTGAATTTTCAGTAATTGATGTTGGATTGTCTTCATGACAGAGGAAACTTTCAGTGGTTATTTCCTGGCATTTCTTTTCGAACGACATGTAAAATTGCTCACTCAGGAGAAGGTATTTCGATTGAGGCAAAATTATTTTAAAGTGGTGATCGGTTGTAGATGGAGTAGGTAACGGGTACAATCGATAAAGAACATAATTTTCTGGTTCCACAATTGGTACTTGAATAATGAAAATAATTTTATTGTCCTTTGAATAGCTTTTGATTTCTAGGATTTTCTCGAAATATAAAATATTTTCCAATATTGGTTCAAAAGGTAGTTTATTCTTGGTAATTTCTGTACTGATTGTTTTGATTTCTTTAAGTAATTCTGTGGGTTCGGTCATCGAGTTATGAAAGGTATTTAATTTTGAAAAGGTGGTAGCGACTTCTAGTTTTTCCAGGATATCATAGATTGATTGAAATGCAGCAGTTATCTGACCAATTAATGTTTGTATTAGGAAGAATTTTAAAAAGGGTGTATTCTTCTCATTCAATTGTTTGATAGAATTTTGTAGTTGTGTAATGTGAGCTTCCAAAAGTTGTTGGTTGTGAGTTAAGTTGCGTGTTACATCATCGAAATTTGTTATTGATTTATGAAGGATCGTAATCTGTTCTTTAACTAAGGTTTTAATTTTATTTTGATTTTCAGAGAGAGTAGTGATTGCCTTATCGTATTTTTCGGCATCTTCTTGGGCTAGATTTCCAGTAATGGCTTTTACGATGGATCCTAATCCATTTATCAAACCTCTTTTAGTTCTTTTGACTATGGTGGGATTAATTTGAGATATTTGACTGGAGATTTTATTTTCGAGTAGTGAGGCCAAATGATATGAATTATAAAACTCGGATTCTAGTTCTTCTTCGGTGTCGTTTTTATGGATAACTTTAAGGTGATGAAAATTAATTTGGAGGTTAGCGAATTCTTCAATTATTTGACTAATGTCGAAGATCTGGATGAATGACCAATAGTTTACCACATTTTTCGCGTTACCAATTTTGAAGGGTAAGAGTCCGGGATTTTGATCAAGCTTGTGAAATTTCGGAGAACTCAGTTCGGTTCCGGCGTAGACAAAGAGTCTGTAACAACAGGGGTTTTTAGTTCTTTTAGGTGTATGGTTTCAACTTTTTGATTTAATTTATTTTTTATTTTTGCTTTGTTATGATCTAACAATTCCAATAACTCGAAGGGACCTTTAAATTTATTATCTTTTTTATTTCGTGATGGGTTTTGTTTATATACTGTCTGACCAATTTTAAACTGTTTCTGTTCGTCTCCTTTAGTATTAATTTTTTCATTTACAATCATTTTCTTCATTTTAATTTTCTCGGCTAAACTCTGATAAAGATGTTTAACTTTTTCGTTATGGTTCGAAACGTAATCTACATAAAAGGCGGTGTCGATTAATTCGGATGGGTCTCGGGAATTTGTATGACCAAAGGTAATTTCGTATGGTGTGAAGTTGGTTGACGTATGAATGGAATTATTGTAGGCAATTAAGGCATAAGGCATTAGCATTTCAGTTGTTTCGGATTTAAATGTTTGTCGTAAAAGTCTGAGGTGTTCGATTATTGTCGAATGAAATCGCTCAACAGGCGAATTGGATTCGTGGTGAAATGGTGTTGTGAAGTGTAAGTCAATCTTATGGCATTTCAGGAGTTCCTTTATTTCTTAAAATGGCACTTGTTCTTTGATTGGCAAAATAAGGGCTTTGAACAGTTGGAAAACGATTATTCGGAGTCCAATTTAATTTTTGGGGGTAATTTTGAAATGGTTGTCTCATTTGTGAGGTATTTTGAGAAAATGGTCTTTGTCCTGAAGTAGTGGGTCTAGGCACGAAATTTTGAGGCACGAATCTTTGCGCAAAATTTGGTGGGTTTGTTCTTGGTACAAAATTATTAAGTAGTGGTCTCACGAAATTCTGGAAATTTGGTGTATAATTATTTTGAGAAGGATTCTGGTAAAAGTTTGGCTGATAGTTAGCACTTGTATTCTGAGTTTTTGTGTAATTAGGATTCAAACGAGGTTGGGGTCTATAATTGGCATGTTGTAGATTTTGATTACGTCCGGTATTGAAGTAGATAAAGTTTTCTTCTTCTGTTACATGGGCTAAAGCCGCTTCGAGAGAGTTTGGGTTTCTTAGTCTGACAACTATTTGCATATGATATGGCAAACCATTAATAAATGTTTTCAGTGCAAAACTGTTGTAATGTTCGGTTTTAATTCGTTTTTCATTATCGTCATGAATGGTAGTATTTAATTTAGAAAAAAGCAAACTTCTTGCGTCTTGGATTCTATTTCCGAATTGTATTGGAGTTTCATTCTTTTGGGGTCTTATAGTGATGAGGTCTTGAATAAGACAATCTATACTTCTCTGATCGGAAAATGTAAGATTTAATGCCTCTTTGATTAATTGCCATGAGTTAAGCTCAGATCTCGATCCAATTAGATCTGCTGCACGATTACGCAATTTACTCAAAACAGTGTCGAGTAGGCAAACATTCAAAGGGTCGTGAATTTGTACTGTATTTTGAAAAGCTACCAGAAAATTTTCGCATGCGGTAATGAACCGATTGAGTTGTTTTGGGTTTCCATCGAATAGTGGTATCTTAAAAGTTGGATATCGGGTCTATTTTGTCCCGCTGGATTCATTGTGTTGTTTTGATTAGTTTCGAGATTATTTGCCAATTGTAATTGGGCAATTTCCGATGTAAGTCTGTCGATTTCACTTTCGGACTCGGACATAAAATTATTGTTTTATTAAATTTAAAAATTACGAGAAAATTACGTTTTTGATTAAAATTAATGGGGAAAATGAGGGGATGAGCACTTACAATGCGAAGTGAAGGTAGAACGAATTCTTCATTTTCCAATTTCTTGTTTCTTTTTTCTTCTTAACTCTAATGCCTTTAGGATCCGGTGAGGGTTTCCCAGGACTTCCTAGACTAAGGTTCCAATAGGTTTTATCGCGATGATTGAACCCTGGAGGTCTTTTCTTGAATCCTCGATCGTTTTTCGATGTCGTGGAACTTAGGACGATTTTTGTTCCAATCAATAGTTCACTTCACCGAAAGTCAATTTTTTGGATGGTTTCGCCAAATAAACCGTTAAAACAGACAGGAATCGCGATTTTTGTCGTCCGTTTTGGCAAATCCTACCGACTGCGCCAGTTTTGATCTCGGATTTTTGAAAAGATTTTTTTAAAAGCAAAAACTTTTTTATTGAGTTTACTGCGTCTCGTGGCTACAATAGAACTAACTAAGATATTTGTTACAAGTTGAATCTACTCTACAAAAGTATAAAAAGCTAAATAAGCAATATCTCATATTATATGGTTATGAAGCATTATTAATATGATTCCCATATGAGAGGTAAAATATAACTCGCTTGCCAAAACCGACGAACCAAGAGGATAGGACTGGCTTTTTTATATGCTAATTATTTTATGTTAATAGCGAGCAAATTGGAGCAAAACGTGGTGGATGATCGTATGAAAATTGTAAAGGGCTGCAAAGGCTTCAAAAAGAGTTTGAAACAGTTTTGACCAAGTGCTCTAGTTTAAGAATTTTGGATGATTATCGAATTTTGGATGATTATCGATCAAACTGTTCAAATTGATCATGTATTGTATGAATCAATGAGAATCTCAGATTAAATATAAGCCATCCAAAGGCCCTCCCATTACTTCCGTGCATGCTCTAGTTTTCAATTGAAGTGAATTGATTGACCAAGTCCGCCAAAAGCGTTATCGCTTTCGTGAAAAAATGTAACAACTTTTTATAACGAAATAATTTGATATTTTAATTCGCAAAATATCTGTGATTTATTACTAATTTTGCACTCAAAGGGCCGATTTTTGGCTAGGCTACAATTGATATAACACCCAAAATTAACCGCTAGTTGAAGTTATATGTCCGTTTAAACGATTAATGATCACGATCGCAACTTTCAATAAAATCTGATATTTGACATTTAAATGGTTTGAAACAGAAAATGCGTAAATTTTAAATCAGTCTCATACTAGATAAAGTTGCGATAGTAATAAATAATTAATCGTGTGAAACGGCCATAAGTCGCGACGACCTATTTTCAAATTTAACGCGCCGAGCGGTTGAGCGATTGAAGTCTTAGGACGCATACCAACAAGACTGAGACTGATTCGTCGTTTCCCACAGAATATCGGCTGGTTTCAGGTTTCTAACAACTGCCGGGTCGCATCTTAACATGGCTTCATCGAAACGGCGTAGATGGGCAACTCTAAAAACACGCTGGTCGGCAAGGTGTCCCGATTTATGATTCCCCCAGTGTACTAAGCAAAGTAGGGGACTCGCAAGTGTGCGACGCGAATAGCGACCCTGACGGTGACATGTCAAACGTTGGTGTCGGAAGTCACCTAACATCATGTACCACGGGGGACGGGAGCCCCACTGGGAAACCAGTGCCCCTCCATCTAGCGACGAATTCGTGGGGGCAGTGGTTGATGGCTACATGCTGGTCAGAGACCGGGGGGTTTGACCCCTGGTTTCGACGGGTGAGCTGCGTACCAACAGCTACAACCAACAGGTGTCGGCCTGCTTAGCCGGCAGGGTTTGGATAGAAACTTGATTCGACCAGTAATATGTTATTGGTACGCGCTGATTGGGCGCATCCCAATCCGTTGTCACATCGGTGACCGTGTCGGGTGTGTCGCAAGATGGGTACCGTACACGTAGATCCAAATCATAGTCGAAAGGCTCCCTGATGTCCCTACCTACTGACGCGGACCCTAACCTGAAGACTCACCTTGCCGTACTGTACTCCAATCACTCGTATTATTGTTTTAACTGTTAACGTTTTGATCTCTCTCTGATTCTCCCTCTCCAACCAATCCTCTGTTTGATGTTTGATGTTGTTCTGTCTGTGATGTACGCTGAGAGTAGAAGGACCCACCTCGACGCGGTTGGGGGCGGTAACACACTCCGTGGCGGCTCTCGTGGGGGTACCACTGCGCCGTGTGGCTAACGGGTCAGGAATGAATGAGCTCTTTGAAAGTTGTGTGAAAAGACAGATAACGGCTTGCCTGGGTGCTGTCATGGAAGGTGTGTGTGTGTGTGTCCCTACCTACTATCTAGCGAAACCACTGCCAAGGGAACGGGCTTGGAAAAATTAGCGGGGAAAGAAGACCCTGTTGAGCTTGACTCTAGTCTGGCGCTGTAAAAAGACATGAATTATCTCACCGTCGATTATGAGAACATATGTACTAACAAGGAAAACCTAGTACCTGTAGTCAGCAGATCCCAGCCGAACGTGTGTGATTTTCGTATTAACGATTAATCGGATATTCAGAAACGGTAGTGAATTTTGAGAACTTGCAAAGACAGAGTGGCTCTCCGAACCTCAAGAACCCCAATCTATCAAAGAACTGTCCAAGTGATCTTCATAAAGACTCCACGAGAATTGGAACAAAATAGTCCAATTCCTGCAAGGGAAATCACAGGCCTTCAGACGAAAATTGCTGACCCCGTCGACCACCCCTATAGTTCAGTAGGAGAAAGGATGAGCAAGGTCGTAATGTTAGTACAATTGATCAATGTCACAATTAAACGACGAACAAATTGAATCACTAGGAAACATTTTTCAAGGATTAAATCTACACTCACAATTTAATCAGATAAACGCACAACTGAATCAAATAACTCAACAAACCCCAAACCCCCAAACTTCTGAGCGAACTAATACCAACACTACTACGAATAATACCGATCAGGTAAATACTTCGAACATGGCGCGATTCAAACCAGAATACTTGGAATGCGTTCCAGAATTTGACGGTTATCCAAGTGAACTCAATAGATTTGTTTCTACTTGCGAAAGTCTTATTAAAGAATTTTATAATACAGCAGAACCAGCTGCTTTCCAAAATACAGTCATTTTGCATTCCATCCTTGTAAGACTTATCGGAAACGCCAGAATAGTTGCGCACATACAAAACCCTTCGAACTGGGCCGAACTTAAAGAAACCTTACAGAGAAACTTCGCCGATCGTCTCGATGAAACTTGTTTAAATCGCGATCTCGTCTTAATGCGGCAATATCAGAATGAGAAACCTCAACAATTCTTCGATCGTTGCCTACTGATCCTAAATTTGCTTTGTTCCCATGTGGACATGCACGAACAAACTCAGGAAGCGAAAAGGTTTAAGAGAACGCTCTACATTGACCTCGCCCTGAAAACCTTTTTATCGGGATTAAAAGAACCCCTTGGTACCACCATTAGGTGTATGCGCCCAAAAGACATAAAGAAATCCCTACAATTTATTTTTCTGGAGGATAATATTCATTATTTCCAAAACGTAACTACCAAAAACAATACGCAACCGCAACGCCCAACGTTCACACAACAGTCAAGACAAACACCACAAAGATTTTATAACAACTTATACAGGCAGCAACCAACGCAAAATTCTACACCCTATTGATCTTATAATAGCGGTGGATCCAATACACAAACGTACACTCAGACTACCAATAGCCATCAGCCCCGGTCGTCTTTTCCATCTCAACCCATTCAATTGCAATTTAAGAATAATATACCACTAAGAAAATTTCCAACAAATTCTCAGGTCTTTAAACCGTGCACCCCTCAGAACAAAAACGTCTTCAAACCAAATCCGAATAATCAAAAAGCTTTGCCAGCCTCCACACCTATGAGTACGTCGACAAGACAAACCTTTAAATCGAACACTTCTTCCTACCCTCAAAGACAATGGACCTCGGAGGAACTATTCTATACTGAAACTCATGACGACAATCAATTCGGAAATGACGAACCTTGTCAAGACTTTGACGAAGGACAACAATAATTTGACGAAACTAACTACGACACCGAAGCTAGTTACGATGACACCCAAAATGTTCAAATGGACTCACCTCCGAACGATCAGATATAACGCCAGAACTAAACTCGGAAATAATATCGATTGATGCAGCCAACATGAGCGAAATACCTTCCATTACGATACCGGAATATAACATCAAAATACTTATTGACTCAGGCTCAACGAAATCTTTCATAGATCCTAATCTCGCTTTCCAATTATTCCCCAATGCAATATACAATGACCCCTTTATAGTTTCAACTGTTTATCAAAAGTCCGCCCACAAATTTAGTTGTCAGATGCCAGCCTCAAAAATATTCAAATTATCACAACCTTCAACATTAAAATTCTACTTATTTCAATTCCATAATATTTTCCAAGGTTTAATCGGACTCGATAACCTCAAATTACTTCAAGCTCAAGTAGATTTTAACAAAAGTGTCCTAAAGACACCATTTGCCCAAATTAACGTTCAATATCAGAAAATTGGAAACAGCATAAATTTAATTACGGTCAAACCCCGTTCAGAACAAGTAATAAAAATAAAGACCACAATTGATAACGGCGAAATCATTATACCATATCAAAAAATCCATAATTGCGAAATTCCGGAATGCCTATCAACCGCCCAAAGCGAAGAAGCCTTAATAACAATTTTAAATAACACTACGAACCCAATTACTCCGAGTTTTACGGAACCCATCGTAGTTGAAGAGTATGACGGAGAGGAAATCTCGTCGTATGACCTTAATAATTTCGACGAATCACATACCTCCAACCGTCTAGACATATCGAAAATCCAAACTGAACACTTATATACAGGGAAAACATCAAATTGGAAATTTGTGTCGGGAATTCTCAGATATTTTCTATCAAGAAGACACCCCATTTGCGTTCACCAATCAGATCAAGCACAATAATAAAACCTCAGACGAAACACCCGTATACACGAAAACATACAGATACCCTTTTATTCATAAACAGAAAGTTGACAAGCAGATTACAATGGTGCTCGATCAGCAGATTATTAGACCCAGTAACTCACCCTGGTCTTCACCTATTTGGGTAGTACACTGGGGGAATCATAAATCGGGACACCTTGCCGACCAGCGTGTTTTTAAAGTTGCCTATCTACGCCGTTTCGATGAAGCCATGTCAAGATGCGACCCGGCAGTTGTTAGAAACCTGAAACCAGCCGATATTCTGTGGGAAACGACGAATCAGTCTGAGTCTTGTTGGTATGCGTCCTAAGACTTCAATCGCTCAACCGCTCGGCGCGTTAAATTTTAAAATAGGTCGTCGCGACTTATGGCCGTTTCACACGATTAATTATTACTATCGCAACTTTATCTAGTATGAGACTGATTTAAAATTTACGCATTTTCTGTTTCAAACCATTTAAATGTCAAATATCAGATTTTATTGAAAGTTGCGATCGTGATCATTAATCGTTTAAACGGACATATAACTTCAACTAGCGGTTAATTTTAGGTGTTATATCAATTGTAGCCTAGCCAAAAATCGGCCCTTTGAGTGCAAAATTAGTAATAAATTAGGGATCGACCGATACCGATATTCATATCGGTATATCGGCGATATCGGCACCTTCCGCCGATATTTCATATCGGCGTGACCGAGGTCCATAAATGCCGATACATGCGCCGATACCATGAATTTCACATTTAAATAATTTGATTAGGATTTTCATCAAATACTTTATTAAAGAATGAATAATAACAAACAATAAATTAAATAAATATTTCTCTGACTGTAACAAAACAGTTATTCAAGTTGAAAATAATAAAAATTTAAAAATTAACAAAAAAAAGTACTCACACGTGCGCGTATGCGAGTCTACAGGTTCTTACAGGTCGAGCTGCAGGACCACATGTATGAAATAACGTCAGGCACATGCGCGCCGATATATCGGCATTATCGGCGTTTTAGATAGGCCGATATGCCGATTATCGATATCGGCAAAAAACATGTATCGGTCGATCCCTATAATAAATCACAGATATTTTGCGAATTGAAATAGCAAATTATTTCGTTATAAAAAGTTGTTACATTTTGGCGGACTTGGTCAATCAATTCACTTCATTTAAAAACTAGAGCATGCACGGAAGTAATGGGAGGGCCTTAGGATGACTTATATTTTAATCTGAGATTCTCATTGATTCATACAATACATGATCAATTTGAACAGTTTGATCGATAATCATCCAAAATTCGATAATCATCCAAAATTCTTAAACTAGAGCACTTGGTCAAAACTGTTGCAAACTCTTTTCAAAGCCTTTGCAGCTCTTTACAATTTTCATAGGATCATCCACCACGTTTTGCTCCAATTTGCTCGCTATTAACATAAAATAATAAGCACATAGAAAAGCCAGTCGTATCCTCTGGATTCTGGATTCTGGATTAGGATTTGGAGGGTGAGTGGCTTGCGCCACTCTAGCACTTAGGCCTCTTACTTGGGCCCATTGTGCCACCCCTCCGGCGCAACTCCCTGCCGCCCGCCGCTAGTCCTCAAGCCAACCAACAGAGTTGATAAACTCGAGGACCGCACCGGGTGTGGTGTTGCTAATGTCGGCCATACTTGGCCAGAAGTCCCCTAGTATGGATCCTCGGGTCGACGCAAGCGCGGGGCAGTGACATAGCACATGCTCCGCTGTCTCGTCCTCTTCTAAGCACCCTCGACAAGTGGGATCGGTTACGACGCGAGTCGTATCCTCTTGGTTCGTCGGTTTTGGCAAGCGCAAGCGGTCACTCGCCGACACCAGGTAGTCTTACAGATTTGCCTGCGGCAGAATTTGAAACCAGATATATTCAATTATCTTAATTTCTAGAGTCATAACACGTCATTAACCGGAATGATAATTTTTCTACATTAAAAAGTCTGTATCAAATTCAACGTGAAACGGAAAATTAGTGAAAGTGCAATAATAAATTTGGCAAAAAAACATGAGCGGAGATCTTAAATGATCCCGTGCTCCATTTCAAGTAATCGATAACTCCTAAACTAGCGCACTTGAATCAAAAGTGCTACAACTTTTATCCGAAGAGTTTTATATGATTTTCTGCAGAAAACAATTTCGTATCAAATTCAACGTGAAATGGGAAATTAGTATAAAAACTCCAGAACGCCACAGTTTCTTTGGTTGGGATCCGATTTCAAAAACCCATCAACAAAAAATTATTTATTTTTCATGGACTACGAATAGAGCTTGTTACCAAATTTTTTCCATCAACTTCTTTTTTTAACATTGGTAAATTTATTATTTTAAGAGTAAAGTACGATTACTTCTAATTTAAAATTGAAGTATGTATTTTTCTCTTTACTATGGTATGTAGAAAGTGATCATTTTTTCAATTTTTATCCAAGAAAACGCATAAAAAGATTCGCCCGATTTGAATTAAATTTTAAAAAATGTCAGTTTCAGGAGTGCTTTGGATTCCAAAGCAAACGTGAAAATGACGTTATTTGTTCAATCCGACCAAATCTATCGAATAATTTTTTGCGTTTTTCTGATGATTATCAAGAAAAAATTACTTTTTTATTGGCCGATGGTGTAGAAAAAAAGATCTAGTTACTTCAACTTTGAATTGGAAATGATCGCGTTTTATTATTAAAAAAGTTAAATTTATCAATGTTGAAAAAAGAAGTTGAGGGAAAAAATTTGGTAACAAGTCCTATTCGTAGAGCATGAAAAATAAATCATTTTTTGTTAATGGGTTTTTGAAATCGGATCACGACAAAAAAACCTGTGGCGTTCTGGAGTTTTTATCAAACAGCCTGTATATCGAAAATAAAATTCAAGAGAAGATTTTAAATGAGAGATTCGTTCATTCTGGATTCTGGATTAGGATTTGGAGAATGAGTGGCTTGCGCCACTCTAGCACTTAGGCCTCTTACTTGGGCCCATTGTGTCACCCCTCCGGCGCAACTCCCTGCCGCCCGCCGCTAGTCCTCAAGCCAACCAACAGAGTTGATAAACTCGAGGACCGCACCGGGTGCGGTGTTGCTAATGTCGGCCATACTTGGCCAGAAGTCCCCTAGTATGGATCCTCGGGTCGACGCAAGCGCGGGGCAGTGACATAGCACATGCTCCGCTGTCTCGTCCTCTTCTAAGCATCCTCGACAAGTGGGATCGGTTACGACGCCCAGCGTGTAGAGATGTTTGTTCAGTCGGCCGTGCCCGGTCCATATCCCTACGAGTTTTCGGAGATTGTCTCTGGTTAGTCGTAGGCAAAATTTGGCTCTTTTGAGGGATGGTGCCTTGATGGCGGCCCTCCCCTGTCTGTAGCCTTCAGTCGATTCCCAGCGCGCAGAGTGTCTGGTCCGGGTGTCTTCTTTAATCAGAGTATTCAGAGTAGAAAGGGCTACCGGTAGCGCCGGCTCCGGCCCGATCAGGTGTCGGTCGGAGCCTTCGCGCGCCAGCCCATCTGCCTCTTCATTACCCTGTATTCCTGTATGTCCTTTCACCCATACAAGGTCTACGACATTTTCTGCCGCCAGTCTTTCCAGAGATAGGTGGCATTCCCAGACCAGCCCCGAGTTGATCCTGGACCCTCTCAGAGCTAGCAATACCGCTCTACTATCTGTCATGATGCGTACAGACTTGCCCCTGATTCCAAGTTCAGTGGCTCTTTTGGCCCCTTGAGTCACCCCCGTCAGTTCCGCTTGGAACACGCTGGAGTAGCATCCAAGAGCTAAACTGTCTCGCAGGTCTGGATCTTCGGAGAAGATCGTGCCTCGACTATTTTTGGAGCCGTCCGTGAAGATGTTCACGTCCGATGCTTTTTCTTCGCAACAGTTTATTTCAATGTCATAACGCCTTGTGAAGTTGTATTTCACCGGGATGCGATCAGACCTCGCCCCCAGAATAGGTACTCTCATGAGCGCCTCATTCAGGATGCGAGTGTGACCGCCATCGTGGTTTCTGTCATTCCATAGACCCTCAGCCCGCAGTCTCAAAGCCGTCCCCAGAGCCACCTCCTCGACGTACAGGTCGAGGGGAGGCAGGCAGAGAATCGTCTCCAAGGCCGCAGTTGGGGTCGTCCTCATAGCCCCAGTCACTGCCAGGCATATCAGCCTTTGGATGTGACTTATATGAGCCATCTCGTTCCTCTGTCTGGTTCTGGGCCACCAGACGAGCGCACCGTAGCAAAGCATGGGTCTGATGACCGCCACATATAGCCAGAGGACGATCCTAGGGGATAGGCCCCAAGACCGCCCAACAGCCCTGCGGCATTGCCAGAAGGCCGCGCATGCCTTGCTCACTTTTAACTCCAAGTGTCTTTTCCAGTTGAGTTTGCTGTCAAGTACGATTCCCAGGTACTTGACTTCCTTCGTTAGACTAAGTTGGGTTCCCTTAAGTCTAGGTAAGGTCATTGCACCTAGCTTTCGTTTTTTCGTGAAAAGAACGAGCTCCGTTTTCGCGGCGTTTACCGAGAGGGAGCGTTCCGTTGTCCATTCATCAACTATGTTCAGCGCGCTCTGCATAATGTTGCAGAGTATGCTCTCATGTTTACCCGTAAGCAGGATTGCCAGGTCATCTGCATAGCCAATAGTGCGGAACCCCGACTCATTGAGCCGGCGCAGCAGGTCGTCAACTAATATGTCCCATATTAGCGGGGATAAGACTCCACCCTGTGGACAGCCCTTGCTAACGACACCCCTGACGGTGCAATCCCCTACACTTATCTGTATTGCTCGCCACTCCAGGGCATGCCGAATCAGCCCACACAACATGGGGGTTACGGCGTGTTCCTGTAGTGCCTTGGTTATGCTTTCGAAGGTTGGTCGGTCAAAAGCGCCTTCGATGTCTATAAACACTCCCAGGGTAGATGATTTGACCTCCATCGACCTCTCGATTCTGCTCACCACTGCGTGTAGCGCAGACTCGGTCGATCTTCCTGGGATGTATGCGTGTTGACTGGGATGAAGAGGGCGTTCCACTAGCGCCGTATCCCTAATCTCTCTGTCGCACAATCTCTCTAAGGTCTTTAGAAGAAAAGACGTTAGACTGATAAGCCTATAGGATTTTGCCGCGGAGTAGTCCGATTTCCCCGGTTTTGGTATAAATATTACTTTAACTTCCCTCCATTCCCCGGGAATGTATCTGAGGACGATACACGCCCGGAAGATTCGCACCAGGTGGTCTAGTATGATCTCCAAACCCCAGTGGAGTAGAGCAGGATACACGCCATCCAGCCCGGGTGATTTATAAGGAAGGAACGATTTGATAGCCCAAGCTACTTTTGAAGCACTTGCAATGCGAGCGGCCACAGCCCAGTCTACAGCAGTAGGGTCCGGGGCGACGTACTCGGGCCAAACAAGGTCAGGTGCTACCGTACAATCTGGGAAATGTGTGTCCATCAGCACCCCCGCAGTCTCCGCTAGGTCGGTAGTGTAGGTACCGTCCCCTCGCTTCAAACTGCTGGGTTGTTGATTTGGGTCTTTCGAGATGATCTTCTTCAGTCGGGCGGCTGAGGCAGTGGACTCTATGCCACCACAGAACGATCTCCATGCCTCCCGTTGTCTTTTGCGAATCAACCCTTTGTACACTTTCCGGTGCTCGTTGTAAGCTTCCCAGTCCGTGACATTTCGGGTGGTTCTGGCTCTGTTGAAGAGTTTCCTGCTTCGCGTCCTGAGGTTGCCAAGTTCTGTGCACCACCATGGTGTCGCACGACCCCCGACAGCCGCAGTGCGCAGCGGGCAGGTACTTTCATATGATTTGATGATACTTGATCTCACAGATGCAACGCCCTGCTCCACCTGCTCAGCCGTTGTGATGTCCTGTGGTATATGTGAGGCTCCCAGGGATCTCTCCAGGTGCGCACGAAACGACTCCCTGTCTGTCTTCCTGGGGTCCCGGTGGGGGCTGCTCACTATTTCACAGCACTTAATGTTGAAACTTATCCATCGGTGATCGGACATGGACACCTCGGGTGCCACATGCCAATCCGCGATCTTACTTGAAATGTTTGCGGATGCCAGGGTGATGTCTATCACTGTTTGGCACCTAGAGGTGACGAAGGTTGGTTCGCTCCCTCTATTAACAATTTCTAAACTAGTGCTAGCAATATATTCTAGTAGTGTCTTACCTCGATTGTTGTTGTCGGCGCTCCCCCAACTTGTGTGGTGAGCGTTCGAATCACATCCAATAATGAGGTGTTTATTTCCGGCCTCACAGTACTCGACGAGGTCCGTCATCTCTCTTGGAGGTGGGGGTCCTATCGAGTTGATCGGCAGGTAGATTGATGCGATGATTACATCTTTTTGTTGCCCGTCCCCCGTATCGCAGCTGACACGTACAGCCGTTAGGTCCCCGGTGCAGAACTGCGGTACTAGGTTGGCTTGAAATTGCCTCGGTATGTATATACACGTCCTAGGCCTGCCAACATTCTGTGTTACCCCCAGTACCACTTAATTTGCCCAGTCCACAGACCTGGCCTTTTACGCACCAGGGCTCCTGGATAAGGGCTATTTTGTTGTTTTAACGCTGTCCAGGTGGCGGCACAAAGTTGCGACCGCCGCCCGGCAGTGTTGGGGGTTTGTTTGTATGAAACTTACTTTGGTTGCCATCCGTGATCCGTAACAGTTTGAGAAGGACCGGGTTGTCAAATGACAGCCTGGTTCCTCAAATGACGGACGGTCCTGTGGCCGTCGAGGAGGCCGCCCGGTCGGTCGACTGTTCGTCCTCCTGGGAGGGAGCATCGACCTCACTGCGAACAGTGGAGGCGGCCTGGTGGAACTCCACCTTTAGGGAGGTGAACAGGTAGTTCAGCCTCCCTTGTTTGCTGTCGAAGGATTTGACGACGGCCTCCCTCACACCAAAGACAAGAATGGTCCCTTTCGGGACATCCTTGGCCGCGGTGTGGAAGGTCTTCCACTCCCCGACTTTTGCCCATGGATTTTGGGCCGCCAAGCGTCGCAAGACTACCTCCGTTTCCGCCGGTTCGCCCGGAATCCACAGAGTCATCTTGGTCAGCTTTGGTAGCTGATCCACGGGGCTGACGTCCAGCTTTGCACCTTCCCATTGGGGGGGCAATTCTGCGATGGTCTTCTTTAGCCAAGCTAAAGAACCGTCATTTTCGCAGTTGATCCTAAGGACCTCCTGTGAGTAGTTCCAGGACCGGAAAATAGGTGAGCTGGCCGAATCCCTGGACAGTTCCCTATCCAGACATTCCGTCAACCTGGCCTGCAATAACTCGACCCAGGCAGGTTTGATCCTGCCGAGGGAATTAGAGTCCCAGTCCTGCTTGTCGATGATTGCCACTCTCAGGTGAGCGCCAACCATCCCACTATAGGTCCCCTCCTGAACAGGTCCGGAGGGCCGTTTCGAAGGGCCAGACATCCCGCTCGCCTGCCGCGCAACTCTCTTATTGGGATTGACACCCGGAGAGTGTGCGGAGATTCGTTCATAATTCCGACGTGACACAACCATGGAAAGTTCGTTTGGTGCACGTTTTGAATAGACGAAGACGGATATATTTCTTCATTGTTATCTAGGGGTTTCAAATTCTGCCGCAGGCAAATCTGTAAGACTACCTGGTGTCGGCGAGTGACCGCTTGCGCTTGCCAAAACCGACGAACCAAGAGGATAGGACTGGCTTTTCTATGTGCTTATTCTTTTATGTTAATAGCGAGCAAATTGGAGCAAAACGTGGTGGATGATCGTATGAAAATTGTAAAGAGCTGCAAAGGCTTTAAAAAGAGTTTGCAACAGTTTTGACCAAGTGCTCTAGTTTAAAAATTTTGGATGATTATCGAATTTTGGATGATTATCGATCAAACTGTTCAAATTGATCATGTATTGTATGAATCAATGAGAATCTCAGATTAAAATATAAGCCATCCAAAGGCCCTCCCATTACTTCCGTGCATGCTCTAGTTTTTAATTGAAGTGAATTGATTGACCAAGTCCGACAAAAGCGTTATCGCTTTCGTGAAAAAATGTTACAACTTTTCATAACGAAATAATTTGATATTTTAATTCGCAAAATATCTGTGATTTATTACTAATTTTACACTCAAAGGGCCGATTTTTGGCTAGGCTACAATTGATATA
This sequence comes from Salpingus planirostris, assembly GCA_949788335.1. Classification (NCBI taxonomy): domain Eukaryota; kingdom Metazoa; phylum Arthropoda; class Insecta; order Coleoptera; family Salpingidae; genus Salpingus; species Salpingus planirostris. The sequence continues at coordinate 206,649 of CATKUT010000009.1, forward strand.
ACACCTAAAATTAACCGCTAGTTGAAGTTATATGTCCGTTTAAACGATTAATGATCACGATCGCAACTTTCAATAAAATCTGATATTTGACATTTAAATGGTTTGAAACAGAAAATGCGTAAATTTTAAATCAGTCTCATACTAGATAAAGTTGCGATAGTAATAAATAATTAATCGTGTGAAACGGCCATAAGTCGCGACGACCTATTTTCAAATTTAACGCGCCGAGCGGTTGAGCGATTGAAGTCTTAGGACGCATACCAACAAGACTGAGACTGATTCGTCGTTTCCCACTTGCCAGATTCGCAGTATTGTCATCGAAAACAACAAATTGAATCAATTTAACATCACGATGGTCAGTATTTACCACTTCCTGGTGGTGAGATTTTTTTCATATTGGTGACATGTGGGCACCCCATTGAAAGAAAACTCTGTCCGGTTTATCATAATTTTCGTGATTACAGTTTTCGAACAAAAGCTAAAAAACGAATGAAAAATCACAACTTTGATGGCCTGTAACTCCGTTACCGTGCAAAATCGGACATAGGTAAATTGGATTATTTCTTACTCATTTTCACTCAGGAATGCACCCCTGAAATATCTGTATCGAATATCGGGACACCCTGTACACCTTCATCAGTTTGATATCGGAGCGGAAGTTCGGTCCAAATATTATTCAATTCCCATGAATTTAATTGATTGATAACTAAATTCTAGCCGGTTAACGATAATATTTTTATACTCTGCTCAATATTTTGGAGCGCCATGACCAGAGCAAGAGCTGATGATAGAAACTTCTGTCTCCCCGCATTGATTGAGTGATCGACATATTCTCAGGGGTTCGGTGGGGTTGAAGATGGTGGTAACGGTGGTGGTGGTATCGATGGTGACAGAGCCAACGGTGGTGCATATGATGGATATCTTGTCGTAACTTGTTCCTGCATCCTCATGATGATAATAAAAATCACTATCGAATACAGACTAGTCTACAATGTCGGATGAATTGATCCAACTATTATGCTCATTATCAAAGCCGAGATATTTAACGTAGATTTTATCCCCCTTCCAGCGTAAAATTCGCTCAATCAAATAGATATCTTCATGAGTGGTCCGCTGTAATTCATATCCGTAAAAACTTCCCAAAATTGATGAACGATCGACTCCTTGTAATAAATATATAATAGGATCTGTCATGTTCACTTTACATATTTGAAATAATTCCGTAGTCCGGGAGGGGAGATAACCTTTGCGGAATAAATGCTTCTCTTTACTGATCCGTACAATATCTCCAACTTTGAATTTTGGCTTAGTCATTGATTTGATTGGATTGAGGTACACAGCCTCTAAAATAGCTCGCTCATTTTTCTTTGTAATATCAATCGGTTTCATACCCGTCGTACGATGGTTGAATTTTAATTATATGTAGAAATCACCCGATCTAATCGACCGTCGATCCAATTGTAGGAGTCTTCTAATGTGAATAATTTGTAAAGTCTACCTTTGATGGTTCGTATTTTACGTTCTACTATAGCCGCCTTCATCACACTGTATGTACTGTAATGATTTACGTTGAATTTCTTCATGAGATTCTCGAATGATTGATTATAAAACTCTTTTCCCTTATCAGTTTGTAAATTTTTGGAAATCCTATGAGTTTTTTCGATGCATTTATTCATTATCAAACTCATGGCGGCCGTCACATCCTTCCCACATTTCGATTTCACAGCTTCAGTCCATACGTACTTGGAAAATCCATCGATTATCACTAAGATATATTTTAAATCCGCGATTTTGACGAGAATAATCTGTAAAGTCTGCCAAGTCAGCTTGCCACAGGTCATGTTTCCCACGCATGATAGTACGTCGGCGAGGAAATGCTCGCCTTGCAGGTTTATATATATAATTCACAATTTGGCTCCTTTACACTGATACGACGATTTTTTTCTACAATTTCTTCTTGATTTCGACCCATGGCTTTAACGATGCACCCGCTATATTAGACGGAATAACCTCCTGGAGAGGGTGTTTTTTCTTTATAAGAGTGTTCATCGTGTGGTTTACTTTTGAAGTCGATGACATTTTATCCAGTGGCGTATGAATATGGGTTTTACTCACTTCAAATATCCTCTGCCATTTCTCGTCTAATATTTTTACGATTTAATTGAACTCATCTTCCACTCTTCTAAAATTGGAATTTAATGCAGTATCCACGTACTCCATTTGACAAAATAACTACCGTTGGTGGCGCTGCGATCGCTTCAAAAAACGCGTATTCCGCGCCCGATTTCTTAGCAGTGCTTTGACAGATTTTTAGATTCCGTGTTGTAAAGCAAATTTTCGGCACTCTAGTGTTTTTAAAATACTGTACAACTCATAAGAGGTAAGCATGGTTCAATTGACACATTTATTGTTTATAAACATTCCCTTACTGTGTACATTCCAGGCGTAATTATGGAGGAACATACATTTTTAAGGTTAGGGGAAATTTTCCAATACCTCAATGCGACCCCTGATAGCAGGTGCATTGTCGAAGGAGAACAAGTCTGCAATGCGAAGCACGTCATTCTCTGTGGGAAAAAGCCAAATTCCGACAAAAATTCTATTGATCTTGTGGGTCTTTGCCTCCAAACGTCGGGACTACAAAACTCTCCTCATGAAATTGATGGAAAACTTCGAGTACTTTCAAGTGGTGACGTCAAGATTGAGGGAATGAAATGCTCCTGTAAAGCCGGCCTTTCAGAAACATGCAAACATGTGTCTGCTGTTTTGCTACAGTGCTCTAGGTTGTATGGCAACAGAATAAAAGAGGCGAATTATCGTGCCCTAGCGATTTTGATGATACAGCACATAAATAGTTATTGTTTAGGTTTTTGTGTCTGCTGGTCGTTTTTGTTACAGGATGCAGATTAACAGTTTGGAAAGTCTTTCTTCTACGGATGTGGAATGCTACTGGAGTCACAAAAAATCAAACACAAAAGAAAAGTATGCTCCAATCCGAATAAGAAGCTACCCATGTTTGGAGAATACCACAAAAAGGAGAAAGACAGTGAGAGATTTGACGGAAGAAGAGCTGCGATGCGTTCTTATTTCAGGTTTAAAAGTTGCTTCCGAATCTAGCCTAAATAAACATCGGTAGGGGAATGAAGTATAGCAGATTTGTAATAATAAATTTCTAATTTGTAGATTAGGAAGACCAAAATCTCTTCAGGGAGCATCTGTGGCCACTTCATCGAAAAATGGTGACGCTGTAACCGCACAGAATGTTCAGGAGATTGAACCGTTTGAAGTTACATTTTTGAAACATTGTGAATTCTCACAATTTATCTTTGACCTTTCTGTTACTGTGAAAATTGAAAATTTCGATCTACGCGATTGTTGTTTGGAAAAATGGGAGTCAATCAAAAATTGCAATAAGATAGAGGCTCTCAGATCTTCACAAGGCTCACATGAATGGCATACATTCAGGCGGTTTAGACTCACAGGTGATAGAAATGAAGTGAAAAATCGTTGAATTCTGCAGATTTTCATTTTTCTTTAGGAAGCAACTGTTACTCTATTTACACGTACAGTCTTGAGAAGGACGAGGAATCGTGGGAAAAAAAATCGAAAAGTTGTTTTTACCCAAAAAAATTTAGCAATGTGTATACTAGACATGGTCAGACTGAAGAAAAAAATGCCCTGAATGTATACAAAGACAGCACAGACGATATAGTGATTGATAATATGGGTGTAGTAATCTCTGAGCGATTTCCATGGCACGGATTTTCACCCGATGGAATCGTATGTGACCAGAACGGAACACCTTCCAAATTATTGGAAATAAAATGCCCTTTCAATGGTAAATACTATATAACTATTACGCAGTGGTTCCATAGTACATCGAACTATAATCACATGTTTTTAGGAAAAGATGAAAATTCGGACACATTTGCAACAAAATGTAAATTTCTAAAAACTTCTCCAGATGGCATTCTTCTTAGAGAGAAACATTCTTATTTTGGTCAAGTCCAACTTGGTATGGCACTTTTGAATTTAAAAGTTTGCGACTTGATTCTTTACTCTAGCTATTCACAAACCTTTTCAAAATTGGAAATTCCTTTCAATCCTACTTTTACTACAAAATTAATTTCTGTAATATCCACAAAATATTTCACAAAAATGCTGCGTTTTCTTTGTGAGGCAAATGATGAATAGTTGCTTATATGGTTGCTTAGTTTTACACGTCATTATTGACTTTTTCTTGACATTTTCACTACCAGCATAGTCATAAGTACTTATGACACTTATGACAGCATACTCGCAAGCGCACTTATGACAATGCTACCAGTTAATAAGTAGATCACAGCTGAATAAGGACCATGCAAATTCACATTCCTAACATGTTTAATTCATTTTTCACTCCCTAAATTTAAAATAAAAAACGGGATTTCTAAGATTAGTTTATTTTACTTCCTCTACCTACTCAACTTCCACTTAAATCTGAAAAATACAGTGTTGTGGTACTGTAGTGGTTGTATCTCACTCTTGAACGGACACAGGATAGGAGTTTTGATTCAAAGTTGTGTTTTCAGTGTACCACTTTATTTAGAAAGCAGGTTGACATCTTAACATTTTGTGGTGCTAAAGTAGCCTCTAAGAAGGTTTTGACAATTATAAGCTGCAGGGCAGCTTAGAAATAGTTTTAGTTTATAACAGAATATTGCGTCTCATTCAAATGCAATTAGACTTAGATGAGACTTTTAAAGCTTCATACAAAACACCATATCTTATTTCGAATGAAAAATGCTGAACCATACAGACACTGTTGTTCGCAAATCTGTGTGTTATCACCGTAGAAAATTCTAGAATAGGAAGAGACATTTTACGAATACATCAAATAATTATTTCACGCGCGACAACAAATATTTTGTGCGCGTATCTAATTGACTGAAACTTTGATTACTTTGTAACAACGGTAGGCAATCAAAATTTATCATCTGAAAATAAAGAATTCTGTAAATTCACTATACCACCACAAATAGTTATGATGGAATCTATGTGTCGTACCAAGGACCACGGGATTGATGTGTTTAGAATTTTGAATAAACGCAGTCGTTGGTTTACACGTTCAACGTGTACTCTCGCTCTGGCAATTTCTCGATTTTTACGAGACTCAGACTCGGAAAATTGTTTTTGTTTTCGTAAAAATGAAGGTCTTATCATTTTAATGAAGAGATTTATGCAAATTTCGTCTATTAAAAAACCCTTATCCACCATCACCGCATCAATATGAGGTTCTAGCATGTAGATAATGCCACTTTCCTCAAAAATGGTTTTATCAGATGTACGACCACCATAAGCGTCTGATACAAATGTTAGGAGCCCAGCAGGGCTAACTCCAGTCATAATCTTGACTGTATGTCTCTTTTTGTACTGGGAATACGTTCTTACGCGGCAACATAAACATTTAGGCTGGTTAATTGATATTTCAGTACAGTCTAGAATAACTCGCACATTTTCAAAGCCTTGAAAACAAATTGGAATATTTTGTCTACACTCTTCTATGGACGGCCACACAATGAAAGCTTTCATTATTTTGGCTAAAATTTGGACAAACTCATCAAAAATTTTCAAACAAAATGATGGCGAAATGTTGAAGAAAAATGATATGACCTTAAAGGTTATGCCTAATTTCAGTTTCATAAATACTGATAAAACACAATCATGAGTGTCTAGAATATTTTTCCTTCTTCGAGGATAGAACTTATCAATTAAATCACAGATGCAGTTTAACAAATTGAAAGTTTGAATACCACTAATGGAATTAAGAGTTGATTCTGACTTAATGTTCCGCCAAAACTCAGTTTTGAAGTCTCCACTGGAAACTTGGATGCTTTCATCTTGTGTGGTTTTCAGATTATCAGCTTCCGAGAGAGCTCCACATAATTGCAATATTCCATTGACTGCTTCTCTCTCCCGTTCAGAAAGTTCAGCTTCAAAATGTAAATCTAAATTATGATCAATGGGATGTACTTCCTCTGTTGGGGTAGTTGAGGTCGTCCCCAGTAACTTTTCTCTAAGTTGTTGACGTCTGAACATCCTCTCTCTTCGAGCACATTTCAATGACGACAAGTTCTTTGTTATATTCTTCTTACTTGGCGCACAGGGTAAATTTTGGGAAGGAACAGCAGTAGACTTCAAATAAGGAGACACTTTAGAAGAAACTGGACCTGAAATTAGCAGGATTAAGGATCTTTAGTGACATTTTTTAATTTGTAAAATTATTACTCACCAGATTTCACTTTGTAATCCTCCTCCTTAAAATGTTTAGAGCATACTCTTGAATGTTTTCCAGCTGGTTTGGACAACAATAAAATGTTCTCCCAAGCCTTCCGGCGATCAATTTGTTCCTCATTATCAAAAGCGTTGGTTATCTTAACCTTATTTACTTTTTTTTTTGGAAAATAATGAAAATGAACAGCGGAATTTTTCGATTTTCGGGAACTACATCCGTGAACACAACAATTAGTATTGTTTTTAATCGGGCTCATCGTGATTATGAGACGTAAAAAGATAAAACAAGTCACAGGGTCTCCATATTCACAAAATTCACATATGGTTGTGTGGAAACGTTACGCGTTTTTTGAAGCTTATTCGTTTTACCGTCAGAGGGCGTATAGAACTGGAAACAGCGCAATAGTCACTGGCATCGGTGGGGCTCATAACATTGGTAATTTTTTTATTCAACGCATCGTAATCTCTATCTTCATTCAAACTCAAGGAATTAAATGCCTTCACCATTTCTTTGATATGAACTTATGAATACATTATTATCGTCACTGACATGTCTAATGCGATTAGATCTACGGAACTTGTCGACACTCATGATGACCGTTGGGAGTTGACTGATCTACATACGGATTGATGCGAAATTAATATATCACTTAAACTTCACGCAATTCCTCTTCGATCGCTATGATTTCGTTGTTATGAGATGTATTACCAGCTCGCCGTGATGCACTCAAAAGCCCCAAACGTTCCACAATTAATATCATCCCAATAAATGTACTCTACCGGTTTTTCATTATATTTCATTGGATGATTCAACATTGGGTGATGGTATGTTTCGGAGTAACCTTTGCCGACATGTGAATGAGATACACCTTTCTTGGTTTTTGATTGAAGAGATTGAAATATGGGACGTATTAATTTATATTTTTTGCCTTTACTACCCATAACTTTTCCATCTTGACGATATAAATTCGCCACTCGCGCCCACCATAAATAAGCTTCCAAATCTTCTGATTCGTATTTGTCATCATCTCATAAAAATCAGCTCATAAATACCACGTGTCCCTTTGATCAAGCGTTGATCAATTTTGAGGCCACCATTTGAATGGATTTTCATCGGAGTTCTGCCAATAAGCCATTCGTCGTTCCCCGTGGTATATTGCACATTACGATGATCCATTTTTCGTTGATCATTATCGAATAGGAATTTCCTAACATATGGTTTTGCAATGTCGGGCATTCTTCCCAACATTTCAGAGAGTAGAAAGGATGATCTCGATCTTATCGTCACGTCTTCCTCATCCTCATCAGTATTCTCCTCTTCATTCACATTATCCTCTTCTTCTTCACCCAAATCCCCCTCTTGTTCTTCATCCCCATCATCTCCGACCCTATCATCAATACCATCCACACCATCCAGTGGATCTAGTGGTTGCGGTTGACGCTCTTGCTTTAATCGTTTAGGTTGAGGGGTGGATGATGATGTTGTAGACATGAACATTTTACTTCTTTTTAGAGTATGCCCTCCCATATCTTCCGGTGATGGTGTCCTCAAAACTGGGCTCAGGGGTTGTGATGCCGAATTTGCTTGCGGTAAACTTTCCAATGAGGATATTACCGGTTCAAAAACTTCTTCCACTGCCTGTTTTTGATGCAGACGATCCAATTTTAATGATTCAAATTTATTTTTCACATTTCGTGATGCCTCGATCACTTTCTTCTTCAGAGTGGTATTCATGATGACAATAACGACGACGACGATGGCGAAGATGCTCTCGATAGGAAAGTAGCTATCAAACTACATGTCACGCACAAGGACTACATCAATATGTAGCTGTCGAATCCTTTACGATAACGCCCCTTAGTGATATGATCATCTTTCGAAATTACGAAGAATCCATGTCTATCCTTCCAGCATTGACCACACATATTTTTAAATTCGGAAAATGTCGGAATATCGGCACCCACATGCTCCATGTACACATTTTTCAAATTTTTATCATCTTGCTTGAAAACTACTGAAAAATTTGTATTATCTCGAATGAGGTGCTTGGGAATACTCATATAACTTTGGGCTAGATAGAAACTGTCAACATTTCTATGCCTACCCATACTGAAGTATTTTCGTATATTGTTCTGTGCACCGCATACCACATCATCGAATATGAACACAGAGTTTATTTTGGCCTCTGACGGATCCATAATGTCCTCGTTTTCATTGAAGGGATAATAGCCAAGTTCGGGTATACGTTTCAATACCTTATCCAGCATTTGGAATTTTGATTGGTAAAGCGACTTCAAATACACATACACATTCTCAAAGCGAAGTCCATTGGATTCCAAGAGAAGGCTCATCATCACATTAGTTTTACCACAATTTGAGGGGACGATTATTAGTGCACGTATCGAATTTGGGAGAAGTCCTCCGTGACGTTGTACTTGGTTGCGGTGATGAATATCATCGTCGGTATCTTGATTGCGTATAGGTAATTTAGCATTCTGTGGCACGAACCGCATTTTGATGGATACTGATCCATATTCATAATGATTCACCAATATACAGCCTGATTCAAAATTGTTAGACCAACGCTTCAGGGTAGGTTCCTCTCGTCAAAATAGTGATAAAAGTTCCTATAAAGGGAGTCCGCAAGTGGTCAATAAGGGAGTTATTAGGCCTCGAAGTCTGCTGGTGGCCAATTTATCATCGCTCATAACTCGCTTAATTTATGGTTTAGAACTTTCAGGTTTGGAATATGAGGAAAACAATTGAAAAACTAAACGTTGAATCCTTTGGTGACCCATGAATACCGTGGTAAGTGATTAAACGAACCAAAAAAGAAGTCATCGGCAGATAGAAATCACGATTATTTTGTGTGGGTAAGTATCTGGACTGTTTCTAGTGATTTTTCAGCTTCAGTGTACTTTTTCAATTTTAAAAATGTAGGGGTACCTCAGTGCAAATGTGAGTAGTTTTCGAGATATTATTTTATCAACTTTTGCAGGAATGGTGTCGGTAGCCGAAGCGGCCGACAAGAATGAGACCAACAATCGTTTCTAAATAAACAATCCTTATTTAAATTTTTGTACATTCATCGTAAAAAGTTCAAATTATTAAACGACCGCTCGGAAAAAAATGCCACAGAACCGAAAATCGTAGGTAATTTTAAATTTGAAAATTAGGTCCACGTTGATTTTTTACATCAAAACAAATACTGATTACATGGAAAACCCTCTGTCATTTTCGAACTTTCCGAAATCAAAAGTATTTTTTTGGACGACGAATGTACAAAATTTTTAATATTTCTGTTTATTTAGAAACGATTGTTGGTCTCATTCTTGTCGGCCGCTCCGGCTACCGACACCCTACATGCAAAAGCTCATAAAATAACTAATATCTCGAAAACTACTCACATTTGCACTGAGGTGCCCCTACATTTTTTAAATTCAAAAAGTACACTGATGCTGGAAAATCACTGAAAACAGTCAAAATACTTTCTGCCACAAAATAATCCTGATCTTTATCTGCCGATGATCACTTTTTTGGTTCGTTTAATCACTTACCCCGGTATTTGTGGATCACAAAAGTATTCAACGTTTACTTTTTAAATTGTTTTCCTCATATTCCAAACCTGAAAGTTCTAAACCATAAATTAAGCGAGTCATAAGCGAAAATAAATTGGCCACCAGCAGACTTTGAGGCCTAATAACTCTCTTATTGACCACTTGCGGACCCCCCTTTATAGAAACTTTTATTACTATTTTGACGAGAGGAATCTGCCCTGATGCGTTGGTCCAACCATTTTGAATCACCCTGTATATACAGTGCGCGTCAAAAGTGCCCCACCCCCTAAAAAATTTTGAACAGGTAGAAATTTTTGAAATCGCTCGGACAGGTCGATTTTTATTTTCAATGAAGCATCTTTTCACGCAAATTTTGTTTCTCTAACATTTCCGGTTTGACCGGAAATGACCGCAACTTTGTTTTTTAAATAGACACACCTGATTTTTTTTTCATTTTCGGATTCTACGATTTTTTCTGGGTTAGAAAATGTCATCACCGCTCAAAATTTTTGAAATTTTTTATCTCGCGTGTGATCGGCCATTTTGGAAACGGCTGAAGTTTTCAAAAAACGCTCGGACCCGTCGATTTTCTTTTTTAATTCTGCATCGATTCCAGCAATTTTCATCCCTGTATCATTTTTGGTTTGACCGCAAATGACGGTAACTTTGTCTTTTAAATGGATGCACCTGATTTTAATTGACGGTCATTTGCGGTCAAATTTATAATTTAGAGCGACTCGAATTTTTACTATCAACTCGAACGCATGGAATTCATACTATTAAATATACATGCAGATCTCTGAAAAGTAGCAACTTTTGAGGTTGGCGGCCATCTTGTGGGCCCAGAACCTACCTCCTTACTCACCCGCGATATAAAAATTGACGGGTCTCGACGATTTTCTATTCCCCTCGTGGTATCCGAGAAATTCAGAGTGGGTCCTTTTCAAAAAATCACCCTGTATAAATCTATATTCCTTGCCTTTCAGCTTTAGAAGGCCCCTGCCACTTCTACACGTTATCCACATCTCAATTAACAACATTTTCAATAATAATAAACAGCATTGAATAAACAAAAAGCAAATTTCTCCTATCATTCCCACCCCAATTTACCCCTCCATTTCATTACTTCTCTCATCCACTCCAATCCTCCCATCCTCATTCATTCAGCAGCGCATTCCTTCATTCTTCCGTTTCTTTGATTCCCTCGGTTGATTATGTAAATCGGCTTTTTTTAATCCGCCTCTATTTTCTCACAAGAGTAATAATATAATCACTTTGGATTGATAGTTTACTCAAATTTTTTTGAGGTTAAGTTGATGAATCTGAACCAAACTTTGAAAATTTTTTCACATCAAGGGCAATTTTCGGATTCAACGTCGCTGTTTCCAATCTGGACACTTAAATACAGATTTCAAAAAATCTGTTTCAATTTCAATCGGCTTTTTCACATTACGTTTTTGAATTTTCAGTTTTCAACAACTCACTGCCCTTATTCTGCCGCGTCGTTCTGATTTTTCGCGAATTTGCCCCCTAGACTTCATAGCTCACGAGCCAGCTACTAAAAATGGGCGGAACCATGCGTGAATCACGTGACTACTATTTACGTCGTCATCAAAATTGAAAATAGTCATTTTTAGGGCCTCAAGAGCCTTAATCCGAGCGTCTACTCAGTGAAGGGAGGACTTTCAGAAAATGCAGTCAAAAAAAAAGTCGTGGACGACCCCATTGTAGCAACTAAATTGATTAATTGTTCCAACGGGTGCTCGCGTTTGATTGGTCGCGGTGTTCGCGCGATTATTCGAATAGGAAGGATTACTAGGTCGCGTTTCGTTTTTGAGTTCATCTTGGATCTGTTCGGCAATCATCGACAAGCAGGACTGGGACTCTAATTCCCTCGGCAGGATCAAACCTGCCCGGGTCGAGCTATTGCAGGCCAGGCTGACGGAATGTCTGGATGGGGAACTGTCCAGGGATTCGGCCAGCCCACCTATTTTCCGGTCCTGGAACTACTCACAGGAGGTCCTTGAGATCAACTGTGAGAATGACAGTTCTTTAGCTTGGCTAAAGAAAACCATTGCAGAATTGCCCCCATAATGGGAAGGTGCAATGCTGGACGTCATCCCTGTGGATCAGCTACCAAAGCTGACCAAGATAACTCTGTGGATTCCGGGCGAACCAGCGGAAACGGAGGTAGTCTTGCGTCGCTTGGCGGCCCAAAATCCATGGGCAAAAGTGGGAGAGTGGATGACCTTCCACACCGCGGCCAAGGATGTCCCGAAAGGGACCATTCTTGTCTTTGGTGTGAGGGAGGCCGTCGTCAAATCCTTCGCGAGCAAACAAGGGAGGCTAAACTAATTGTTCACCTCCCTAAAGGTGAAGTTTCACCAGGCCGCCTCCACTGTTCGCAGTGAGGTCGATGCTTCCTCCAAGGAGGACGAACAGACGACCGACCGGGCGGCCTCCTCGATGGCCACAGGACCGTCCGTCGTTTGAGAACCAGGCTGTCTTTTGACAACCTAGTCCTTCCCAAACTGTTGCGGATCACGGATGGCGACCAAAGTAAGTTTCATACAAACAAACCTACAACACTGCCGGGCAGCGGTCGCAACTTTGTGCCGCCAACTGGACAGCGTTCAAACTACGACAGCCCTTATCCAGGAGCCCTGGTGCGTAAAAGCGGTACCGTATATGTAACACAAAATGTTGACAGGCCAAGGACGTGTATATACATACCGAGGCAATTTCAAGCCAACCTAGTACCGCAGTTCTGCACCGGGGACCTAACGGCTGTACGTGTCAGCTGCGCTACGGGGGATGGGCAACAAAAAGATGTAATCATTGCATCAATCTACCTGCCGATCAACTCGATAGGACCCCCACCTCCAAGAGAGATGACGGACCTCGTCGAGTACTGTGAGGCCGGAAATAAACACCTCATTACAAGTTCGAGGAGCGCCGACAACAACAATCGAGGTGAGACACTACTAGAATATATTGACAGCACTAGTTTAGAAATTGTTAATAGAGGGAGCGGACCAACCTTCGTCACTTCTATGTGCCAAACAGTGATAGACATCACCCTGGCATCCGCAAACATTTTAAGTAAGATCGCGGATTGGCATGTGGCACCCGGGGTGTCCATGTTCGATCACCGATGGATAAGATTCAACATAAAGTGCTGTGAAATAGTGAGCAGCCCCCACCGGGACCCCAGGAAGACAGACAGGGAGTCGTTCCGTGCGCACCTGGAAAGATCCTCTGGAGCCTCACATATACCACAGGACATCACAACGGTTGAGCAGGTGGAGCAGGGCGTTGCATCTGTGAGATCAAGTCTCATCAAATCGTACGAAAGTACCTGCCCGCTGCGCACTGCGGCTGTCGGGGGTCGTGCGGCATCATGGTGGTGTACAGTGCTTGCCAACCTTAGGGCGCGAAGCAGGAAACTCTTCAACAGAGCCAGAACCACCCGAAATGTCACGGACTGGGAAGCTGCCAACGACCACCGGAAAGTGTACAAAGGGTTGATTCGCAAAAGACAACAGGAGGCATGGAGATCGTTCTGTGGTGACATAGAGTCCACTGTCTCAGTCACCCGACTGAAGAAGATCATCTCGAAAGTCCCGAATCAACAACTCAGCAGTTTCAAGCGAGGGGACGGTACCTACACTACCGACCTAGCGGAGACTGCGGGGGTGCTGATGGACACACATTTCCCACGGTAGCACCTGACCTTGATTGACCCGAGTACGTCGCCCCGGACCCTACTGCTGTAGACTGGGCTGTGGTCGCTCGCATTGCAAGTGCTTCAAAAGTAACGTGGGCTGTCAAATCGTTCCTTCCTTATAAATCACCCGGGCTGGATGGCGTGTATCCTGCTCTCCTCCACTGGGGTTTGGAGGTCATACTAGACTACCTGGTGCGAATCTTCCGGGCGCGTATCGTCCTCAGATACATTCCCGAAGAATGGAGGGAAGTTAAAGTAATATTTATACCAAAACCGGGGAAATCGGACTACTCCGCGGCAAAATCCTATAGGCCCATCAGTCTAACGTCTTTTTTTTGAAGGTCAAATCATCTACCCTGGGAGTGTATATAGACATCAAAGGCACTTTTGACCAAAAGCATAACCAAGGCACTACATGAACACGCCGTAACCCCCATGTTGTGTGGGCTGATTCGGCATGCCCTGGAGTGGCTAGCAAATACAGATAAGTGTAGGGGATTGCACCGTCAGGGATGTCGGTAGCAAGGCTTGTCCACAGGGTGGAGTCTTATCCCCGCTAATATGGGACATATTAGTTGACGACCTGCTGCGCCTGCTCAATGAGTCGGGGTTCCGCACTATCGGCTATGCAGATGACCTGGCAATCCTGCTTACGGGCGAACATGAGAGCATACTCTGCAACATTATGTAGAACGCGCTGAACATAGTTGATGAATGGACAACGGAACGCTCCCTCTCGGTAAACGCCGCGAAAACGGAGATCGTTATTTTCACGAAAAAACGAAAGCTAGGTGCAATGACCTTAGCTAGACTGAAGGGAACTCAACTTAGTCTAACGAAGAAAGTACTTGACCTGGGAATCGCACTTGACAGCCAACTCAACTGGAAAAGACACTTGGAGTTGAAAGTGGGCAAGGCATGCGCGGCCTTCTAGCAATGTCGCAGGGCTGTTGGGCGGTCTTAGGGCCTATCCCCTAGAATCGTTCTCTGGCTATATGTGGCGGTCATCAAACCCATGCATTGCTACGGTGCGCTCGTCTGGTGGCCCAGAACCAGACAGAGGAACGAGATGGTTCATATAAGTCACATCCAAAGGCTGATATGCCTGGCAGTGACTGGGGCTATGAGAACGACCCCAACTGCGGCCTTGGAGACGATTCTCTGCCTGCCTCTCCTCGACCTGTACGTCGAGGAGGTGGCTCTGGGGGCGGCTTTGAGACTGCGCGCTGAGGGTCTATGGAATGGCAGAAACCACGATGGCGGTCACACTCGCATCCTGAATGAGGCACTCATGAGAGTACCTATTCTGGGGGCGAGGTCTGATCGCATCCCGGTGGAATACAACTTCACAAGGCGTTATGGCATTGAAATAATTTTTTTTTATTCGCTTATAAGGGGGGCGGTCGAATTGTGATGGCACCCGGGCGGCCGAATCCCTAGAAACGGGCCGGGTTGTCCAGCTCACTGGCCTCGAGAATTTCGGGATCTGTTGGATACCACTTTTGCGGATTCGATTGGTCGAGGGGGCACCATAGGCTTACCGCAGAGATCGCCTGATTTAGCGCCTCTAGATTTTTTTCTTTGGAAACATGTGAACCTGTCCATTTACACCCCAGTACAATATCGAAACCGCGACGAGCTTCGCAACAGTATCATCAGGTTCCGAACAATGATAAAGCCCATTTACATATCTTAAGTTGCGCGTTCATTCAATACGAGTGCGCAGTATTGACAATTACCATGAATTGTAGATTCAGGAACAGGCCCCAGGAAAGCTTGAATCACGTACTATTTTTCCTACGATTGAAAGTAAACGTTGATTGTTCATGATAATATTTGAAAAACAGACGGTTTCGTTCTGTTTCATATTTAGCCATGCCACAGACGTAATGCACATTGATTCTATGAAAAATGAATGAAAATAACCAAAATTTGACAACGTTGCCGCATTAAAGCGGCGAAATATTAAAACCGCTCGCGACCGGAGAACGTCATCTATCAGATACAGTTTGACACGACGAAAAGTCAGCTATAAATGTCAATCGTTGGAAAATGTTTATTAC
Source organism: Salpingus planirostris (assembly GCA_949788335.1). NCBI lineage: Eukaryota > Metazoa > Arthropoda > Insecta > Coleoptera > Salpingidae > Salpingus > Salpingus planirostris. The sequence goes on from CATKUT010000009.1 coordinate 222,270, forward strand.
CTCCATGGAAATGGCTCCGGAACACCCAGAATACCCTTATCAAGATGAATACGACCGTTCACTTCAGACGAACACAACGCCAGCGAACAATTTCGAGAATTATTCTTTTAATAACCCACCAACAAGCAGATTTACACCATTAATGGCGAAAGCCATCAAGATCGGAATTTTTAAAAACCTAACGAGCGGAATTCCGATCAAACATGAAAACTCTTAACCTTGTCAAAGCTACTATTCCGTATATCTTCATACCCAAATAAGATGCAAATTTCTTAGTCGGTACTGGTAGCAGCCGTTCGATGATGAGCCCCAGTTTATCTCTTAAATTTTACAATAAATTGACTTGTCACGAAAATTTCAACATTCAAACAGGTCATAACATACGGTTTCATAACGAAATTATGGTTATATCAAATTTTTTCGAATTTAACGAAACTCACAAGCTTTATCTTCTCCAATGTAGCGATAAACACGATGGCTGATAGGAATCGAGCTCATGAAACAATTGAAAGCTTCAGTAAACTTTGACCAAAAACTAATTATTCCTTTCGTGATAATTCGGAGCCAAAGAATCCACTGACTTAGGAGAGGGTTTACGAATACAAAATAATAACTATAACTGTCGCGAACCGACTCCTTTAACCTCAAAAGTTCCCCGTGATTTTCTCTCAAACCGGGCGAAATTACGAGAATTTATCAATCAAACATCAGTCTTTTTCACGATGGGACGGGAATAGCCCCATTCGGAACGCTCAAAAATCACGAAAAGTACGGAAAAAATGCAGGGATTTTTGCCGTGACGTGATTACTGTATTACTCGGAATTAAGGGTAAACTTGAAGCAAAAATTATAGGGAATAGCTGGATCCGGCCAATCAGATAATCATCAGCACCTTGCCAACCGCGCCAACAAAGTTAAAAATTAAATGTCAAAACGTCACATTTCGAAATGCGTTCCCACAAATTCGTTCAATTTTAAGTGAAAATGCATAAATCGAGAGTGGATAGAGTGAATTCGTGTGGCCGGTTGTGTCCGATGTTATATCAGGTGAAAACATTATGAAAATCCTACAAGAATAACGGGAAAAATCAAGTGTCGAAATCGAACCCGAAAAGCGTATCATTTTCGTCCGAATCGACATCGAAAAGGCGGCAAATCGAGTTAAATTCGTGTGTAAAGTGATGTGGCCTCCGTTCCCGATATTTTCGCCGATAACCGCATCGAAATTGGTCCAGAAATGGTCGAGAAGAAGTACGGACTTTCCGAGAGGCCCCAAAACGGGGCTGCCGGCTCCACAGCGAAAGCCGGTACGTGTACGAACATCTCAGGACCGCGAACAAGTGGCGTGATCATATTGCCGTCCAAACCGCATCGATATCGCTGCCTTTGCCGTGCTCCCATCGCCGGATCGTGCAAAAAACGCCGGATCCTTATATCGAACAGGCCGTCGTCCGGAAAGTGAAAGGCGCACGAAAATTCGAGAGGGAAACGCGGATTATTGTTACCGTCAAAACCCGAAATCAGTTGAAACTAGTTTTAACTAGTTAAAACTAAAATTCACCAGTAGGGTTTGAGAAACCTAGTATTAACTAGTCAATTTTAGAAATCACCATGAGCATTTGGTAAACCTGGTTTTGACTAGTGAAAACCTGAAGTAACGAGCTGAACTTTGTGAATACCCGAATTATAACTGTTTTTGGTTCGAATTTGCTTTTGTACTGAAAAATTCAGGGAAAACCAGTTCCAACCAATGCATGATTGGTTAATACTAGTTTTATCAGAATCTCATGAATAATAACGTGAATTTACTAGTTCTTATCTACATTTTCACAGAATCACTATGTTTAATTTGGTTTTTATATTGTTTTGCCAAGCGTACTTCTACTTACAATAATTCAAGTCCTATGAAAAATCATTCATCACTTACTACATACTCACCTACCTATTTTTATTCCAATAAAAACTATAGTTCCAATTAATCATTTATTTATTAAATGCATATTTGCATAGAATAAAACTGAAATTCGCGTTTATATTTATATGATTCTGTTGAAACTAGTATTAACCAATCATGCATTGGTTAGAACTGGTTTTTCCTGAATTTTTCAGTAAAAAAGCGAATTCGAACGGAAAACAGTTACGATTCGGGTATTTACAAAGTCAGCTGGTTACTTCGGGTTTTCACTAGACAAAACCAGGTTCACCAAAAGCCCCTGGAGATTTCCAGAATTGACTAGTCAATACTAGGTTTGTCAAATACGACTTGTGTATTCTAGTTTCAACTAGTTAAAACTAGTTTCAACTGATTTCGGGTTTTGATGGTAACAAATACATAAAAATAAATGACATAAATAAATTCTACACCTTTCGAGTGCTACAGGCACGGAGTACTATAGGTTTCTAGTATTCTAGAAACTTCAGTCTATACAGACAGACTCAAGCAGGCAGTACTCGCTACTGTAGGCGAGGTGGTATCAAACCGCTGCCTTGATGCTTCAATTGTCAGTATAGTAACCGTCTGGACTTTGCGAATATTGACTTTTGCGAGGACAACCCCTTTTATGGCTCAGTAATAAGTTGACAATGGTGAATGGACCTAGCCTACGGCTACAATAGGCGGCAGGTATACGAATTTGTCGAGCTCGTGCACCAAACCGCAGTGAAGAGAGTACTATTGAGTCTATTTATATTTTATTTCTTAGTGCCAAACTTTTTAAAATAGACTCAATAATACTTTCTTCACTGCGGTTTGGTGCAAGAGCTCGACAAATTCGTATACCTGCCGCCTATTGTAGCCGTAGGCTAGGTCCATTTACCATTGTCAACTTATTACTGAGCCATAAAAGGGGTTGTCCTCGCAAAAGTCAATATTCGCAAAGTCCAGACGGTTACTATACACCGATATTTACACACAAATGCCAAAAGCGAAATTAGACGTTGACATAGAACAAACCAGCCTTGGTACTGTAACGTGTCATTTTTTCGGAACCTCGATTATGCCCCGTTTTTTTTTTCTTCTCTGCCGTCCGGCCCTTCCTGTCGTTTTAAACTCCAAAATGTTAGTGCGGTTAATGCTATAAATTAATTAGGTCGTGCTGGTGTCCTCAAGCCTCACTTGGAAATATGGCCCACCTTGACCCCTTAACGTTAAGTTCTCCAGCATTAAATTTGCAAGAGATAACTACTTGAGGCCGTGATTGGCGCCGGCGATAGTTATCTCTCGCGCGCCGGCCGCGGTTTCCTCTCCCAACAATTGGGTCTACTAACACCCTCTTCCGATACCCTTTGGCGATCATAAGGCAAATTCCTGCCTTGCCGACATCATGTGTCTGGCCCACGCGGTGGTCACCACGCGATCGCCACCGACACCTGCGCGAAGACGGTCACCTGGATTTCCGGTAAAGGACCGTACCGAATACCACTTTGGGAAAAACTTGGCAGTCATTTTCTGGACCATACCATCAACGGAATTTTCCGATCTTCCATACCTTGTCGACCCCATCGATTTTTTCTTTCGTCGTCGAGGTTTTCCGGGGTACCATTGACGCCGAAAATACCATTTCTATCGTTTCTCCCCCTCGTACGGCCCTGTGCCCGACGTGATTCTTGTCACCGATTCGCGGTCCTTGATCAGGATGATGGGCGGTTTTTCCTGGCCGGCTGAGGGCCGAAGAAGGGGTTTCCGTTCGCTCGGCCATAGTGCAAGGACCTATGGCAAGAACACCATAACCCTTGCGTGGGCGAATGAAGGCCGTTTCATGTAATCTGTCGTCTTACGATTCGTTATCGTCCCGAGGGCTCTCAGTAGTACTAGAGGTAAGGAGACCAGATGGCCCCAGAAATTTTCTAACGCTGCTTTTGTTTCGCCGTAGGGCCCTATTTTCTTGTCGCTTCATTTTCTCTACGTCTTGGCTCCAATTTCGCCGTTGGATAGAGCCGATAGCAGTTTTCGCGACACCGTTCCTTTCGTGGAAGGGCCTCCGTCCAAAAGGCGCTTTAACGCCATCGTGACGCTGCCTCCGGCTACACTGTCTGTCCTGACGGCACCGCCGACTGACCCACCATCCTCTGACACCCTTACCAACGAATAACAAGGTCAGACCTTTGATTTAATTATTTCCGGTAGAGATTTCTTCGTTATCGAGTCCGCGGCAGGAGAGCCGACTTGCGGCGAGTGCTCGTTACTCCGCCAAGAGACAGAGAAAAGGAAAGCGAACACTAGTTTGAGCCCTTACCCCTTTTCCCTTTCATTTTTGTTGTTGTGGATATTGCTTCATTAATTGATAACTTTTGTGCATGTTAGTTTGTAGTGAATTATTGTTACGCGATAGCTGTAGGATTAATCCCAGGAAATTATATGCTAGACTTGCGCAAGTACTAGCAGCCTCGTGTGGCTGAAGTGAACGAACGGTCCGTTTTCAGTTTTGTTTTTTTGATATCGTTCTTAGTTTTAAGTTGGCCATTTATATTATATTACACGCGTTGTTACGTGGTGTCCTGTCGCTTATTAAATTGCTTGTGTCAAATTAGCCCAAACCCTTTTCGTGAGTTTTTTGGTCCCCCTTTTTTTATTTTCTTTAAGAAAAAAAAGGTAAAAAGAAATAACTCTCTGGCGCCCAGATGATTCCAGAGTGAACAGCCGAACTCACGGCCTGCCTTCGCAACCCAAAACGAGCCGCTGGGCAACGCTACCACCGTTCCCCCGGGAAATAGGGTGGTACAGTACCCAGGAAATTGTTATAACCATCCAGGCGTTTTAACTGAAACCAAGACATTCTAGCGTCGCTTGAGTTGATCATATTGTCACTGTCCTAGCACACTTTTCTTAACCATCCGGTATTGGTAACATTACTTTCAACGAAGTTATCCATAATTTTTGAGAGGGAGGATCTTATCATACAAAAATTCAAATTTCAAAGTCAAATCTACAGATTCCGTTAGAATTATTCATTTGACACACGTGTTTCGACCCTTATCGGTCACAGTATTATTTTCCAAAATAGGATGTTCATCATTTGGGAAATTCAAATGAAATTAATGACACGACCTTTTTAGTTAAGGTGGCTAGCGTAAAAAATAAGGACAAGACAAATAAAAAAAAGTCTTCCCCGTAATCTCACGCCTAATTGTCGCAATTATTCAGATGTTTAATTTTTTTCGGATTTATTTCACAACAAAGTTGATAGAAGACGATTAAATTCTGGTTGTAAAAAAATTAGGGTTTCATGTGAAAAAGCAGATACTTTTGTTTCAATTCAATAATGTTCGAAGGAAAAAAGAATTACACTTACGATGAAGACCAATAAAATCTTCATTGGTTTTAGAGTTACATTATTCATTCTAGTGAAGTGTTACCAAAAATTCTTCCTAATACTCACTTAAGAGTTGTGCACGTGAATTTACTAGTTCTCATCTACATTTTCGGTTGAAGTCGCTAAGATGAACCGTTCACGAGTTATAGGCGATTTTATCGATGACTTCGGCGACCAAAAATTGTAAATTTTTCGAAATTTCATAGTAGGCGATGAAGTTCAGTAGTTTATATGTCGCGTCACTTTGTCAAAATATTCAGTGAAAGCAAATTAGGTGAAAAGTCCTCAAAAAAAGAATTATTCTCCAAGAAAAACTACAAGATGAGACTCTCTGATAAATCACTAAAACGGATTTTTTTCTCGATTTTGCGCCATTGGGAAATTCCACAAAAATTCACAGAGAAGAACGAAGGTCTACCCTCTCAATATATGGCGCATTTATTCCTCTACATACCTGAAATAATGGATTATTTCATAAATTTTGCGTCATAGGAAAATTCTACAAGAATTCATGGAGACGAACAGAGGTCTACCCTCTTAGTATGTGGCGCGTTTATCTCTCTAAACTTAATAGCTCGCTGAAAATGATTTTTTTTCTGAATTTTTCGCCATAGGAAAACTATACGAGAATTCAGACGAACGAAAGACTCCGCTTTCAGTATCCGACAGCTACGGGAGATTGACGCGACGGATACTAAAAGCGGAGACCTTCGTTCTTCTCTGTGAATTTCTGTTCAATTTTCTTATCGCGCAGAACTGGAAACAATAGTTATTTGTGCAACAAGTTAAGGAATAAGGCATTCTTCCGTTGAGGCGCACGTTTTTTAAACGAGGCGCAGCCATGTTGCACACAACTTTTTTCCGCGTACTGAGGGAAAATGTGCAAATTTGAATAAACATCACGCTAATGCATTTTCGTCAAAAATAAAATGAATAGAAATCTTTGAACAAAACTACCCACATATCTATGGTTACGCTTTTCAAAATTATAATCAGTCAGAAAAAACTGTGGAAAATGATTGAAATTGGTGGAAATCTCTCGATAATATCGATGGAAGAGATTCTAGAAGCAGCTTTAGAAGCTTCGTCGACTTTATTAACGTTCAAGTAAAGAGGAAAATACGAAAAACGCTACCGATTAAAAGGTTGGTTCAAAATAAGTCTGTTTTTACCGATATTTGAAAATTTTTCTTCTCCTTACCAGGCCTGAGACATTGAATTCGAAGTCATCCACGCTTTGGTCCTGTTACATAACATCACGTACACTAAGCGTCAATGAAATCGGGACACCTCGTTTAGCTGCGCCGGATGCAGGCAACCAGACATACATCATATTTTAGTGCCGGCGTGAGCGGGCTCTGCCACAGGCGTCTGGATATTTGCTGATATCTCAAAAATATGTCACAATGTCAAACTATTCACTTGAGTTTTTTGACAAAAATCGAGTAAAAAGTGGTTCTTTACAAATAATTCACGGAAAATCGAGTTAATTTTAGTGATCTTTGTGTTGATGAGTGCTGTACAATATGAAAGATTCAATCACAAGTCCATACTTATGGTGTGTATGTTTGCAAGATACTGGAAGTTTTTAAGCCTCTTTTGGTGCCTCTTCCTCTTCAAATTCCTGCGCAAGCGTGTGAGAATAGTTAAGCAAGTAAACTCGTGTATCATTTACTTATACAGCGTGTCACACTTAACATGAAGACAGCCCTCCAACTTTTTAGTTTCTGCAGAGCTTTGGATTTTTCTACAGTCCTAGCTCTTCATGAGGGGCATCTATTGAGGTTATACATCTCATCAAAAATTGTTAGCTCTCCCTACTGGGATCACGCGAATAGAGCGATTTTTCAATATCTAGCTTCGCGATTAAGATATCGAAAAATTTTATTCGAAGAAGTTGTTCTAAATCAAATTTTGACCCTAAATACCGAGTTTTGTGACAGAATTCGCGTTTTGAGTATATTGCAATTTTCACATTTAGTCCCAAAAAATCTCATGTTCCGTATTAGCTAGAAAGCTGTGATTCAGATGACAAACATTGGGAACAGGTACTTCAAGTATTCATTTTTCATGTCAATCAAATTCATCAGATCAGAATCTAAAATGACAGATTTTTTGGGACTAAATGTGAAAATTGCAAGATATTCAAAATGCGAATTATGTCACAAAACTCGGTATTTAGTGTCAAAATTTGATTTAGAACAACTTCTTCGAATAAAATTTTTCGATATCTTGATCGCGAAGCTAGATATTGGAAAATCGCTCCATTCGCGTGATCCCAGTAGGGAGAGCTAACAATTTTTGATGAGATGTATAACCTCAATAGATGCCCCTCATGAAGAGCTAGGACTGTAGAAAAATCCAAATCTCTGCTCCCAGAAACTAAAAAGTTAGAGGGCTGTCTTCATGTTAAGTGTGACACGCTGTATAAAAATTTCTTTTTCACAGATTATTGAAATGAAACTAATGTATTGAAGATCGAAGTAAAATCTTTTCAATTCATAAGAAATGATAAGAGAATAATTACCAGTGCCGATGCTATCGCTCCCTGAATAGAGGCACTCTCACCTTTTCACCCTCATATGCCCTCATAATGTAAAAATAAAGAGCAGTTATTATTTCAATATTAAATTTGTTCGTAGTATTTATTTTATAATGGTAACATTTTGGTTGCTCTTATATGTGTTGCCGAAGCTGTTTTGGCTGCAGATATTGGCGTCTTCAGATCTGGTTGCTGCCGGATCCTAATGCTTTTTTGAATAACACTAATTTTTGCCATCATTCACAATACAATTACAGTTGAAGCACTCATCAACACAAATATCACTAAAGCACGCTAATATATCCATGAATTAATTGGAAATAAACAATTTTTAAACGATTTTTTCCACAAAAGTCAAGTGAAAAGGTTGATATTTTGACAAATTTTTGAGCTGTCAGAACATATCCAGTCGGCTTTGCCAAAGTCCGTTCACGCCAGCACACAAATTGGTGTATGATCGGTTGCCTACATATCGGCGCAGCTACTCGAGGTGTCCCGATTTCATTGACGCTTAGTGTACCTAACAATGAATATATGTATTCAATAGATAAAAATCATGCAGTAATGAGTCGCAATGCAATGCAGTAATAGACCCCATTAGGCGGAAAAATTCATTTCCAGTGAATTATCAAGTTAGAGAGATAAATGCGCCGCATACTGAGGGGGTAGACCTCTGTTCGTCTCTGTAAATTTTTGCAAGATTTTCCTATGGCAGGGTTGGCAAGCAAAGACCCAATTGGCAAAAACCCACCCGGGTTTTTGGGTAAAACCCCAGAAGAAAAACCCAACCCAAAAACCCATCAGGTTTTTTTTTTAATCTTTATTATATATATCTTTATTAATTTGAAATAAACGGAAATTCAACAATTATAATAACAAAAATAAATATTTTTCTCAAAATAATAGAAATAGGTTAGGTTACGTCTTCCACCGATCGTAGTTTGAAATACACGAGTACGACTTACGAGTATATACTTGTATACTACGACTACCATCCCTAGAACCTATGCCTAGAACTTCCAACTATATGTTTGAATAAATTCTAATAAATGACAGGGTATGTCAAACCGTGCATAAACCCATATTACCCAAAAAACCCAAAAAACCCACAAAAACCCGCAAATACCCAAAAACACGCCCAAAAAATCAATAAACCCGGGTTTTTGCCAACCCTGTCCTATGGCGTAAAATTTAGAAAATAATTCATTCTCAGTGAGTTACCAAGTATGTAGAGATAAAGGCGCCACATACTGAGAGGTAGAGAGGGTAGACCTTAGTTGGTCTATGATTTTTTACTGGTGGCCGATGACACAGAAATTGACAAAAACACCATCCTGGTAAAAAAAATTATTTTCCGACGTCCACATTGAAAAGTGTAATTTTTCATAACAATCAAGGTGCCTGAAAAGTCACTCATTATGTAACTAGTTACAAAATATATTTGGTGATTTAATTATCGCACAATTCGTTAATTTCACTGAATCTAAGCATGAAACCGATTTGGAATTGTTACAGTTATCATTTTTATCGTTGATTCTTTCATGTTAATTGTTTAGTTGGTTCGAATCGGTAAATAATTGTGTGATTTCACATTTTTAGCAATTTAGTGATTTTTATTTTTTGAAAATTTAGTTTGGCAATACTAAACTTCTAAATTAATTATGGCAGATTATGACAGTTGTCAATTTTCTTCCTTTTGTATTTATGAGTTTTTACATGGTTTTTTAAGTGATATTGGTGTTAAAGTGATGTGGACGTCGGAAGAATCGTATACGGAAAAGTTTCTTTCGTGACTCGTGGGTTGTAATGCGAGGAGCTAGCCGAGCGCGAAATATTGCACTTTTCCGACACGTTCCGTCATGAACTGTTTCGGGATGAAGCGGAAGTTATACGAGGTGAGTCAAAAAATCATGTCACTACTTCAGAGACGAATTCTCCTATGGAAATAAAGAAGAAATAACCTAGAAGTTGTAGGTCGAAAACGTATAACAGATACAGGGTGTCCCATTGAACATTTTCACCATTTAAAAATACAGACCAACCTCCAACCTCTCGTCACCTTGTATGGAGTAATGTAACATAGCTATAGGATCCCTATAGGAATAAATAGCCTATGTTGCACTTTCAGGTCTTCGACATTATTCTGGAACTGCGAACCTGAAACATCCGCATTAGATTTACTTTTTTTTCAGACTCATCAAAATGTACTTTTCTTGTTGTTATCTTTAGTCTAAGATTGGCTCTAGAACATATCGGTACGAATAAGCATCGTCGCTACCCTTAAGTTCGATAAATTTGTTAATTTAGTTAAGTTGGGAAATAAAGTTCGCTTTTTAAAAACGGATTTCTCGACTAACATTATTTAACTGGCGCAGTCGGTAGGATAGTGTCCGTCCGGTAAACTTCAACAAAAATCGTGATTTTACGAGGACGCGAAGTTTCAACTTCAAAGACACTATTCCAAAAGAAGAAAGTTCCCAAAGGCGGAAAATAGAAGAAAATCCGGATCAAGCAGAAGGCGTGCAGCAGTTCTACAAATCAGGCTGTTCTCTCCAATTCCTGTAAGTCTTGAATCCCATTTTCCAATTCCCCAATTGAAATAAAATCTTGCTGAACGCGAAGATTAAAGATTGAAAAGCTAAGCTCAGTAATTTAATTGTGAAATCAATTAAAAGTGATTAATCGAAATAACTAATACTCGGTAAGGGAAAAATTAATAATACAAATTATCAAACGGAATTCCTGTTCTATCAAACTGGATCCTGAAGCAATTGAAAACATATTGTCGGATGCTATCGCGAATTTGAGGTTGAACATTCCCGACCAAGCGGAAAGTTTAGGTAACAATTCAGATAATCCGACTAACGAAAATAATCTAACACCCCAACCTAATAACATGGCGACTTTACAAGCAGCTAAGGAAATCGCTCACATTTTGCCAGTTTTTGATGGCGAGCCCCAATTTTTGGAAAGTTTCATAAATTTGGTGGATAAATTCCATACCACTTACGGTCGTACAACCGATAACACCCTTAATGATTTCGTTTTCATGTCCATAATAAGTAGGCTTAAGGACAAGGCGGCAAATGCGATTTTGTGCCGACCAGATTTAACCACTTGGATCGACGTGAAAAACGCCCTTCGTAACGAATTTGGAGATCATTCGGACAGAAACGCGTTAACTCAAAATTTCATGTACTTGAAGGCCGGTAATAATGAGAATATTTTAGATTTTTTGAACCGTGTAAAACAATACATGTCGAGATTAAATGTAAAAACTAGAACCGAAACTACCCTGACGGAGGCGGAAAAAGAAATTTACGTAAGGAATAATGAAAAAATCGCTCTGGATATAATACTAAGAAACGTAGACGAAACATTGAAAACTATTCTCATGATAAGAAACCCTGATTCCTTGACTCAAGCTGAAACGCACATCCTTTCGTACGTGCATACTAACCAGAGAATAAACATAACGAACAAAGGCCCAAATAACCCTAATTTTAAAAGAAATGATCAAAAGCCGAAAAATGATCGAAACTTTACCCCAAAATACGGAAACAATTCGTACGGTAATAATTCGTACGGTAGCAATTCGTACGGTAACAACTCGTATGGCAACTACAATAATGGGCTGCCCAGAACTCAAAATAATCCGGCGTACCCGAACAATCGGAGTACTTTTAATAACTACAACCCGCAATTTCAAAATTACCCATCATCGAGTAATCAGAACCAGTTCCCTAGAGGTCCCGTTAACATGCAGCCAAACCCGAACCCTCCGAAGACTTTTTACCCCACAAATAATCAGGTATTCGGGAAACCAAGAAACGTTTTTGCTCCAAATAAAAATTACAAACCGGACTCCAACCCGCAACCAATGTCAGTTAGCACTCGCCAAACGACCCAGAAATTCAATAACCCATACCAAAATCGGAATAGTCAGTATCCCAATAACGGTCAGGGAAGAAACTTTGCAAATGAATTGCACAATGTAAACGTAGGAGACGATTTCGAAACCGATCTCGCGGAACCTCCTTTCGAGTACTACGAGGATAATACCAATTACGGTAACGACGAGCAGATTCCACAAGATTACGAGCAATATGATGAAGCCGCAAATTTTCGTCTAGGAGCCTCGGAAACAGAAACCAATTAATTGATAGCGGTACCAGCAATAAGAATAAAATTAAAAATAACGATAACATAGAATCTAACCCCGCAAAAAAGAAAATCGACTTGAATAACATAATAGCAAACGCATTACCATATTTAGAAATTAAGGATCCCCCAATGAAATTGTTGATTGACACAGGATGCCACTGTGCAATTTTAAGACCCTCCATAGCCGAAACTTACTACCCCGAAACTATTTACAGGGACGCGACCCTCATTCAAACATGTGCAGGTAGTCGCGTAGCGGAAAATAAAGCGAGAATCGCACTCTTCCCAGAATTTGAGAGTGATGAGAAAATTGACTTTGTGTTATTCACGTTCCACAATTATTTTGACGGAATCATTGGAATGAAAACACGAAAAATGCTAAACGCTAAATTAGACTTAGCAAATCACCAATTAATAACCAGAAACGTGACATTGCCGATTAAATACCGTTCTGATTTTAAAACATACAAACTTGAAGTACCGCCCAACAGCACAAAAATTTGCAGTTTCGAAATGCCAACCGAAGACGGAGATGTTTGGATACCGAAATTCCACATTAACGACGGCCCGTTGTACTCAAATGAATGCGTTGGCTCAGTTAAAAATGGAACCCTAAAAATCGAGATATTCAACCCGACACCTGAGACACAATTAGAAATCTTATCTAGCTCACCCCCCGTAAAGAATTTTGAAATGCACTTCATCGAAAGTCACAATGATACAATCACGCATACGGCCGGGTCAATCGGAAATCAAAACGTCGAGAATTTAATTCGTACCGACCATATGAACCCAGAAGAAAAACGAGAAATTTTGAAACTTTGTCACGAATACAAAGATATTTTTCACGTCCCAGGATCAAAATTAACATTCACATCCCATGTAAAACACAAGATCAAATTAACAGATGAGGAACTAGTTCACGCAAAAACGTATCGATACCCCTACATTCATAAAATTGAAATCGAAAAACAAATAAACGAGTTGTTAGAAAACAACATAATTGCGCCAAGTACTTCCCCTTGGTGTGCCCCCGTGTGGATCGTACCGAAAAAGTCCGATGCATCCGGAAAACAAAAATGGAGAATGGTAGTGGACTACCGAAAATTGAATGAAAAAACGATTACGGATAGATACCCGATACCAAATATCGAAGAACTGTTAGATAAACTAGGAAAATGTGTCTATTTTAGTACAATAGACCTTAGCTCCGGATTCCATCAAATTCAAGTTGACCCAGAAAGCGTAGATAAAACGGGCTTTAGCGTAGAAAGAGGTCATTACCATTTCCTTCGTATGCCTTTTGGCTTAAAAAATGCGCCGTCCACATTCCAGAGACTGATGGACGAAGTCCTAAAAGAATTTATAAACAAGATATGTCTGGTGTACATGGATGACGTGATTATTTTTGGCACTAGCTTAGAGGAACACATTCAAAATTTGAGACAAATATTTCAACGACTAAAAGAGGCGAACTTGAAGGTCCAGTTGGATAAAAGCGAGTTTGTGAGAAAGGAAGTCGAATTTTTAGGACATGTCGTAACCCCAGAGGGAATAAAACCAAATCCCAAGAAAATAGACGCCATTAAAAACTACCCCTTGCCAAAAACCACAAAACAATTAAAATCATTTTTGGGAATAACCGGTTACTATCGAAAATTTATAAAAAATTATGCTCACATTGCTAAACCATTGACAAAGTGCTTGAAAAAAGGAAATAAAATAGAACACACGGAAGAATTTAAGAAATCGTTCGATAACTTAAAATCGCTTTTGATAAATCCACCGGTACTAGCTTACCCAGATCTTACTAGAGAATTTATCTTGACTACCGACGCATCAAATCTTGCTTTAGGCGCGGTATTGTCCCAAAAATTTACAGAGGGTGAAAGACCCATTTCATTTGTAAGCCGAACATTAAACGAAACCGAGCAAAGGTATAGCACCATAGAAAAAGAGCTATTAGCAATTGTTTGGAGCTGCAAAACATTCAGACCATATCTCTATGGAAAACAATTTCTCATAAGAACGGATCATCAACCTTTAAAATGGCTGATGAATTTAAAGGAACCAAACAGCAAGCTACATCGCTGGCGATTGAGAATCGAGGAGTTCGATTATAAAATCGACTACATCAAAGGACATTCAAACAAAGTAGCTGACGGCTTATCTAGAATAGAAATCAACGCAATTGACGAAGCCGACGATAGTAACGATGACGATGACGCCAACTCATTATTGGTAAATCTAGACGATCGATTAGAAGATGACGTAGACTTGGATGATTTGGAACGGACGTTCAACGAGTTACAGGGAGATGCTGAAGAAGCTACAGCAGGTACAGCGCATACCAACGACGAAAACCCGATACAGGAGATGACAATATCCGACGGAAAAATAAATACCTACAAGAATCAATTTATCCTCAGAATAGATTCAGCTTAGCTACATTCCTAGCCTTAAGATTAGTTAAGAGATTTTTCAGGAAGAAAATCACAAATTCAACTCCCCCGGAGAACCCGGTGGACGCTCAACAAAATGAAATTTTGTTTTCACACTTAAGGAGGGAGGAGTAATGTAACATAGCTATAGGATCCCTATAGGAATAAATAGCCTATGTTGCACTTTCAGGTCTTCGACATTATTCTGGAACTGCGAACCTGAAACATCCGCATTAGATTTACTTTTTTTTTCAGACTCATCAAAATGTACTTTTCTTGTTGTTATCTTTAGTCTAAGATTGGCTCTAGAACATATCGGTACGAATAAGCATCGTCGCTACCCTTAAGTTCGATAAATTTGTTAATTTAGTTAAGTTGGGAAATAAAGTTCGCTTTTTAAAAACGGATTTCTCGACTAACATTATTTAACTATGGACAAAAATATTTTCAAGATATCAAAGGATCTAGTATGTACTAGTTGAACACTCGGTATATTTATGAGTATGACCATATTCAGGGATGAATCCAAAGGTGCCAGGGGACGTAGCTCCAATCCCCCGAACCTTGATTTAAATAGATTTATTAAGATATATTAGGACATTGCTTTACGTTGATACTAGGGATCGACCGATACATGTTTTTTGCCGATATCGATAATCGGCATATCGGCCTATCTAAAACGCCGATATATCGGCGCGCATGTGCATGACGTTATTTCATACATGTGGTCCTGCAGCTCGACCTGTAAGAACCTGTAGACTCGCATACGCGCACGTGTGAGTACTTTTTTTTTGTTAATTTTTAAATTTTTATTATTTTCAACTTGAATAACTGTTTTGTTACAGTCAGAGAAATATTTATTTAATTTATTGTTTGTTATTATTAATTCTTTAATAAAGTATTTGATGAAAATCCTAATCAAATTATTTAAATGTGAAATTCATGGTATCGGCGCATGTATCGGCATTTATGGACCTCGGTCACGCCGATATGAAATATCGGCGGAAGGTGCCGATATCGCCGATATACCGATATGAATATCGGTATCGGTCGATCCCTAGTTGATACTGTACATACTGAAATACAACAACTTTTTGAGCAGCAGACACGATTGTACAAGGATTCGTCTAATTACGTATGCAACGCCCTACCAAAAATTGTTTAGGTAAAAATAGAACGTTTTAACCAAAATTATCCCAATCCAAAGGTTGATAATAAAAAAGTTACAGGGCGATGAAAAGAAAATTTTTATTTTTATTTTTCCGAATAAATCGTTTTTCATGGAAAACTACGCCAAAAATTACTGCGATTTTCGGTCGGAATTGATCTTTCAAGAAGTAAACGGTTAAATCGTAGCGACATTAAACAATAAGTGAAAATGTTTGAAGTAATATTCACAAGCAATCGATTGCATTTATTGTAACTTCGGTTATTTAAAGGGCGAAAAAGTTGTAGTTGTAGATTTTTGTAGCGTATGTGGCCCTCTAGGAAATACCGTGAAATTGAGCCAAGATTATCATTCCTCATATTAAAAAAAAAACATTACAAATTTTTGAGCCGAAACTTGACAAATTAGTTGAAAAAATTAATATAAATTTTTTTATTTCAACACCCTGTAACTTTTTTACTATCAACTTTTGGAGTAAGGTCGTTTTGGTTAAATCGTTCTATTTTTACCTCAGCAATTTATGGTACAGAGTTGTACACGTAATTATGAGACACCTTGTATAATGAAACAATGTAAAATTTCATTAAAGTCGACTGAGAATTTTGTGAGTTATAGTGTACGAAAACTCTAAAAACGTTTTAAGAAAAACGCATTTAAACAATTTCGAAATACTATCAAATAATATCGACTACTTTCAAAACAATAGAACTATTCACCACGTGCCTAGCCAATTCTTAGATTAATCGACGCAAGTGGAAGACGTTTTTCTTTCACCTACATACGCAACACTCCAAAAAAAACAAGAAGAAAAATCCACGGAAAAATCAAATAGGATAAAACACCCAATTGTTGGCCCTGCGCTAATTATTGGCACATTGCCGAATTTTATTGAATTTTTCCCGTTTAAAACATGATTTCACTGAAGGGTTTAATTTTTTTTAATCTACTATTTCGTGCTGACTGACACACAAAATTATTATCGAATAGCGGAGTCGGTAAAATCCTACTTTCAAGTATGACGTGAAGTATCTGTCAATAATTATAAGGTGAAATACTGTTGATTTTCCAAGCTACACTAACGAACATAAGACCTTTAATATCGTTGATTAATTACCTTTATTTTGATCCTGTAATGTAACCCACTTTCTTTGGCCTTTTGGTGTGATCGTCATTACCCCTACATTGTGTTTGACTTTAGGGAGGTTCTTGCGCAGGTTGAAAAGTGGAAAATGGGGAGAAATGTTTAATCGAACGTGGACAATTGCATGGAACAAATTATTTTATTTTAACCAATCAAAACACAACCCATCGAGATCAAAATCATTATTGAAAACAATACAGTCCAACAACGGGAAAACATATCAGATGTCAGAAACATGAAAACGCATTAACTATCAAATTATGTAAAAGTATCAGGTAATTATTGAAATCAGTCATTTTGGTCTCAGGTAAATCACAAAACATTTCAAGTCACAATCAAATTATATTAAACAGTTGAAATTCTCGAATTGTAACTCCCACCACAACACAACATGAAATCAACCCGCGGTAATCATTTTCACAAACCAACAAACATACATCGAATCAGGGTTTCACGAAGAGAAAGACATAAATCAAAAATCAACATCATTAGTAACGATATGACCCCGGGTTCCCACGGAATTTTCTTTTGTGGAGAAAAGTTTAGAGTACCGATGTCTACGGGGTCGGGTGTTTAGGCCGCTACAGATGGATCCAGCAATTTAACGATACCCGCCTGTCATGAGTCAAATTTTCTTTAAGCAGGACATACTTTCCGTATGTAATTAAATTGCAAAGTTATGATGGACAGAAAGGATGTGAGAGACGACCGGTACCCACACTTTGAAACGCGAATTAAAGTGTTAGTAAACAATTCAACAAGTCTCTTCCACACACCGCCTTTTCGAGAGAATATACGGCAAGTTGATTCCAATTAATGCACTGTGCTACGAATTGACAATCCCAAAATCTCTTTAAAAGGTACAAAAGTTACACATACTATTAAATTCGACCTACATCAGTCAAAAGAGATTACTGTTTGAATCTCCCACGTTCAGGTACAAACATTTACAAGAATTATCACAGATCTGGAATGATCCAAATCGCAAATATTGTTACAATTATTCAATTCTTAAATTAAAGTACATTAGCTAGAAATCCCTGAAAAACTCCCGAAATCCCCTTCACGAATGAATCCGAAGTGGTTACAGAACAGAAGTGGTAAATTTTATGTGAAATTATCGTAGATTTTGAGAGACGCCATCGCGCCATTTTGGATCTCTCAACGGCACAGCGACCGTATCATGAAACCGAGATGCAGCGAGAGAAAACACGAGATTTCTCAATTAATAGGGCAGAACCGGATATGATTATTGTAGTGTCGTTATCGAAAGTCGATGGGGAGTAGACTGAAGATAATTTAGAAGAGAACCCACCTGGAAAACCGCAGAAAAAGCGTGGAAAACCTCGGAGTAGAGTCGTACTTGGTGTCGGCGTTTCGTCGTCTCCCTCTTCCCGAATCCACCTACCGCCCGACAAGTACCCGAAGCGACCTGAAGTTGCTCCCCCAACTTTACTTCGAAAAATTCCCTGCTCGTGACGTTGACAGCGCCCGGCTTTGACATTTAAACTTTTGACGGACTTATTTGAAATTTGAAATTTGAGAAACGTAGGATTAAATACCTTTCAATCCTTGTATCGTCAATTTATCTTCGTAAAAATAAAATTTCAATTATTCTTACCCATAACTAGAACGTATCGACGATAGAAAAAAGGTGCCAATAATTGGGCCAATAGGAGAAGTTAAATTTTTTTTCTAATTTAACGCATTTTTCGTCAAGAAATGCTCCGATATAGTAAATGTCTACAAAACAGACCTGTTTCTTGTCATTTTGACCATATTAAAAAAAATGCAGGTGAATTCACAAATATTTTAATGGTTTTATCGCTTTGTCGGTAGCTTAAAGTGCCAATAATTGGGTGTTTTACCCTAGTAGGTATTTGTTGTCGAAGAATAATTTTTAAATGTTATTTTTAATATTGGCGAGCACGTTGGATTTGCTTACAACACTTTTTTTTGGCTTAGCTTTTGAGGCAGAGATAAGAGGTGTGCGATTTGCACGCTGAAAGACATTCTAATTCTAATAAGGATCGGCCGCCACACAATAGAAATTTTATTGAATTGATTTAAACTCACCCATGGGCAACAGAAATATGGCAACCGTACAAACAACGATCATAAATCGCCCCCTTGATCGAGTACCATTCATAATCGCGAAAAGTCGTAGTCGCGAAAAGTCACAGTATCGAAATCTCATAGTCGCGAATGGTTATAACCTCGAATTTTTATAATCGCGAATTATCATAAGCCCGACAATGACAGTCCATGTCACGAGCGTATCTCATCGGCATTCGGCTCGGGCCGAGCGCAACCGATGTGTCCTCCTAACGTAAACACACCGGGAAAATTGCAATTTATGGCATTTTGAGGGTACAAAATTTTACAAAAGGCCGCCACGTAACACATCAGTGCTTCTAGTGACTTCTCCGACACCAATTATGCCGTTTTGGTGCATAATACGTGGTTTGAAAATGTGCAACGACCTCCAAGAAGGACATCGGTGTTTACATCCGATAATAGCTGTCGTTTCGAGCGATTTTGAGTGTGCAAAGGGCCCCAACCTACCCCAACAGAACAAACAGTGCTTCTAGTGACTTCTCCGACACCAATAACGCCGTTTCGGGTGCATTAGAAGTTCGAAAATGTGCAACAACCTACATAAAGGACGTCTGTGTTTACATCCGTTAATAGCTGTCGTTTCGAGCGATTTTGGCTGCCCAAAGGGCCCCAATCCGCCCCAACTGAACAAACAGTGTTTCTAGTGACTTTTCCGACACCAATAACGCCGTTTCGGGTGCATTAGAAGTTCGAAAATCTGCAACAACCCACGTAAAGGACGTCGGTGTTTACATCCGAAAATAGCTGTCGTTTCGAAGAATTTCGAGTGCCCAAAAGGGCCCAAGTGAGCATACAGTGTTCTCCCCGACCATGCCGACACGGGTGCATCTTACGTTTGAAAATGTGTCGCAAGCCCCCATACATTACCCACGTACTGTTTATGTTTAATACCTATGAAAACACAAACATTTCTGTCTTGTGGACTATAGTAAGAGGGCCGACAGGCCGTGACACCGTTGGTGTCCTTCGTAAAAACGTGACACGACCCCCATCGAGCTGCAGGAGCGCATATACGACTTTCGGCTTCACTTCTCGTCTCTGCAAAGGGCATACAACAAGCAACCATCATACCGATCATCGAGGAGTGTTGCGGTGCTGTCATTCCGGAATTCGGCCCGACATGACAACAATAAACAGACGGTTCACCCTAACCTCGGAATTCATCGACAGTAAATGAGGAAATCATAAGTCGCAAATGGAATTTACAGCATAAATCCAGGTACTGTCATATCCTGTCGGCACAATCGACCCCCTCGATGTACTACTCATTTTTCCACGCAGGAAGATACATCACTCAAAAACTCAGTTGATCGTAGAAGACCGTCTCGGAGATCGTAGATTCGACCCGACCCAATATTAAGAAGTGGAACCTGACCACGTACTTACAGTGTTGTGGAGGACACGTCTTGAACGACCTTCGGTCGGCTCCCATAAATCGCCCACCTAAGTACTACTGTGGCCTTCGAGTAGCAGTAAGCATTTCGACAATGTATGTATTTAAAAAAAGCCACTCAGTATTTACTCTCCCAATACATTGAAATTTGAATAGATAAATGAATTCTTCACTTGTTTTGTGTTAGGTACTCGATATGAAGAACCAATTGTTTTAATTAATTAACATGTAAG
This sequence comes from Salpingus planirostris, assembly GCA_949788335.1. Taxonomy (NCBI): domain Eukaryota; kingdom Metazoa; phylum Arthropoda; class Insecta; order Coleoptera; family Salpingidae; genus Salpingus; species Salpingus planirostris. The sequence continues at coordinate 242,782 of CATKUT010000009.1, forward strand.
TTCAATGATGAGAATAAAAATCAGTTTAATTAAATTAAATTTATTTTCATTTATTCATTATTAGCAGGTGGCGGCGGCGGCAGTTGGGGCAGGTTCTGCCCCCGCCCCCCGCTACCTTCCGCGGCGCCATCCCCGCTGCCGCCCCCGGTCACCCCTGCCGCCGCCAACACCGTCTCCATCATCCGGGGGTCCGTGACAAAAAAAATTGACCCGGACCCCCCGACAATTTGCAGTTGTATTCCCGGTTGTCTGCGGAAGAAAAAGTGCGGAATTTAAAGTGTGGAAATATGTACAACCAATTGTTAACTTACTGTCTCCAGCTGTAGGGGTTGCGGCGGCGGCGGCCCCGTCGCCGACCCCGCCACGGGGTCTGGTAGTGTCGGGGCTGAGGGGAGGGTGCGGCCCCCGAAGTCTCTCCCGCCGTTGCCGTCGCCGCCCCCTCACGATGGAGGTCTAGGTTCTAAATTAGACATTACATTATAGCGCTATTTTAAGAGTAAATATTGCAGTATTACATTACTTACATTAAGGACTTGTCTCAGATTTCTGAAATGAAAAAAGTTACTCGTTAGTACCCTTATATTATTGCCTATTATTGGAGTTATAGAATATGTTCCGTGAAATATGTGGTAAGTAGTATGATTTCTGATACAGAGAAATATTTTCATGGCCAACACGATACGAAATTATCTGTGACAGAAAAAGTGTTGGCTCCGAAATTCTCAATACAGACAGGAACTCTTTTTCTGTCTTTCGTATAAACTGAAACTGTAATGCAGCCAATTTTCCATGCATGGTCCCATATTTTTCTAATTAAGTCAGTAATGTTATCCTGGGAGGTGATTTTTGAAATTTCTGAACAAACAGCAAAAAACAGATCATTGCATCAGAATTTTTTATACGGCCATTTGACACGAGTTATAATTGATGGGCATACGGGAACTCGGCAATTTCTTTAATTGGAAGTCGAAAATTTGAATAATTCAACAAATATACTTACTCTTCTTCAGCACTCATTTTCGAACTAACTGATGATTATTGGTTCGAGGTACTTTTATAGGTAAGATAACGCGGGAATTTGACGTTTTTTCATTTTTCCATTGTGAGAATGTGACAAAGTAACTATTTCATTTGTCACATTCTAACTTCACTTGAATGATGCAGTTGCACTGCAGTTGTATGATTGATTCCTTAAAAGTGTCAAAAGGTGAAGATTCCAGTACCCGTAATATTGTGCTGAGGGTCGAAAAATTAAAACGTTTAAATGTCAAAATTATCCGGCGATCTTTCTCTTATGAAATAATCAAAATAAAACTACCTTTTTACCCGCGGCACTCATATAATTAAGTACTATCGAGTACAATAGTTTTCTTCATCCTCTCGTTCTAGCGCGCGGGTTCTCCCGTTTAGTTAGAGCGAGAAGATGGGGAAAACGATTGCACTCGATAGTACATACATCTCTTTTGAATGAGTTGTCCAGAGTGTCATACAAGCGAGTTTTCCGTAAAGAAAATACAGCGGTACATAAGTAACATCAATAGTTAAAATGAATTACGGACACTGATAAAATGGAAAAATGTTCCTTTATTATTATTAGTATTTTATTGTGTGGAAATAAAAATAATAAAACAATAGATATGGAAATATTTTCAATTAGCATAACTTCTGCATTGCAGAGATTCCTGTTTGATTCACGGGCTCCTCCCCGCCCGTGAACGTGGGGCACAACCTACGGTAGCTTACTGCCCCCCCGTTCTTCTTTCCAACCACGTCACCTGGACCTCTCTATAACAAATAATGATTAGTGTACATACATTTATTATTCAAGTAGCAGTTCATTTTATATCTTTCGGCTTTATGAAGAGTGATCGTACACCCATTAAAGAGTAACAATAATAAATTAACATAGTTTACAATACAGTAGCGGAACATGGACAAAATTATATTATTTGATTCCTGTGGTCTTTCAATTTGAATTGAGAACAGTGCAGTAGAAAATTTTAACTCATGTAATATGAGGAGACGGGGGCATCATCCGGTAGGACTTCGATTATTGGGCTTGGTTGGAACAACATTTATCCAAATCTATGAAATTCTCAAAACACGGTAAAATACACGACCTTTACTTTCTTTAAAAACTCACAAACAATCCGCCGGACGGCGCATGTATAATCGAGGTTCTACTGTATGAAGCCTCTCCCAATCCGACAATATGTATATCACTGCAACTGTGGTGATACATATATCGTCGAAGTCTCATTCAAACTGCTATCCGTATAATTTTGTATTGTATGAGTGAAAATGAAATCATTTTTTAACTATGTCAACAATTGTATGCCACAATTAGCGCTGGAAAGATTATCGTGGGTCATCTTCAACTTCGGAGTGGGATTCCTCCTCGGGGTCGCTCTCATTCAGTATATGAAAGGCGTTTCCATCAGGAATTTCGTCTGTAAAGAAAAATGACAATAATATTGTACATCAATAGAGAAATGAAACGCATTTATTCTCACCTGGAACGTCGATGACTTCCAATTCCATCATGTCATCGGGAGCGATCTCATCATGACGATGATCACCGTCGTGATCGTCCTGGACATCGTCTCCGACGTCATGATCGTCAACGTCAAACGGGACGTTGTAGCCGCGTCTTTTGGCACAGACGACATGTCCACAACGACGAAGAAAGTCGACCACGTTATTGTCTTCGACTAGTCTTGCTTCAGCTCTTCGAATAAACGTATCGATTCTTCGATATTTCAGTCTGCGGCGCTGACGGGGTTCCGCTCCTATCTGTAAGCGAGCGAAATCTCCTGTAAGAATGTTCTCGATCTTCAGTAACCATTCAGTAAGCGCCCAAATATTAGGATGCGGGCGGCCGACGAGTTGGAAAAATGCTCTGTGAAAAGATTCTACAGCATTGTTCGTTCTGTGGGTTTCTCCGTGGACGGACAGATCAAGATCTCGGCGGTTCATCCAAGTATTCCTCATGTATCGCAGAAAAGGATTCAGTTCTGCGTGGTTACCGGCGATTCGCTCAATTTCTTGGAAACCCTCATGGATTCGGTCCGATGGCAGCAGAGGTAGCGCATAGGACATGTTAATGATTTGCACGACAACGGCATCATTTGATACGTGTAAATTCAAGGTCTTCGCTTTTTTCCTCAAAGCCTGGCAATAGTGAAACCAGCACCCCTTGATACGAGCAATATTCGGGAATGCATCTGCAGCCGACGCTCTTAATGCCCATTCAAAGTCGGTCATCACCGAGACAACATTGTCGAGGTTTCCCACAACCTGTGTGATCTCGGCCAGAACTGCATCGTAAGTTTTCCTCGTTCGTCTCGTCATCAGAACATACGCCAAGGGAAACGTCTGCACAAGGAATTCAGAGGGTTTAGGCATTTATTGTTGTTATTATGAGTCATGAGGGAACGTGTGTGGTGTGTACTGAAGACCGTCTAATACGGCAACATTTTTTTATGACATCTCTGTCCGTGATATAGAGAATTGTGAAAGTTTTAAAATGACAACATTTCGCGATTATAGTTAAGCAAGATGGCCGTCAGAATGCAGATTTTTATCAGAAACACCTAGCAACAGGCATCGATCACTTAACAACAAGCCAGTTGCTGTGAATTTTCAATAAAAATCTCCCCATTTGGGCGCCTCTACTGCTCGAATACAGAGACATAAAAAAAAACCTTCATAAAGGGAGGCTATGATAATCGTTCTGTCTCATCTGAAAACTACTAAAACGATAGAGAGAGAATGAGAGTTATAGCCTCCCTTTATGAAGGTTTTTTTTGAAGTCTCCGTATAATCGCAACTACGAAATCACAGAGATTGGAAAAAAAAACGATATGATGCTATGTACCTACTGTACTAAAATATAATGCCGTCTATTCATCAAAAATGTCGCTATGTTAGAAGGCGCTTATACACAATCAATAGAATAATTTTTAATTTATTATTATTATAAGGGACTTACATGACCGTCATGCATCACGTGAATGCAAAATAATTGCATGACTCCACCTGTCCTCGGAACCACTCTGAAAGTGGCATCAGCATGGAGGTGAAGTTCTCTTTGGCGAATGGCAAATAGACAAATCGTGGGCGATACAAACAGTGCAAATTCGCCATCTTCTGCGACAAAACGTCCTCGGTAGAACACTCTCTTTTCGGGGCCATATTCCAAAGCATATCGTGGATACGCACTGAAGTTGAGACAAAAAATACGGGTGAAATTTTGGCATAATTTTTTCCGACCAAACGAAAGAATTACCGTTTCTGAAAATTACCGGTATAATATAATATGAGGAGTTTTTTAAGCTTTTCGTGTAGCCCTTGTCATATGACTCATATCAGACGGATTCCCACTTTTCAAAAACTGGACAGAAACGATTTGTGAAGCAATATGTATACAAAACGTGCGGTAAATAACTCTTTTGTGCCGAAGAATGAGGGAACTGTACAGTATGTCCACGGATGAGGTTTAAAATAGGAGATAAATGTTTATTGTGAGTATTGCAAATTTTTGCGCTATGGTTTCGCTTACTCGTATGTACCTAGGTACTTCTAATAATTTTGGATAAAAATATTGTCCAAGATTTTCAAATAAAATTCAAGGAAAAAGCAACTGTTCCTGTTGAAATGTAAACGAAATAGGTTTTAGAGGATTGAGAGCAAGCAGACACGATTTTACTAAGAATATTTTTTAAATCACATCCGTGGACATACTGTACTATAACACATAAATGAGGTACATACCTGGGTTCTCTTATAGCCACATGGTACTCCTCCAGATTACGAGGAATTCTGGGAGTTGTCCGGGCCCGACTGCGTGCCATCATTTGGACGGCTGGGTTGCGACCGTACCGCAGTGCAGGTCCCGGTAGGAGTCTCTGACAATCGCCGTAAATCTCGAAAAATCCTGTGTTTTCCACGGTACTACGATGTCGCAACATCTCCTTGAATCTGGCCATTTCAACCTCTAACGCATTGGGCTCGTGATTGTGGTCGACGGTGAAAGTCCAGACGTTGTTCTCGCTCAAGACAGCTCTGGCGGGGCAGAAAGGGCTGCGGCACCTTAAATACTTACGACCAGCCCTTTCCTTATCCGATGAGAACAGGAATCCGTGGATATCTAAATATAAGAGAGATCCCGCCCTGTCACCTTCCACACGTTGCATATCTAAAATTAGAACAAGATGTCGAATACACAACGCAAAATGTTATTGTCATGTCAAGTATATTGGCTGAAAATGTTGTTCTTACCTGCAGAGGAAAAGTAGATTTCTTCCTGAAAGTAAATGAAACTGCGTCGAAAGTTCACAAATCTGGCACACCTAATTGCTCAGAGAAAAATTCAACACTGCCACGAAATCGTCATTCACCTACAATTCACCCAATTGGATAAAATAAGCAAAGAGATAGGCGATAAGTTTTTGTAGGATATTATTTATAATAATCCAAAAAGGATACACACCGAGAGGGCGATAATAAACCTAAACAACACCACACGTTACATTATAAAACATATACAACCAAATTATAATTTTTAGGGTACTACGGCATCATAATTTTTTTCGAAACATTTGATTTGAGTATGTGTACGTCGTATGACCGAAATGAAAATTTTATACCAATTCTTCATAGTGAAAATACAGTTGTAAAATTACCGATAAAATATTTTTGGTAAAATTGGTACGATTGCAATTGTAATGAATTTTATACAAATCCAAATTGCGAGTTTCCAGCTTAAGCTAGTGAAAAGTTATAACCGGAAAACCCGCGAACGGGTGTCATTTTCAAACGACAACATCTCGACCCTTTTTAAGAAATCCAAAAATGCTCGTGCCGTACCCCATCACATGCTGCCAATGTATGGGTTGAAAGAAATTCGATAGTTTCTGAACCGAAATTACAGAAATATACCAACTGAATTACAAACAGACTGATATTGAACAAGTTGAGTACTGCCATGGCTTTTTTTTGCAAAATACGTGGAAAAAAATGGTATTTCATTAGTAATTCTGCGAGTGAATTTACTAGTAAAATTGCCATTTTACCAATTTTACCGAACAGTGCAGAAAATTACTCCAAGTGAAAGTAATTGGGGTGGGCCATGTAGGGAAAAATAGACTGACAGTATTTCATTCTAGTCCTTTTCTGAATTCTAGTTGGAAATAGCTCGTGCTGCATATAGAAAAAAGTCATTCATCCACAAAAACTATCCCTACGTGAATTATTTCGATAAGAAGAAAATCAAAATTCAATATATAAGTAAATAATGTCTTCAATTTGTTCTTTGGAATTGGCCTGCTTCGGCAGGGTCTCTTCGTTTTATTCCAAATAAAAATGTTAAGGGGGTCCACTGTCGAATTATCACACTCTTGATTCCAGCTGTCCGAATGTTGCGCTAGACGTCACAGTTAGTGCAGAATGAAACAAGTGCACTAGAAAATTTTTGCGTGATAACATCACTAATTACGTGATAAATGTGTGAAATGATTACCATGGCCAGTGCAAATGAGTGCCGAGATGGGATGAAACCAGATGTTACGCGCTAGATGTGACTGTTGCAGATTGCATATCATATTCTGTTTTGTAACTGACTGCAAATACCACATTATCAAAATGGTTATGCTACTCAAAGTCCTCGATAGCAGGTGGCCGTGTTATGGAACTCGAGGGCCGTCCAAGGCGCGTAATCTACAACAAGACTGTACGTGGTCAGGTCCCTCTTCCTAATATCGGGTCGCATCTGGGTCTCCGAAACGGTCTTCGACGATCGACTGAGTTTTTGGGCGATGTATCTTTCTGCGTGGAAAAATGAGTATGAGTCGGTATGAATCGTACAGCAAGGGGGACGGTTGTGGGCGAACACGATAGGACAGTACCTGATTTATGCTGTAAATTCCATTTGCGATTGCAGATTTCCTTTTTATTTCCGTCCGCCGAATTCCGAGGTTGGAGTGAACCGTTTGTTTACTGTTGTCATGTCAAACCATAGGCCGAAATGACAACACATGGGCTTGCGCACATTTTCAAACTTCGAATGCACACGAAACGACGAACCGGGCGGCACCCGTGTCGGCATGGTCAGGGAGAACACTGTATTGAGCATTTGTAACGCATTTGTTGCAGATTTTCGAACTTCTAATGCACCCGAAACGGCGTTATTGGTGTCGGAAAAGTCACTAGAAACACTGTTTGTTCAGTTGGGGCGGATTGGGGCCCTTTGGGCAGCCAAAATCGCTCGAAACGACAGCTATTAACGGATGTAAACACAGACGTCCTTTATGTAGGTTGTTGCACATTTTCGAACTTCTAATGCACCCGAAACGGCGTTATTGGTGTCGGAGAAGTCACTAGAAGCACTGTTTGTTCTGTTGGGGTAGGTTGGGGCCCTTTGCACACTCAAAATCGCTCGAAACGACAGCTATTATCGGATGTAAACACCGATGTCCTTCTTGGAGGTCGTTGCACATTTTCAAACCACGTATTATGCACCAAAACGGCATAATTGGTGTCGGAGAAGTCACTAGAAGCACTGATGTGTTACGTGGCGGCCTTTTGTAAAATTTTGTACCCTCAAAATGCCATAAATTGCAATTTTCCCGGTGTGTTTACGTTAGGAGGACACATCGGTTGCGCTCGGCCCGAGCCGAATGCCGATGAGATACGCTCGTGACATGGACTGTCATTGTCGGGCTTATGATAATTCGCGATTATAAAAATTCGAGGTTATAACCATTCGCGACTATGAGATTTCGATACTGTGACTTTTCGCGACTACGACTTTTCGCGATTATGAATGGTACTCCCTTGATCGGAGCAAAACAGACACATCGCACAACTAATAACTTGACACCCTGGAAACGTGCAGGCGGAGGGGCTGATAACCCTACAATTGTCAGCGCATGAAACACGAAAATCCGGTGAACATATTGAAGCAAAAATTAATTTGCAAAATAACAATTTCTTCGCAACAAACGAAGCGCGATGTGGACCGCGCCACGGCTAAAAGTACGGAAGTCGCTCGACGGCTGAGTTCGGCCGCTTGACGTCTCGGCCCGACGTTTCACTAATAATAAAGCGAAAACGACCCCAAAATACAGTGCACGTCTAAAGTGTCCCCCCCCCCCCCCCCCCCCTAAAAATTTTTGAACAAGTAGAAATTTTTGAAATCGCTCGGACAGGTCGATTTTTATTTTCAATGAAGCATTTTTTCACGTAATTGTTGTCTCTCTAACATTTCCGGTGTGACCGGAAATGACCGCAACTTTGTTTTTTTGAATTGACACACCTAATTTTTTTTGCATTTTCGGATTCTACGATTTTTTCTGGGTAAGAAAATGTTTCACCGCTCAAAATTTTTGACATTTTTTATCTCGCATGTGATCGGCCATTTTGAAAACGGCTGAAATTTTCGAAAAACGCTCGGACCCGTCGATTTTGTTTTTCAATTCTGCATCGATTCCAGCAATTCTCATCTCTGTATCATTTATTGGTTTGACCGCAAATGACCGTCAATTAACATCAGGTGCATCCATTTAAAAGACAAAGTTACCGTCATTTGCGGTCAAACCGAAAATGATACAGGGATGAAAATTGCTGGAGTCGATGCAGAATTAAAAAAGAAAATCGTCGGGTCTAAGCGTTTTTTGAATATTTCAGCCGTTTTCAAAATGGCCGATCACACGCGAGATAAAAAATTTCAAAAACTTTGAGCGGTGATAACATTTTCTAACCCAGAAAAAATCGTAGAATCCGAAAATGCAAAAAAAATTAGGTGTGTCCATTTAAAAAAACAAAGTTGCGGTCATTTCCGGTCAAACCGGTCAAACCGGTCAAACCGGAAACGTTAGAGAAACAAAAAGATGCTTCATTTAAAATAAAAATCGACCTGTACGAGCGATTTCAAAAATTTCTACCCGTTCAAAAATTTTTAGGGAGTGGGACACTCTAGACGCGCACTGTATGTCGTTTGTAGTCTTCGGCATAAGTAAAACCAGACTGGACTTTGTTTAACAATTTTGATGGTGACGGACCTTTTTTTCGATAAAAACCGAACAACGGTTAAATTTATGAAAATTGCGTTTTTAACATTCACAACGTCATATCTCCAGATCCAATTGAGTTATCGACTAAGTTTTTTTTTTACGAAATTGAACAACACAAAATTATCTTTACAATGACGCTATTGAATGATGTGTATTAGTTTGCTCAAATAATCATTGATTGTGCTGCTTCGCTACGACTATTTTAATATTTTCAATGAGCGAGAAAATTTTTTATTTGTGGAAATTTTCATCTACAGTATGTCCCCGGATGAGGTTACTAAGAGGAAAAACTTTTTTATTTTCGATTTTTACGTAAAATTTATTCTTGACAAAATCGCCTGCATGCTCTCAAACCGCTAAAAACTATTTCGTTTTCATTTTAAGGGGAACAGTTATTTATTTATTCAATTTAACTAGAAACCTGTGGTACTCCATGCCTAGTATTCGGAGCGTCAGAGCTGGGTCGAATACTCTAAATGAGTATTTGAATAACGAATACCTAAATACCATGAAAAATAGTATTTGGTTTTCTTCGGATGCTAAATACCAGTAGGTTGAAAGTACTTAAAATACTAGTATTTAAATACTTTGGTTCGGATACTTTTCGAATACTCGCTTCGTTGTGGATTTGTATGAAATGTTCGTCAAATAAGTATTACCATGTATTACCCATTAGATAACAATCTTATTTGAAAATTTATTAATTAAATCGAATAGAACATCAAAATCAATTGAAACATGAGCACATAAATGAATTAAAATCATTCAAAATATAAGAATTCGAAGATATAATTTCACTAGCGCGTGACTGACAAAACGTGTTCGAATTGTGATCTGAAGGGCCTGGTAGAATGAGTTTTGAACGTCACCTATTAGAGTCTATCCACATGGTGGCAACTTCCCCAAAAAATCAATCCGAGCTAGTTGGCTGATGTATAGTAGTTCCGAGTTGCCGTCGCTAGATGGCATTTAATGGAAGTCATACGTTGCTAAGTAATTCAACTACATATTTCAAAATTATGCAGGCTGTACACTATACACCGTGTCCAGAAATTAGCCTGCAATAATTTGCCTGATGATTCCTCTATAAAAACGATGAAAAAAAGTTCTAATGAACGTATGTCGAGAATAGCTTCCTAAGGGAGATATACCCCCTGAAAGGTAGGCTTCCTATGATGGTTTATGTTAAATATCTCCAAAACTGTTCAAGATTAAGAAATCATATTTGGTACAATTATTAACCTTTTTATGCTCAACAAAATGGACTAGGAAAGAATTCAAAATTTCCACCAGGGGTGGGTCATCTAGGGGGGGGCATGGTAAAAAATCCTCCCAACTTTTTTGTGTGATGTTTTTTCGTGTTTGAACCACATCTTATGAAATTATAAGTTGTTTTACGAAAAAAAGGTACTCTTGGTAAACATCGATAGGAGGCGCCACATTCGAAATAAATCGATTTTAACATTAAATTTTGTTTCTAATTTCTGTTGAAATGTTACATTTCAAGCAGTATTTCAGTCAAGACATCTTGATTAGCAATCTAACATCACTAACCATATCAAGGACTTTGACATTAATTAGAAAATGCAACATTTAGGATGAAAAACGTCGCCCCAGATCTTACGACGTGACACCCCCGTAATAGTTGGAAAGGTTTTCCTCGAATTCAATGCAAAATGTTGCATTATTTGTTGAATTTTCAAATTTTTGTGATGGCAGATTGCTATTCAAGCTGTCTTGACTAAAATACTGCTTGAAATGTAACATTTCAACAGAAATTAGAAAAAAAAATTAATGTTAAAATCGATTTATTTCGAATGTGGCGCCTCCTATCGATGTTTACCAAGAGTACCTTTTTTTCGTAAAACAACTCATAATTTCATAAGATGTGGTTCAAACACGAAAAAAACATCACACAAAAAAGTTTGGAAGATTTTTTACCATGGCCCCCCCTAGATGACCCGCCCCTGGTGGAAATTTTGAATTCTTTCCTAGTCCATTTTGTTGAGCATAAAAAGGTTAATAATTGTACCAAATATGATTTCTTAATCTTGAACAGTTTTGGAGATATTTAACATAAACCATCATAGGAAGCCTACCTTTCAGGGGGTATATCTCCCTTAGGAAGCTATTCTCGACATACGTTCATAAGAACTTTTTTTCATCGTTTTTATAGAGGAATCATCAGGCAAATTATTGCAGGCTAATTTCTGGACACGGTGTAGTAGGCCCTGAATTATGACATATTTTCGTTTGGCAAATTAAACGCGAAGCTATGCGAAACGTCACTTTGAACGTTTTCAACAATATCATTGGTATTTTTCGAGATTTTCGCGGAATTTATTTCGTGCTATTGTCATAAAGGCTTTATAAAGTGTGTCAACGTGTATGGTTTGCGCCCGGCTGATGGAATTTTGCATTATTATTTTCCCAAAAATTAGTCAAGGTAAGATGTCATAACACGACATTTTTCAAATCCAAATTTGTATTCCCTATCCTGAAAGGGAGCGCGTAGAAATGTCCAAGATATTTCGTTCCAAACAACAACTGAAACAAAATATTTCCTTCCAAAGTACGGATTTCGCAAAAGTACAATACTTCCAACGTAAAATTAGTCCACAGTGCAAAGAGCCAACCGTACAAAAATCCAAATAAAAATTGTAACCAAAATCATGACATGACTACCAACTTGATTTAATCACGTCCTGAAACTAACAAATTTAGCGCGAAGTGTATCGGGAATTCAAAAATTCAAAGTTTTTTGTTTGTTTTCATTGTTGACTTTACTGATTTTTTTTTACAACAAAATTAGTTATTTATGATATAAATTACGAAAGCGTACTAGTATCACCATATTTATTTTAAAATTAAAAAATCCGATATATCGAAAAAAAATCCGATATATCGGAAAAAAATCCGATATGTCGAAAAAATATCCGATATATCGGAAAAATAAATCCGATATATCGGAAAAAAATCCGATATTTTGGAAAAAAAATCCCATATATCGGAAAAATAAATCCGATATATCGGAAAAATGAACCTTAAATGGTCATTGCGCCTGAACAGGTTATGGTAGGAAACAAGATGGGAAAAGCATATCAGGAAGAGATATAGGACAGAACTGTAAGATAGAAGGTGATAACGGTCCTCAGTTCGACCAGCGCCGTTTTTACTCAAGATTGTAATTCGTTATTTGTCGATTTATTTGTGAGTTTATCATTCATTCTCACATGGATCAAAGAAGCGGTTTTGTTTGTCCAATTTCCTAGATTCAAATTAATGCACATGTTGAAGAGTAGTTAAAACTTAGGCTAAAAGAACTTCGAACAGGTGCATTTTTCTCGAAAAAAAAAACACCACAGAAACCTAAATCGTGAAGTGATTTAGTACGGAAGCGTTGAAGGCTCACAGGAAGACAACAATCTCTTCATAACGCAGAACGCAGGCTACTCAAGAAGTAGTCTCTTATCAAATTATCACTGTCCATAATCAACATTTTTCTTCTCCGAAGCCCAAACTACCATAAATAAACATAGAACGCATGGTTATATTGAATTAATATTTAATATACCTAGAATAATTATCAAAAATAGAAATAAATATGATGTTTATCGCGTGCTCATGCACTATATGCGGTTCACGAAGCTTTAGTAACAAAGAGAGGATATTTTTCCGATATATCGGATTTTTTTCCAATATATCGGATATTTTTTCGATATATCGGATTGTTTTCCGATATATCGGATTTATTTTTCCGATATATCGGATATTTTTCCGATATATCGGATTTTTTAATTTTAAAATAAATATGGTGATATCAGTACGCTTTCGTAATAAATGTCACTTTTAACATTTATATCATGAATAATCTATGTAAATAACTATTACTTCAAATGAACGTTTCCATTATTTATACATATTTGAAACAGAGGTTGGAACCACTGGAACATTTTTATTTCATTAATACGCGTTGTGTTTTATTATTATTTTATTTATGTATTATACAGGGTGTCTTGTAAATACGTGTACAACGCGCTACCACATATTCCTGAGGTCAAAATAGGACGATTGAACCAAAATGACCTTAGTCCAAAAGTTGATAATACAAAAGTTACAGTGTTGAAATGAAAATTTTTATTTCAATCTTTTTGAAGAGCTGTCAAGTTTTGGGAATAATAATTCGAAAATTGGTCCACGAGGGTTCTTTGGTACGGAGAATATTTATCTGGACTCGGTTTTACTGTATTTTCTAGGGAGCGCCACGTACCCTACAAGAATTTTCAACTGATAGACTTAACTTTTTCTTCTTCCAAATTACCAATGCTGCAATAAATGGAATCGACTGGCCGATGATTTTACTCGATAAAAGTTCTGTTGTTTGATGTCCCTACGGTCCACCGTTTTGGAATTATTCACTCTTAAATGGTCGATTTCACCCTAAATTCGCTCTAATTTTTGGGGAAATTTTTCAAGAAAAACAAATGAACCCCCCAAAATCGAAGTTCAATTACTTTTTTCGTCAGGTGATTCGTTCTTAGCAAAACAGTCATGAAATTAACTTTTTTTAAGGCTAATGTGTTTTTCATGAAAAATGATCCCATAAATTAGTGCGAATTCTGGGTGAAATCGACCATTTATGAGTGAATAATTCCAAAACGGTAGACCGTAGAGACATCAAACAAGAGAACTTTTATTAAGAAAAATCATCAGGCAGGCGATTCCACTTATTAGAACATCGGTAATTTTGAGGGAGAAAACGTTAAGACTGTCATTTGCAAATTCTTGTAGCGCACGTGACGCCCCCTAAAGAATACAGCAAAACTGAGTCCAGAAAAGTATTCCTCGTATCAAAAAAACTCTCGTGTACCAATTTCTGAACTATTATTCCCAAAACTGGACAAATTATTCAAGAAATTTGAAATAAAAATTTTCAGTTCAACACCCTGTAACTTTTTTATTATCAACTTTTGGACTAAGGTAATTTTGGTTAAATCGTTCTATTTTGACTTCAGGAGTATGTGGTAGCGCGTTGTACACGTATTTCAAAGACACCCCGTATAATTATAATCTCAGAGAAACATCCTTATTGGAGTTCGTAATAAAATCGATCGACATAAAGGACACACTTGATATCTATTATATAAACATGAGGCACATTCGTCACATACGGAATGACCGCAGCTTAAGATGTATCTTCTCATGTACACCAAACAAGATTTGCATAAAAGTTCCTCATTGTTTCCGACGACAAATTCTACCGCTTCAGGATCTCTTGGCACCCAAAGAGGAACTCTCAAAATAGGATCATCTGAAAAGGATCAAATACACATCATAAAGTAAAGAATATAAAACGGAATCTTCAAAAACCAGCATACCGTCCCTTTCTTCTAACCAATCCTGTTCCCAATCGTCTTCCGGAATGTGGAAATCATGGTCATCATTTATTGCTGAAGAAATGGGTTACTTATTATAAGTTATTAATAATATATCTATTATCGAAAAAGGCATACATGTTTACAACCTACCCTGTAAAACGGGTTGAACTGGCGGTAGTCGGATAGGTTGGATCTCCGGTGGTAGGACATTTCCAGCGGCCTCATGGTGTTCTTCATCTAATAAAATATTATGCGGTAAGACAGGAGGAAAATCGTCAAATGGAGGTACGACTTCATTATTATACAGCGTTTTTCAGGAAGAAAGGTCCAGATTTTCAGGATGTACTCCTTGAGTGATTGCCAACAAAATTTCTTAGTAAATATATATCCGTAAACGCCAAATAGATACAGGGTGTCACATTTAATACTCCCACTAAGTTTACCAGAGACATGTCAACCAAAATCGGTAAAAAGTTTTCAAAGAAAAAGAGAGCCTATGATGTCAGCTTTCAGAAAAAAAATTGTCGATTCTAGTGTCTTTAATAGTTTCGAAGATATTGCGATTTTGCTGCAGCTGGTCGAAGGACGAACAATTGAAATTTTCAGATTTCAATAAAATACCTAGAATGAAAAAGATAGCTAAAATCGAGAGCTTTCTCTTGTTTCAATACAAGTTTTGTCTAACGTCTACTGTTTCATGGATATCGTGATTTTAAATGAAAGAATTTTCTTACTTAAGTGACAATATTTCCTAAAAAACAGTAGTTATTCAAAAACATTGTTAAAACATTAGAACCGTCTTCATTTAAGGTATCTTTTTCACCCGAAGAATTTTGTTGAAATTTTGAAATATGAGTTTTTCGTCCTCCGACCAGCTGCAGCAAAATCGCGATATCCTTGGAACTATTAAAAATACAAGAATCGACAAAATTTTTTCTGAAAGCTGACATCATGGGCTATCTTTCTCGTTTGAAACATTTTACCGATTTTGGTGTTCCCGTATCTGAAAAACTTAGTGGAAATATTAAATGTGACACCCTGTATCTATTTGGCGTTTACGGATATATATTTACTAAGAAATTTTGTTGGCAATCACTCAAGGAGACCATCCTGAAAATCTGGACCTTTCTTCCTGAAACACGCTGTATTAGAAGTACATATAATAAATAAATATACAGACTGTTTGATAAAAACTCCAGAACGTCACAGTTTCTTTGGTTGTGATCTGATTTCAAAAACCCATTAACAAAAAATGATTTATGTTTCATGCACTACGAATAGAGCTTGTTACCAAATTTTTTCCCTCAACTTCTTTTTTAAACATTGGTAAATTTAAATTTTTAAGAATAAAGTACCATTACTTCTAATTTAAAATTGAAGTATGTATTTTTCTCTTTACTATGGTATGTGGAAAGTGGTCATTTTTTCAATGTTTATCCAAGAAAACGCATAAAAAGTTTCGCCCGATTTCAATTAAATTTTAAGAAATGTCAGTTTCAGGAGTGCTTTGGATTCCACAGCAAACGTGAAAATGACGTTTTTTGTTTAATCCGACCAAATCTGGCGAATCATTTTTTACGTTTTTCTAATGATTATTAAGGAAAATCAACTTTTTTATTGACCGATGGTATAGAAAAAAATATTTACTTCAACTTTCAATTAGAAATAATCCCGTTTTATTATTAAAAAAGTTAAATTTACCAATGTTGAAAAAAGAAGTTGAGGAAAAAAATTTGGCGGTAAGACCTATTCGTAGAGCATGAAAAATAAATCATTTCTTGTTAATGGGTTTTTGAAATCGGATGACAACCAAAGAAACTGTGGCGTTCTGGAGTTTTTATCAAACAGCCTGTATGCATGATACCCGGATAATACGGGGCGATCAAATAAGTTTGACATAATTAAGGGGAGGCTGTGACTATCATTCTCTCTCTACCCTTTTAGTAATTTTCAGATTTATTTCAAATTTATTCGGTCGCTCCGTACACATGTACTTACTCATTTGTATTACAAAAACTTCATCGTCTGAATAATCATACAAATTATCTGCAAAATTCACGCAAAATCGTTAAGAAAAATGTACCTATTACAAACAATCATTACCTTCAACGCCTTCGATGTTATTAGCCCACGTTCTTCTTCCATCTTCGTATCCATCCACGGCATGAGCGCACATTTTGAGAAAACTTAAAATATTGGCACCCGCGTTGAAGTTGTCTGCAGCATACAGTCGTAGCGCGCTTCTTATATGGGTGTCATTACTACGATTAGACGTAATTCTAGGCCTAGTCGGCAAATTACCATTAATGATTTGATCCAAACTCACATGGGCATCTCCGATAATTTTGGATAATTTATCTAGAAATAGTAATTGAATTAATTTACAAGTGATAACTGTACATCCTGTACCTATTGGCACCACCGCACTTTGTTTGCACTTTTGGTGGAAATTTTTGACGTCTCAAAAATCAGCCTATACCTGATCGAGATATAATAAGGGGTGTTTCCTATGACTGAGAGATAAATTTTTCGGCCAAATTAGAAATTAGCGTTATTATTTCTGATTAGTTGACAGATAACTCTCAAATGTTCCGCCAAAAGTGCTAATAAAAAAAAGTGTCCGCGGGTGTCCACAAGTAGGCACAGTACCAATAAAACCGGGAAAACTCTTGGAACCGTCTGGAACATACAAATATTTTCTCAATAAAATACTAGATTATTTATTGAGGATATATGAAAATTATTAGAAATGGAAATAAGTTCGTTTTGGCGACGATATAAATGACAAACCATGTCAAAATCTAAAATTTTCTGAAGTTTTATATTTTGCCAATAGCCATAGCCAACTTTATCTAACGGGCCGAAAGACTGAGCTGGCATCATGGCAATATGCCAGAATATGCCCAAAATCGGCCTCTAGATATTTCAATCACAAAAGTCCGTGTTACACTATCATAATTAGGTGCCAGCAACCAATTCTGACGAATTATCTAAGAAGTTTTCATGCGATTCTTAAGATTATCATCAACACATTATTATTTGTATAGGAAAACTAAGACATTTCAAGGTAATTCAAATTTTTAGAATTATTCAACTCCAGAATTGGTTGCTGACGCCTAATTATGATAGTGTAATACGGACTTTTCTGGAAATTCACGAAATTCAAGGAAATGAGGTATGAGGAGTGTAAAATACTCACAGGAAACGGTCGGAAACAAGTCACAATATAACCGAGAGCCACAATATCGTTCATTTTTGCAGCAATACTTCAATATAATACCGCATCTGAACCTCAACAAATGAGAAAAGTCAGAAAATTATATGAATTGACATTGATTGACATGTCTAGAGGCCGATTTTTGGCATATTGCCATAATGCCAACTCAGTCTTTCGGCCCGTAGAGAATAAGCTGGACTCATTCGCTGGTGTCCTATTGATCTCCAGAATTGACGAAAGGCAAGGAGCGAACACTTGGCGATTTATAATGTACATCTTCGAGAGTTTATTGGGGATCTATAGACATTTACTAGGGATTTACTGAGGATTTTTAGAAATTTACTCTAAATAAAAGGATGTATGGTAAAAATTTCGATAAGGTGGTTGGCCCAACCACGAAATTCGACTCCTTTTTCTTTAGTCCAGTCGAACGGGAACAAGTTGGTAGAAAGAATTGTCGAGCTAGCTTCTCCAAGTTCAAGAAAATCCGGGGATTTTCCACTGTTTGGCATGAGTTGTTATTATTGACGAAAGTGGTGATAAGCCGTGGCACCGGAGCTAAGCCCACCTGCCCATGAGTTCATTAATGAATGTACAGTATGTCCACGGATGGGGTTTAAAAGAAGAAGTTTGTTAGAACAATTTCGGAAAACACTGTACAATGATGGTCTGTTTTAAAACTCGAAAAATTAAAATAAATAATTATTAAGCGAAAGTTACAAAAAGATTAGGACATGTGACCCAGCATTGAACTCCTAATTACGGAATATAACTGGGGAACAGTGTACCTATACTAACCTATAAATCTCCAAAGGTTGGGATGCGCCACTCCCATCTTTTGCTGCAAACGGTTATTGAAGGATTCAACGTTGTTGTTGGTTCTCCGTGGAAGACCAAATACACTCATTACGTCAGTACCGACCCTGTTTATCCAAAATCTGAATATAAATAAAAAATGTATAAGTATCATCTAATAATTATTGTTCATAATAACGAAAATGATGATGTCTCCGTATGACACCAAGGACCAAACTGTGCAAATAAAAATCCCTTAGCGTTAAGTCCCGCTTTATAGGAAAACGGTGCAGTTGGACCAAGATGTGATATTTTTCCGATATATTGTTTTTTTTTTAAATAATTGTGGGTGAACCTTTAATGAAAATTTCACTCTGTAAGACCAAATAAAGTAAATATTGAAACTATTCCTGAGAGTGGCAACTAAACAATCACATTATAGTAACTTTTTTGAAAATCATTCTCTGCTTTTTTTTTATTACTTTCGCACTCATTTTGGTGTTGCAGAAGTTTGTCAAGTGGAGGTTTTATAATTTATTATCATTGCCTCTGGCAATAATTAATTAATTAATTATTTATAAGTTTCTTGGGCTAATTAAACATAGGTAAGTTGGGAAATTATAGTTTCTCATATGTACAGTATGTCCACGTATGTATGTCCACGGATGGGGTTTAAAAGAGGGAAAAAATTATTCTTGATAAAATCGCCTGCTTGCTCTCGAACCCCTAAAACCCATTTCGTTTTCATTTCAACACGAACAGTTATTTTTTTATTGAATTTCATTTGAAAATTTTGTACTTAGAAATATTTTCATCCAAAATTAATATACAGGCTGTTTGATAAAAACTCCAGAACGCCACAGTTTCTTTGGTTATGATGTGATTTCAAAAACCCATTAACAAAAAATGATTTATGTTTCATGCACTAAGAATAGAGCTTGTTACCAAATTTTTTCCCTCAACTCCTTTTTTGAACATTGGTAAATTTAAATTTTTAAGAATAAAGTACGATAACTTCTGATTTAAAATTGAAGTATGTATTTTTCTCTTTACTATGGTATGTAGAAAGTGGTCATTTTTTCAATGTTTAGCCAAGAAAACGCATAAAAAGTTTCGCCCGAATTGAAATAAATTTTAAAAAATGTCAGTTTCAGGAGTGCTTTGGATTCCACAGCAAACGTGAAAATGACGTTTTTCGTTTAATCCGACCAAATCTGGCGAATCATTTTTTACGTTTTTCTGATGATTATTAAGGAAAATTAACTTTTTTATTGGCCGATGGTATAGAAAAAAATATCTACTTTAACTTTGAATTGGAAATAATCGCGTTTTATTATTAAAAAAGTTAAATTTACCAATGTTGAAAAAAAGAAGTTGAGGGAAAAAAATTGGCAACAAGGCCTATTCGTAGACCATGAAAAATAAATCATTTTTCGTTAATGGGTTTTTGAAATCGGATGACAACCAAAGAAACTGTGGCGTTCTGGAGTTTTTATCAAACAGCCTGTAAGTACCAGTAAGCGAAACCATGATGGGAAATTTTGTAACAGTCAATGTCAGAGTGTCAGCATTGTTTGAATATGAGATTTGGAGAGGTATCATCTATCGATTTGAATTTTTTCTTATTTTATTTTATATTTTCATGAAATCTTGGACAATAAGTAGGGCGCAGGATCACACCGTAATTGGTACCGATTTATTATTGATTTAGCATCTCATGAATTATCTTCGCTATCAGCATTTTCTCCATTTGTCAAAGTTCTGACATTCTGACGGGTGCTTGTGCTGGTGATGACTGACTGTTGTCAACTTCTGCGCTATGGTTTGCTTACTGGTACTTCTATTAATTTTGGATGAAAATATTACCAAGTTCAAAATTTTCAAATAAAACTTGATAAAAAAATAACTGTTCATGTTGAAATGAAAAAGAAATTGGTTTTAGAGGTTTGAGAGCAAGCAGGCGATTTTATCAAAAATAATTTTTTCTGTAAAATCAGAAATAATTTTTTCTTTCCTCTTTTAAACCCCATCCGTGGACATACTCTATACTATACCTTTACCTATACTAGGTATATTACTTTATTCCTGAATTACCTATTAACGTAACGGAAGAACTGTGTCATTTCGATGATGCCTTCATTTATGGCGTACTGCTCAATTTTCTGCAGTCCCTCTGCAATATTTTGTGACGGTAAAAAAGGTAATACCATTACCATTTTCAGACATCTTTTGCCTTCAGCGTTATTATTCGTGAACTGAAGAAGATTTAGTGCCCTCATTTTCCTCCAAACGGCCTAAGTAAATGAAAAAATGAATGTCATATACATATGTATAACAAGATATATTGATGTGTACTTGGCAAATTCTGTCATTTATGTATATCAATGCTGAAGATTTTTTTAATTGAGATTACCAAGCGTAAAATATCTTGAAACGACTATATTATCTAATTGTTATTTATTATTTATCATAAAAAATATGACCAGACTTTTGCATTAAGTATTTTTGGTTGATCTCTTAATCCATTTAATCAATTCAATTTAATCAGAGACGAAAATAATACTGTTCCCCATATTGAATTTGTATTTTATAAAATTGAATTTAAATAGGGAACTCAAAAATTCTGTAAGAACTAGATAAACAATACAGCGTGCTTCGGTATTGTTTAGCCAGTGAAAAATGCTAAACTTCAAAAGTGTACTCAATAGTCACTCATTTATATCACTAAGGGCCAACTGCACCGCTTTCACTTTAAAAGTTAAGCGGAGGTTAAGCCTCGACTAGGATTGTTGACAACAATTGTTGCTTAGGTTTAAGATCCACTTAAATTTAAAGTGAGAGTGGTGTTTTTCGCCCTAAGGGCTGTTTGCACCATCGTCAGTTAATATTTAAACCCAGCTTAAACCTTGGCAACAATTGTAGTTAAGTTTTAAGCTCATCAGTTCAAATATTAAGTGACAGTGGTGCAAATGGCCCTAATAGATTTTGACACTCCAAAAACAAAACCTCATGAACGCATGGGATGACTCCTACTATATGCACCTACTTAAGCGTAATGAAAATGACATCCTGCAAGACTGGATTGAGGGAACACTTCTGATAAGGCGCCCTGTAATGCACTTTCATAATCAGTGATGATAACCTCTGGAGTCAAAGTAGGAGCAAACGTTCTCAAGTGTTGCAATATGTCAATATATGCATTCTTGTTTCTCGTACTCATAAGAGCGAAGAATAGGGGTATCGACTGAAATTGAAAATCAGTTTCTCAATATCGCAATGACAAATTAATAATGAATTTGTAGTATACTTACGCATCCGCTCACCATTGCGTGGAAAGTCAGTAGCTGCCTTGAATGTGGCTTTGTTGGAAGCACTTTAAAGGTGCCGTCGGCATGTACCTCCTCAATCCCTTGCTCCATAACCTTATTGATTAGTTCTGGACATGTAAAAAACAGGCTTGTGCCCCCTGGAGTTCCTCGAACAATTCCTTGAAATATTTTAATGTTGCAGCCGCCCTGACATTGAAATTTGCTACCAAAATTTTGGTCCAAAGTTGTTCCGAGATCTTCTAAAGAATCTGGGATCGCCAGAATGCTTCGTCTCCTAGCAGCCCTCATAGCGTTTTCGGCTTTAGCATATGAATATGCAGTGGCAGCATCTCTGTTCCTAAATGATTTCATTATAGATTAAGTATTAACATCATTATTTTCATTCAATTTTATAATAATGAAAATAATAGCCCTATTCTGTAACTCGATATCGTTCAAAAACCAACAAATCCTCATCACTAAGATAGGAAATTCCATATTGGCTCTTCCTATAGCAATATTGACTGTTGATTCTCTGGACGATGTCGTTGAGTTACTGAATAGGCCAGTAAGTTATAATATTGACCCACACACTTGCAGATACTTAAATTACTTCCGTAATTACATATATTACAATTTTGAAATGTTTCAAGATAATATTTTGAAAGATTAAACACTGAGTAAAGTGGAGTTTTCCAGTTGTCGGTTAACTTTAATCGGCCGTTTAACCGCCTAGACACAATTGTTACAACAATCGTAGCCAGATAGTTAAACAACCGATTAAAGTTGAACAACGACTGAAATACTGGGCGTAAGTATCAAAGTAGTTATACTCTTTCCAAGATAATAAACTGACCATCACGTGACCCCCAAAGTACCTGACAAATACCTGTCATTAGTCAATGGTTATCAATATACTCTTCAATTAAATTTTGCTCAGCAACTTTAGGTCACGTGATGTTCAGTTTATTTTGGAAAGTGTATAATAGGCACTTTTTCTATTGTTTTCAGTGGTTAAAATGAATTTTTATCCACTTACAGCCAGTTTTATAAGCAAATTAAATTGTCTTCAAACCAATTTTTCAGTTTCATAATCAAAATTTAAAGCAAAAGTGAACTTTTAAGTTAAAGGGCCAATTTTGACGCTTTAGTGGATTTTAAAGTGCAAACAAACGTCGCAGTCATGAGTAATAATTTATTCTTATCGAGTTCTCTTGTCTGCATCTATGGTCTACATTCTGTGACACTTATCCATTCTAAATTACGAGATTTCCCCAAGTTCAAGCTAATCCGGAAATGTTTCAAAGAAGAAGAAAACCAGTGTTTGGTCAGAATAATAATTTGTCGCTGTTTTCTGGAAAACCACCTGAAGAATTAGGGCTTCTTTCCAAATTACTCATGTTCATACTCATGTTTAAAATTCTTCAAATTCTCCATCAACAATGAAATAATCCCCCCTATTCACTAATTAATGTATAATTGTTGAAAGCAATAGCCAACAATACTTGCTACGTAACAATTCCCTTACTGAATAAGGGGGAATGTCACAATAATGCCTAATCAGTCAATACAGGGTCTACTTAAATCATCTCATTTTGGCATTAATTATGCTGTGTCTACGGTACCGAGTAGATAAAATGAACCTTCAACTATAAAGTTCTACTACGGAGACATAAAAAAAAAACTTTATAAATGAAGGCTATGATAATGATAATCGTTCTGTCTGTATCCTTTTAGTAGCTTTCAGATGAGACAGAATGATATCCACAGCCTCCCCTCATGAAGAATTTTTATGATGTCTCTGTACAAATAATTATGAAATACCACAAATTTAACGGGCTAATTTGCACTGACCTTAAAGACAAACATTATCTTCAATTAAACTGCCTTTAAACGCTTTAAAGAGATGATTATGACTGGCTGTTTTATGATGAAATGAACATGTATCAGAGTTGATCCATCACTTATTATCGTATGGCATAGTTTTTCCTGACTAAACAAACTTCTCTTCCAGCGTTAATAACACCCCTCAAAAAAAACGCGCAGTTGGGTTTTAGTTTTTACGGATAAACCCATCACTAATACCTACCTTCTTGCTTCATCATCGTAGATGGTCCTCAGATTCGTATATAAATCGTTGACGGCCCTTCTTGTTAACAACTTCCTGAATTCTGCTACTTTATCTGTTGCTGGGAGATGAGTATGCCCGCGAATCTCTCTAACAGCGCCGCTATTAGAGACAATAATGCTAGCTTTGCAAAATTGCTTCCTCCATAGTTTACATCTAAAGTACCTGAAACAGTTTCTTTCACTGCAACACCCGGTTTCATAATCGAACTTGAAGTGAACTGTAATGATATATGTGTCTATAAACTTCACATTCACTAAGCTGTCTCTAAATTCGATTATGACAAAGGGGGTAAGCCCGGGTGCACCATAGTATCGGTTTTATATGATGATTGAGTGCAGCAAGTTTAAATCCATGTTGCACGGTGGTTCTTATAGAATTAAACTTTCGCTTATGGTTAATTGACTAAAGACTGTGTAACCGAACCGGGTCTTCTTATGCTCAACTACACAGAGATAATTTCCAAAGCGCAAAGGGTGCATGGTTTATTTACCTTGGGCTTTGGGGGCGTCGATTCCACACTTGATATTTAAACCGATCTCAAACCTTATCACAATTGTTGTCAATAACATTCATTGACAATAAGGTTTAAGCTCGGTTCAAAAGTTAAGGTGACGATAGTATAATCGACCTTAGGTTACAACAATTTAAAAATATGTAATAAGTGTGACTTAATATAAACCGTTCAAGTTTGTCCCAAATTCACTTTTGCTGAACTGAGACCTATTTTGATCAAGAAAAAGGGGGTGAATAGGTATTTCAAATTTGATGGCCGTTTGCACCGTTTCAGAGCATGGTATAGGGAGAATGAGCAAACTTAAGTCTTATTCAATGAATCTTATATGTATGTACAAACGGCCAGAGAGAGTAGACTAAGCATAATGGCGTGCATGAGTTGTAGATAAAATCCCGAAATAATCGAAAGGATTCACAGGAGGAACCGAGGAGGAACATCTCTCCTGCTGGTTCCTTTTCTAACATGTTAGACAATCTCATCACATTTTAATTGAATACTTACGTTTCGACTCCTCTAGAAGTTTCTCTGGAACTTTTTTTGGAGTAAAAGAAGCCTTTGTATTCCATCATGCCGCTCCGTATTTACTCCATAATGTGTTGAGTGGTGACAATGATCAAGGATCCAAGTTCCTGCGAGCGGGAAAACGGTTCAGTAACTAGGGCCTAGGGACCCTAGCCGGCCAAGCAATTCAGATTTCTACCCCTGCTCACGCGGTCTGTGATTGGCTCTAATCCATTTACCTACAATTTCATTAGGTGAACACGGAGTAGGAAAGAAACAATCGCTCCCTAGCTGAAGTATGAGATATCTTTACACAAAAAATATTGAATTTTATGAATGATAATGCATCAGTGAAAACGAGTAGGATATGCGAAAGTATTTTATTAATTACAAAATAATTTTCGTGTCGTCGTGATGCACAATCGCAGACACAACTGCCAACAGATGGCGCTCATATAAAACTAATAAGTCGCTATTAAAATTTCATAATTGTTTAATAGGCAGCTTTTTTATTATTTCAGGATAAAATAAAAATCAGCAGTCAAAATTTGTCAGATATCACCTCTATGTATATTCCTCATTTTAATGTAATACTCGAAATAAAATAAAATACTGTAATATAAATTTAGAACTGCAGGTCTCACTGATAAAAACGTCTGTAATTAAGTTGCTAGAAGCTTAAGTTTTATAATTTGCATATTTCGAGATATCATTTAGCATGCATTAATTGATGACATTTTTTTTTTAATATTCCTTAATTTAATATTTGCAAATGATGTCTACATCCAAAAGAAGTGAATGTGAAATTTTACAATCTTACTAGTATAGGTATGATTTTTTTAACAAAAAATGTTTTTTAAATATACAGGAGTGAGAACCTAGATTACTCTAAGACAATTAAAAAGTGAAAATTAGACTTTTCCGACCCTTGAAAACATTTTTTTTCCAAGTAAATTATGTAGTATTACAGTATTATATTATACGTATATAGTATATACAGTATCATGGAACTAAAACCCTGTTTTGAAATTTTCGAATTTTTGCGTATTGGCATAATGGAAAATCTGTATTAAAACTTGATAGAATAAGTAACATTAAGCTATTTTGTCACAAACTTATCATCAGTCAGTTCTATTCTGTAAATCAGTCGGCATCACCGAATAAAATTGGAACTAATAATCGCTGTGATTAAGCTAATTTTGTCAATAAGTTTCGTAAATTAATTGAAATCATCAATAAGCTTTAACATGGTAATTTGTAATTTTGATTTGAGATTGACTCTGCGTGATGAAACCCAGTAAGTAGTATGTGACTGTTCATTGAATAAAAGGAGTGAAAGCTGATGAAAATCATCATTTTGAGCAGTACAATAAATTCAGAAAAATATTCCCCGTCGATGGAGATAAAAACTAATTCCTAAAAATAGCGAAAAGCGATGATGAAAATAAAATTTTCGTGAAAGGATAAATTAATGAAACCATTAAAGACTCTTCCTACCATTCATCTCATTCTTGAAATTGGTAAAAAGATAAAAAAAAGTCACAGCTCTGGGAACTTTTATTATTACAGTGTTACACTTTGCAAAATATTATCTAGGTTCGAGTCTAGGTTCAAATTCGATACATAGTCGGTACGTTGTGAATGAAATACTAGACACATACTGATGAAATTACTTCCGGTCACTTCCTATGATTCATACGGATCGGTCTTCATCGAATTTTCCCTATTCTGTTCACCTCTTTAGTTGGTAGTGTATTCGGTGGACTCTCCGAAAGAGATAATCTGAAAATTCATAATACGTTGTGAATGAAATACTAGACACATACTGATGAAATTACTTCCGGTCACTTCCTATGATTCATACGGATCGGTCTTCATAGAATTTTCCCTATTCTGTTCACCTCTTTAGTTGGTAGTGTATTCGGTGGACTCTCCGAAAGAGATAATCTGAAAATTCATAATACGTTGTGAATGAAATACTAGACACATACTGATGAAATTACTTCCGGTCACTTCCTATGATTCATACGGATCGGTCTTCATAGAATTTTCCCTATTCTGTTCACCTCTTTAGTTGGTAGTGTATTCGGTGGACTCTCCGAAAGAGATAATCTGAAAATTCATGATACGTTGTGAATGAAATACTAGACACATACTGATGAAATTACTTTCGGTCACTTCCTATGATTCATACGGATCGGTCTTCATAGAATTTTCCCTATTCTGTTCACCTCTTTAGTTGGTAGTGTATTCGGTGGACTCTCCGAAAGAGATAATCTGAAAATTCATAATACGTTGTGAATGAAATACTAGACACATACTGATGAAATTACTTCCGGTCACTTCCTATGATTCATACGGATCGGTCTTCATAGAATTTTCCCTATTCTGTTCACCTCTTTAGTTGGTAGTGTATTCGGTGGACTCTCCGAAAGAGATAATCTGAAAATTCATGATACGTTGTGAATGAAATACTAGACACATACTGATGAAATTACTTCCGGTCACTTCCTATGATTCATACGGATCGGTCTTCATAGAATTTTCCCTATTCTGTTCACCTCTTTAGTTGGTAGTGTATTCGGTGGACTCTCCGAAAGAGATAATCTGAAAATTCATGATACGTTGTGAATGAAATACTAGACACATACTGATGAAATTACTTCCGGTCACTTCCTATGATTCATACGGATCGGTCTTCATAGAATTTCCCCTATTCTGTTCACCTCTTTAGTTGGTAGTGTATTCGGTGGACTCTCCGAAAGAGATAATCTGAAAATTCATAATACGTTGTGAATGAAATACTAGACACATACTGATGAAATTACTTCCGGTCACTTCCTATGATTCATACGGATCGGTCTTCATAGAATTTTCCCTATTCTGTCCACCTCTTTGGTTGGTAGTGTGTTCGGTGGACTCTCCGAATGAGAAAATCTAAAAATTCATACAATATTTAGTATGTTGAACGGTAGAAAAAAAAATTTCTCAATTGAATTGCGAAATAGTTAGCTACCTATCTGATGAAGACATTTTCATATTAAATTGTTCAATTTTGAACAATCCGCCCTTAGATACACATGAATATATTAGTAATATTTCGGTTCATTAGGTTGTCCTAGTTGCAGTACACCATCACTCACTTCATACTTCAATGACCTTGTGGATATTAGTACGGTGTGTTGCTTGTATATTGTGCGATCTGTATGTTGGGCACTTCCTAATGTTGGCGTATTTTATTTTGGCCGGTTTTATTTTGTATTTCGAATCTTTGTACTGGCATCCAATCAGATTCAAACGTGGTAGGTACATACATCAGCTTATTCTAGGTATATAATTGGGTTTTTTCTCATTTTTATAACCGCTTATCATAAGAGACCGCCGCTACTGAGCAAGTTTGAAAGCCGCGCGAGAGGCGTTTCATGTTTCCAAGGTTACGGACGAGTGCGCTGCTTGGCCGTTGGCAAAGATGAAAAACGCCAGCTATACCTACATTTGTTCCGGCGCAAAAAAATTGCATTTCTATTGAAAACTTCAAGTTGACCGTGAATTGTCAATGAGGACCCTTTTGAAAAAAATCTAAATCAAGGTCAGTTAGTAGTACTCATCGAGCAATTTATTTTTCTCTTTAATTTTTTTGAATCGGACGTCAAATAAAGAAGTTATGGCTTGGGGCGTTTTTTATAAGACAGCCTGTATGCGCATCCGTCGTTCTTTTTGGTTTGGACCGGTCCGGTCCACTCCACAACACACAACCACAACACGTCAACGACGTCAACTGTTGCCGGAACAAACCTATAGAGTTCAACGGTTTTTTTGTTGTTGATTTTTAGGCGAGATTCGTAGTCATTTAAAAATCTGATTCATATCCTTATTAATTAATTCATCCATTTACTACAAAAATGTCTGAGAGGCGAATGAGATTGCGTTCTTCTGTGAGTACAGAAGACAAAAACATTGAGAAGGTAGGTAAGCCAACGTTTAATTTCTAATACAAAACTTGAAAAACAAACGAGTTTAATGCTGCAGCTTGTTCCAGGAACGAATTAAAAAGGAAAAAGAGGAACGTGAAAATCGACCGTTTATCGGATACAATGGCAAAATAGTATATCACACCACGTTTGTAGACTGTGCAATAGTTTGTGACCATCTTTTGTGAGTATTCTCGTATTCATATTGGACACATTGATCAAGGGAAATTCTTTTAGGAAAGAAGCTGACACCACAGAGGACCATCTCGTGTTGGGTTTCGACCTAGAATGGCCGTTCAGCTTTACCGATGGTCCTGGAAAAACTGCAGTGATACAAATTAGTCCGAATCTTAATCTTGCTTACATACTTCAAGTTAGTAAGATTACGGATCTTCCCAAAGGATTGAGCCAACTTCTAACACATCCCAAAGTGTTATTAACGGGGGTGAATATAAAAAAGTATGCTCATCTATTTTTAATGACTCCCTGAGACTCTTGAGACTTTATATTCAGTAATCTTACGTCATTTCACACTTTCTACTTACTCAATATTGCATGAAAATTGTGAATTATGGCTATTGAGATGTTAATTTTAGATTTACAGATTCTTATTCGAAATGTAAAATTCAGTTGATTCGATATTAACTGACCTTCGTTTTGAAATTATCCAGATTTTAGTCATGTCTTTATATACAATGAACGATAGTTTAAATTAAAAAGGAGGTCTACCGAATATTGAATACACCGTGTCCAGAAATTAGCCTGCAATAATTTGCCTGATGATTTCTCTATAAAAACGATGAAAAAAAGTTCTAATGAACGTATGTCGAGAATCGCTTCCTAAGGGAGATATACCCCCTGAAAGGTAGCCCCCCTATGATGGTTTATGTTGAATATCTCCAAAACTGTTCAAGATTAAGAAATCATATTTGGTACAATTATTTACCTTTTTATGCTCAACAAAATGGACTAGGAAAGAATTCAAAATTTCCACCAGGGGCGGGTCATCTAGGGGGGGCCGTGGTAAAAAATCTTCCTAACTTTTTTGTGTGATGTTTTTTTCGTGTTTGAACACCATATTATGAAATTATGTGGTTTTTCACGAAAAAAAGGTACTCTTGGTAAACATCGATAGGAGGCGCCACATTCGAAATAAATCGATTTTAACATTAATTTTTTTTTTTAATTTCTGTTGAAATGTTACATTTCAAGCGGTATTTTAGTCAAGACAGCTTGAATAGCAATCTGACATCACTAAAATTTGAAAATTCAACAAATAATGCAACATTTTACATTGAATTCGAAGAAAACCTTTCCCACTATTACGGGGGTGTCACGTCGTAAGATCTGAGGCGACGTTTTCTATCCTAAATGATGCATTTTCTAATGAATGTCCAAGTCTTTGATATGGTTAGTGATGTTAGATCGCTATTCAAGATGTCTTGACTAAAATACTGCTTGAAATGTAACATTTCAACAGAAATTTAAAAAAAAAATTAATGTTAAAATCGATTTATTTCGAATGTGGCGCCTCCTATCGATGTTTATCAAGAGTACCTTTTTTTCGTGAAAAAACACATAATTTCATAATATGGTGTTCAAACACGAAAAAAACATCACACAAAAAAGTTAGGAAGATTTTTCATCACGGCCCCCCCTAGATGACCCGCCTCTGGTGGAAATTTTGAATTCTTTCCTAGTCCATTTTGTTGAGCATAAAAAGGTAAATAATTGTACCAAATATGATTTCTTAATCTTGAACAGTTTTGGAGATATTTAACATAAACCATCATAGGGGGGCTACCTTTCAGGGGGTATATCTCCCTTAGGAAGCGATTCTCGACATACGTTCATTAGAACTTTTTTTCATCGTTTTTATAGAGGAATCATCGGGCGAATTATTGCAGGCTAATTTCTGGACACGGTGTAGATGTTTGTTGCTAGCTTATTCTAGCATATTTTATTCTTGTTTCAAAATTGCATAGTTTCCAGTCATTTATTGTTATTGACAATTCTCGCATTAATCATTCCATAAAAACACAACGTCATTTCAGAGTGTCAACTACAATAACGTTCTTCACTATAGTTGCTGATGGTCAGTACGTAACGATTCGATTGAAATACGGTCTAGTACTAGAATATTTTTGTGTTGTAAAATGTAATGTAAAATTACCAGAAATGTAATGTGAATTCGAGTGTGAAGTAATATTACTTTCAAATTCACCGGTAGTGTATGAAAGTTGCCAATTTTTAAATTTCGCGGTATTTCCAAGAATTTTTTTGGTAAAAAATCTTGTCGCAAGATTTACATGAGATTCACGACACAAGGACTTTTGGTTGTGATAAGAACAATGCAACGAAAAACTAATTCAGTTAAATATGAATAAATTAATTTTTAAATATCGAAATATTAATTTAAAAAACGGGCCGCCGGAAAATTAAAATAAGATAGGGGGTGTCCCAGAATCGCGAGCAGAATCGGGACACTTGAACTAATTTATTATTTTTCTAGGGTCCTAGTTTGAATTTAGAAGATTAAAAACTGTGTTTTAAAGGAGTTTTTTTTGCAAAATTTCAAATAGCGCCTACATTTGATAACCATTGGAACCTCGACAATATTTGATTAGGATTTTCGTCTTAGAATGCCACAGGGAGTCCATCATTACTGGTTTCCACAGGTGATGAAAACTGTTGTTAATACAGTAAATATCGGTTATAACGACGGCCTTCGGATCATCAAAACACGTCCTTGTATCATAACCAAAAATGCAATTTCATGTTATCGAAAGATACATTAAATTACCGGTAAATTTACAACACTAGAATATTTTATTCAGGTTCATTCTCAAATATGGCAAATCCACCCTTGTCGAACTCGATGGATTGTAAAATCGGTCGTTAACTACAAAGTGTATTATTTTTAGTGATATCCGAAAATTATCGAGGGACTTCAAAGGTTTCAACGCTGACGCAATCATAGGAAATTGTATCGACTTAGGAGTGTTCGCGAATTCCGTACTACCTTTTCAACAGAGATAAAGCATGGAAAAACTGGTGGATTACGTGGTGAGCATCGAACGAGACTTTAACTTCTATCATTGCATCTACCACTACCATCTACATAATTTTACAGCTTAAACTCAAGATCAAT
Organism: Salpingus planirostris; assembly: GCA_949788335.1. Lineage (NCBI taxonomy): Eukaryota > Metazoa > Arthropoda > Insecta > Coleoptera > Salpingidae > Salpingus > Salpingus planirostris. Next base: position 274,819 of record CATKUT010000009.1, read on the forward strand.
AAGGATAAGAAAGTGAGGATGAGTAAATGGCATGTTATTCCATTGTCAGAACCGCAACAAAGATACGCAGCAATTGATACTTATGTATGTGTTTATAGGACGTGTTTCAAAGAAACGTACCTCATATTTAGATGCGAATAGTAGTGTTGCACTTTGACCAGTCAAATAAGTATTTGACAATTGACAAAGACCAAAATGTTGAGGGAATAATTCGCAAATGGATCTACTTTTTTAATTTGAATATTATAAATGATTTTTATAGGGCTGCACTTTGACAGGTCAAATATGTTTTTGTCATTTTTCAGTCGGTTTACCTAATTTGAAAGGTGAGTTCACCGAATTGCTCAATTTGGCCAATCATCGGTCAAGTCAATTGAGTAAATGCAGTCATTTGACCGATAATTTGACTGGTCAATTAATTTCGTGCAACCTTACTAATTTATTGAATTGAACTCTATAACCTACTACATATTTAATTAATTATTCATATTTTAGGCCGCTCTTCTTTTATATCTCAAGCTCAAAGAAGAAGAAAAGAAGAACACATTGAAGACAAATCCGTCAGAGGAATTATTACTTTAGAATTTAGACTTTAGATCAGATTTATACCTATACAGATCGTCTTAGGTTGAGTCCTAAAAAGTTGTACATGTCTCTTCTTCTGCCTTTGAAAGTTCTCAATTTACATACTAGGATTAACGATTAACACAATGTAATAACCGACCTCAGTCATTTTTATAAAAATGACGTTTAGATTGTGACAAATCATGACATTCACCTGTGGGATTGTCACATTAAGAACTACACTTTTACAAAAGTGACCGAGTTTGATTATGAAGCCATACATATACAGTAAGTCAAAAAAGTATTTGCACACACGATTTTTCTTGAAGGTCTCTACAATTTTTACCTTATACTGTTCAAACGTTCACAATTATACAAAAAATACATATTTTCGAATTTTTGCTCTCGTTTTGGTAAAATTTTGTTGATAAAAATCGGTTGTGCAAATAGGCGCGCAGTTTTTTTTGATCCAACAAAATAATTTCAAAGGCGAAAAATTAAGTTTTCATTCTTAAACAGCAAAACTGAGCTAATGTTGAATATTATCTTGGACGATTTAGCACTATTTCCATCGCTTTTATCTACGACCGCCATGGCGATCGCACAGTTTTAGGGAATTTCTTGGCACCAGATAGCTATGGTTGGCACCAATTCGTTTTGTAACCATACATAGTAACCTGGACAAAATTCATTAATTTTCGCTGCCATATTCATAATTTGAAAGTTGAGAAAGTTCTTCCGAGAAGATTATAATTCAATCAATATTTTTCAATTCAAATTTTTTAGGATAGTGTACATTCCTCGAGTAATGTGAACTACTATTTTCATACACTAGACTGTAGGTTAAGGCTAAAGTTCCCTGGACCAAGGATGATAAGACTAAGACTGAGGATTTTTATAAATCCGTTCTTAATTTAATAATTCACCGGAGAATTATCTTCTCTTCTATAGAAATACATAGAAATCTGAATCATACAGAAATAGAATGCGAAAACTCCCGGGTGCCGATTTGATTATGTTGTTATTTGATCGTAATTATCAATTTTTGTATGAACTTGAAGCAATTTGTATGATATTTGAAATAAAATCACAATTATAGCATTTACTTGTGTAGTGGGTGGGTCGCCACTCGCCATTAAATTGTGGATGGTTATAGTAACCTTGACTAGGAGGGCGGCGGAACGGGAAGTGTAGTCTAGTGTCCTTGAAAAGCTCTATTTGTTTATAAGCAGCTGACTTGTGTCAATGTGTCAGGTCTTACCTCCAGTTCGAGCGAAGACCCAACCTGTTCGGTGATTCTCGGCTCGTCCTCTGATTCGGCATTCCCGACGGCATTCATGGTTTTTTTTTTTCTTCTCGTCAGGCCAGTTCTGTGTAAGCAGAATAAGACGACACATTTCAGAGTTTCTGTAAAAATTTCAAGTACAACGTACAGTACTTAACTTCGTTGCCAGCGAATCTGGAAACTGAAAATGAGGGCCATGAAATGTTGAATGGCTGGGAGGGCAACCAAGATTCTAGGGAAATTTGGACGAAGAAAAATCTCGAGTGGGAACTACATCAACGAGAGAAAGAGAGATAGATAAATTTGTTGGGACGGCAATCGCTTCTGCGCATGCGCAGTCGGGTTTTTTCCTTTTCACTTGTGTTTTGCGCACTTGTCATTTCAAAGTTGGGAAACTTGTCTATGCCACTCTATTTTTTCTTTCATTACGTTCGAAACCATCCCCCCAGTTAGGATTGTTGGTTACTGTACTGGGCTGCGTTCAGAAAGGCACCTCAGAGTAACTTGGGGAAGTTTTGTCCTTGTCACGTATTCATAACGCTCGCAAGTGCATCTCTCTTGACTTACCCAGAGCGTTCGCCGTGATACGTTTCTGAACGCAGCCCTGTGGTAGTTTGTGAATTTCTTAAAAGGTTAGTACCAGTTTTTCCTGAATAAGCACGGCCAAGCACGGCATTCGTAGTAATACCGGGCGTAGTGTTTATTTACGTATTTATGTAAATAAACACTGCCGGGAGTAAAACCGAGAGTAAAACATAAATTAATGCATATATTTATGAAGTCTTTATAGAATATTGATATATGAAGTATTACTTGGACAAAAAAAGTCACGAAACTACTGCAATAAGTGATTATAATTAATAAACCTAAAATTTCTTTCAATTTTAGTTTTTACAAGGGAATTAAAAAAATAATAAGGAACACCGAGGGAAACACTGACATTCGGATTCGGATGTTTCCTACGGTAACCGATTTGATAATTTTGAATATTGATAATAGAACTTGGTGGATTCAATTTATTTAAATTTTCGTTTTCAAAAGAAATTTCAAAAAATAAAATGTAGGTAATTGGATGTGAGGTTATGACAATCACCATGGTAACCGATTTGACGGTATTCGGGATGGGGAGATCGAGTTGGTTACCATCTTTTAACATGGAGGTTTCATTCGCCCGGTGAAAAGGGTTCGTTCTATGTCTGTGGTTCATTCGTTTCGGAAAAGACGATGCGGTCCGTTCGTGCGCGGTAAATGCTAAATACCGCACCCGGCTGCCCGGACGAGCGTTTCAGGGTGGTAGTGGTTTCAGCTACAGGCCACGGCTGCGTAACTACAATACGGTGAGTTGTTTACTTTTTCAGCACGTTCTCTCCGTGCATTTCGGTCGGTTTCAGCTTTAAAATGAACATTTTCGTCAAATCCAAACGCTTCTATCACCTGAATCAAGTATTTATATCCCGGACCGATAAAGAGAAATGCGATAATCGTATGGCTTGAACATGAATTTGAATTGGTTCTCGCACGTTATCGTCCATCACCCTGCGATTATTATATCGGCTGTCGCTGTTTTCTCCAGCACATGTCTCATCATCCCTTTCGTGCTCAAAACCAGACCTTATCCCGATTTCTCGGACCCGCAAGCCGTAAGACCGTTTCGATGAGCGATTGGATGTCCTTTTTTGAGTTGCATTTTGATTCTAGGGATTCAGTACCAGGGGCACCACAATATCTAACCGACTGACCGCTTGGGACAACCTCGTCAAGTCCACTAAACCTTCTGGAGAGTTCGCCATCAATCCAAGGGATGTCATATTCAGGCCGAATGTCGCATTCGTCAAACCCAAGATCAAAAAGAGCGAGGGAAAGAACAGGAAACATAAGCAGGATTATACCAAAGTAGGTACACTCGGACTACTCTGAAGGAAGCCAAGACACAATGTCAAATCAATATATGGGAAAAGCTGCGACGTGTGTATTGCATTACAGATGTGTAGTAAAGTTACAAAATGTATGTACACAGCAAAGATGCTATAATCCACGGGCCGCAAAAGAATACTTTCCTCATGAGTCGTGTACTGTGTACTCTATTTTCTCAACGACCACATCACAAATATTGCTAGCGAAAACTCATAAATGCAGAAAAAAAATCGACAACTGTCATACCATAGACTTGGCACCTTATAATGAATAACCATAGACATAAAACTTCGTTAAACATGTGGCACATAATAATTTTTATTCTTCGTTTTGGACCGTTTTGTGAACAATTTCACAAAAATGGTGCTAACTGATGGAAATGAACTTCACATCCGCGAAAGTATTTGTTTGTGCAGTTTGAAACAGCACAAAATCAAATGCATTTTTGACAGTTATTTCAACGGTCTTGTCTTATCTCTACTCTATTATGGTGAGAACCTAAATTTTCATAAAAAGATAAATCCCTAACACGGATAATATAGTGAAATAATGATATTCAAAAAAAGCATTTTCAATAAGACCCATTGCCCTCAAAACTTCTCGAATTCTTCTTTAAATGCATTTTTCAAAATCAAATATTGAATTTTTGAATTACTTGTTTCAATTTTAGACTTGTTTTCTTGAGAAAAAGATCAATAAGTACCTATGCATCAGTTACTTAGTCGTTTTCGGATGACGGCACAAAAAATTTATTTTCTGTGACCACCCTGTACTTGGACAGAATGAGTCCGTATTTCCAGTGCCGTTCCAAGAGATGAGTGTGACAAGATCCCAGGACCATTTAAAGAAAAAATTATCATTTTCCTAGACCGTGGGGTCCTCCAAAGTTTAACATTTTTGCAGAACTTTACGTGACAGTGACACCCTGTAAAAAATTCTCGGAGAACCTGTATAAAACACGCCGTCTGGGTGATAGCCCAAGAATGCAGCTATTCAGAGATGCCATTTTTTTTTAAATTACTCTTTCGTTCAGGAGTTACGCCACATACTTACTAAAAATTTAGGTGGGCCGATTTTTTTGCCTGCAAGTGTATAAATGAATTAAAAATAAGAATGAAGATTTCAACAATTGAAATCGGTTTTCATGCTTAGATTTGGTTGAATTATTACGTATTTTCAAGTTTTTAGTAGAAAATTCTCTATACGTTTTCGCCAATAATTTGTTGTTCATAATTAATTTAATGCGTAAGAAAAGAAAATTCTTATGAGAACGTTATTATTACCACAAAAAAAAAACTTGTTTTCAGGTTTTCATCAACGAAAAGCCAAATAATCGATCAAATTCACGGTCAGATGAGTCGAACTGAAAAGCCCTCAAGAAAATGCTTCGCCCAAAGCCGTCACAAACTCTGGAAGGCGAACTCGGAGAAACCGACGGATTTTTATGTGGCTACCCTGATGACCGTTATTCCCACATGGGGTTTTGAAATCAAATCTCAACAAAGACCTATTCACTCTGGAATCTTTGTCAGCTATGTGTCGAATTGAGCACGAATTAATCGAAGCCGAACATTACAAAGAATTGTGCATGCCGAATATGAAAGCCCGTGCCAAATGCTGTAAACCGTGGTCTCTGGCTAATTACATAGCTATTCTGTACAATCGGAGCTCCTGCCTCGCTATAACCGAAGAGGACGTAGATGGCGCTAAAACCTTGTTGACAAACTGCGCTCAGTATTTTCATAATTTTAAATTATTACCAGACTGTTCAGAGAATGGGCACTGCAAAGCACCAGTAGAATGTATTAAACACGACGTAGTATTCAATGTACTTAATTTTTTAACTAGTACAACGTTTTTGCCACCGAATGTAAGCCGATATAATTGATTGTTGCTTCGAAACCCATTACGAAAATTTTATTTCTAGAATACTCAAGATGTAACACTGTTTGAAACGATGATCTTCCTTCCGGTGGCGTGCAGTACCAAGACTTTGCCGTTTTACCATGAGATCGAATCCTTGGACCTGGAGTATGAAGGCATATCAGTTGTCGCTATGGAATTCGGGATAAAGAGTGCCCTTTTTGATGAATACCTCGTTAAAGATGCGTGGCTGATGGCAGCCGGGGCCGGTTTCGTTTTGGTCTGCATGTGGCTGTACACGGAATCTTTGTTCCTTACTATCATGACAATAATCGCAATCATTTTTTCACTGGGGATTTCCTACTTCATGTACATGCTCGTTTTTGAGCTGAGTTTTTTTCCATTTATGAACCTGCTGGCCGTCATCGTTGCAATAGGTGGGTGGTTTGATCACATTTGCATGAATGATCCAAAATCCAATAAGTTGGTCGGTTAACTTAGAACACGCACTTCATAACCCAAAGACAAGGGGTATGTCACTTGACAAATTGGCGTACTTATTTAGGTGCAGATCATTTGGATATCACTGTAATCTTTATAGATAATCCCACAGATTCTTGAAACAACCCAAATATTTCTCAAATCTTCCACACATCTGTCAAATTCGCAACATCTCGTGAATGATCATATAATCATCTTCAGCCAAACTGAAGCTGATGAAATCATGCAACTTCAGCTAACACATACTGACACTTTAAATGTGGGCCGATTTGCAACCGGACAATGACTGGTTCCGGATATTTTATTGCGTAGAAGAAGTTTGGGATCGGTCAGGAAGTGGTCAGAGTTGCGTTTCTGGAAGCTAGTCGGGCTACATATTATCTGCGCATGTCACAATTGCGAAATCTTAAATATGTGTTCTTTTGTTTTCAACTTGTTCAAAAATCTGTCTGAACTTCGTGTACTCAAATTCCTGAACAATTATGCCTCCATGCATGTCTCCATAATAATACAGCCTGTTCGAAAGTACAACACAACCATTTGAGGGCTGATTCCTTTGATTAAAATAAGAAAATTAACAGCAAGTGATAATTGATACCAGCGATCATTTAAATAACCTATTAACGGTTCATCCCATGTCAGATCCCAAAAACGGTCCTTCGGGAATTTTCAATTGACGTGAACAAAAAAAACCTGAAATAACACTTATTAGGAGGGATTTGTTCTGCATTTCAGTCTATCTTTGATGGGAGTTTGTAACGCGAATGTCACAAAAATGGTCATCGTTCAGACGACTAATTCCCTTTTATGGGATATTTTTTTCTAATTTTGACCTAAGGAACCAGCTCACAAGTATCGTGGACAGTGCCTTCATCAATGGCCGGTCCCCGAAGTACTGCCGGTGTAGTGTTTGATAATGGTAGATAAAATACATCCTTTAAGTGGTTGTAATGTGCGTATTGGAAATGCGTTTCAGGGATAGGCGCCGATGACGCCTTCATCTTTTGCAAAGTTTGGCACACCGTTAAACAGGAGAAGAACAGCTCCCTTCACATCGTAATGGGAGACACTCTTCGCCATGCATTTTTTTCAATGTTTGTGACGTCACTAACAACCTCGATCGCTTTTTTAGCGTCATACGTTAGCTCAGTTACGGCCGTTTGCTGTTTTAGGTTTGTGTCGCTTTCAAAACACTACTAATTCACGATACGTTTACTAACCGGACAAAAATTTTGCACGATTTTGCAGCATTTTCGCAGGCACCGCAGTAATCACGAATTTTTTACTAATGATAACCTGGTTTCCTGCTTGCGTTGTTTTGTGGGAACGTTCGTGTTGCTCCAACGCTGACATCGTCAAGAGCTGCATCATGGCTTGTCTACAGCGATGGCGCTGTTCGAGAATCCTCAAACCCCAGTGGAACCTGTCCGCTAGTTGGCCTAATTGCTCATCACTCGGAAGATTTTGGAGCGCTGAGCGGTTCTTAGTAGAAAGTGTTATAAACTTCAGGTACTTGTGGTTAGTCACGTTGTCAATCGTGGCGGTTGGAAGCGCCGTCATTGTTATCTATTACCCGAAACTACAATTACCCACATCGAAGGAGTTCCAGCTTTTCCATAGTTCACATTTTTTTGAACAATACGACTTCAAGTATAAGTACGATTTCTGGTTCAAAAGAAGCGAAAGGGTATTTTTTTTATTTGAGAATTATTCAAGTGATTGCTTGACATTTTTAGCTTAATTTGGAAATGGGGAACTTCAAATTACCTCTCCGCTTCATATGGGGTGTCCTTCCTGTAGATAATGGAGATCACTTGGATCCGATCAATTTGGGAAAATTACAACTGGATTCGGCCTTCAACATGTCGAAGCCGTCATCACAAAGCTGGCTTCTAGATTTCTGCAAGAAACTGAAACGTCAACCGTTTTACCAACCGGCTCTCGGTCCCCTCCTCCCGAATTGCTTCATCGAAACGTTCGTCAACTCGATGCAACGCGAATGTATCGACGGGTTTTCATCACGAGATCATTCCCCATGTTGCAAAACCTCAGTATTCCCGTACAACAGCAGCGTGTTCAGTGAATGCGTCGTGGAGGAGATGCGCGAGATTTACGAAACGCCTAGTCAATATTTGATACCGGGGATGGCTGGGCCGAAATTCTCAAAAGACCAATTTCCGACAATAAAAGCTGTTATAGTAGAGTACGATAGCAACTATAGTTACTCAATGTCTTTAGAATATATGCACGAATTCTACACAAAAGTGGAGGATTGGATGCAAGCCGAGTTAGCTCGCGCTCCAGAAGAGATGAAAAGAGGTTGGTTTGTGAGCGACTTAGATTTATACGATTTACAACGCGAACTCTCGGAAGATACTCTGATAGCGATCGCTATTTCGATGGGACTTGCTTTTGTAGTTCTGCTGATATCGACATTGAACATATTAACCAGTTTATATGCAGTAATCACGATCACTTGCAGTATTTTCGTGACTGTTGCAATTTTAGTTTTGTTGGGATGGCAACTTAACATATTAGAATCAATAGCCGTTTCGACGGCTATCGGATTGACGGTCGATTTCAGCCTCCACTATTCGGTTCATTACGGCCTCTGTCCGATATCGTTTGCCGAAGAAAGAATCGCTGCTACCAAGTACGCGATATCGACGATGGCCGGTCCTGCTTTGATGGCGGCCTTGACCACCGGAGCAGCTGGAGCTTTTATGATGTTCTCCCTAGTTCTTCCCTACATCCAAATCGGGGTGTTCCTCGTAACTGTAATGTGTGTTAGTTGGGTGTACGCTACCTTCCTTTTGGGTTCGATCCTAGCCATTGCCGGTCCGCAAAATCGTTTCGACCAATTCCGGTATTCCAAAATATGCTGTTGTGCTATGAGGAAATTCAAAACATCCTCGTCCGTTGAAAGAAGTCAGCCTGTTGATAGTTCTTCATTGACGGATACCCATGAGTTGGACTCCCTCACATGTAATAAGGCTAGCATGCGACCTCACCCTAGAGCTTTGCAGAGGTCGCTCAGTGGCGGTGCTGGTGGAAAAGGAAGATGCGTTTTTACAGATCAATCGCCTTCGGCCACCAGCGCTATAACCATTATAATGGCCGACGACAATTAAATGTAACTTTTAGGACTAAATGTTCTGTGATATAATCCTTTAAGTTGAAAAGTATCTTTTACTTAAATGACGTTTCGGCAAATATCATTTACATTGGTTGAATGACATTTAAGTAATCAATAAATAGATAGCTCTTTGAGAATACTGTTGTTTTATTTTTCATTCTGTGATGGGGGGACTGTTACAAATTTTGTTGTTGGATTCTAATAGGTTCAATATGTTTTTGTTCTGCCATGGTCTTTGTCAAGAATAATTTGAAAATGAAAGAAAAAGTCAGGGAAAAGTCAAAGAATTTCTGTAAATTATCTGACATTTTATCATTTTAAATTCGATTTTGGTGGCAATGAAAAGAGAACGAGGATAGGAATATGATCCGAGCCGATATACAAAAAATCGACAATCCAAGTCTTTTACTACTGTCAGTTGTCAGCCTGCTGTTAGCTGTGGACTTTTAAGTTTGTAAAATGAGTCCTCATTGACAAAACTTTCATTGGTTTCCTAATTTTGATTGTCTTTAACTCTTCATTATCAAAAGTGGATTTGGCAAATGCCTATTTGAGTCATGGCAGTGAGTATAGATATCTACTCACTGGTCATGGAAAACCTGGACAAGTCAGGGAATTTGAAATCTTTCAGTCGCTGAGAACCCTGTCTATTGAAAATCTTCGTTTTTTACCATGGTTGCGGGTAACGTGCTGACGTTCATGCAGAGAACACCGATCGGAATCTAATATAATGACCGTCTAAGACTGCCAAAGCCCATTTGGGCCACACAGATCTTGCTATTGGCAGAGATAAATGTGAACACATTAGGCGCTTTCCTTTTACCTCAGAATCTAACCTTACCTGACTTCGCATTCACGCTCATTGGCTAAAAATCATGTATAGCCATTCTGATTGATAAGGCAGAGACACGTACTGAAGTCAGATTAACTCAGATTTCTGCCAAAAGGAAAGCGCCTGATATTGGCGATAGCGAGATATAAATGGTAGCGCCATCTGTTGTCTAGCTCTGTCGCGCAGATATACAGAATAAAAACCATTACAAACATTCACTCTGGTAATTATCAACCACCAGACCCCCTTTGAAGCCCACCACAATCACAAACCAATGGAACATGGTGACGGTTCGAATCCATTTCGTAATGGTCATTCGGAGCAGGGGGAAATTGGGAGCACCTGTTGCACGTGTAATCGTTTTATCGGGAGCGATGCCTCGGATGGTCGGTCCCGGCAATCGATTTCCCCGCCGACGACGGGGGCCGACGGGGGCCGCGGCGATGCCGCCCACCAGGAGGCCGATCGGCTCGACTACCTCTCGTTTTCGCTCTCGCCTGCAGCCAGCAAGGAGTCGTTTTACAGGCACGAGTCAGTTTCTTAGTGAGTACCGAGGTTTCAACATTTTCTTAACATGATCAGTTATTGTAAACAGATTGACGAGAAATTTCATTTACAATACACGTCCACGTATCTACTTTGTAGTCAGTAAAATTAGTCTTTTTTAAAAGTCCTGATCGAGGGCTTACCACTTAAATCTTTTTGTATGCAATTTCAGTAATTTTTTCAGCGATTTTTAATAATTTTTAGTAATTATTAATAATTTTTTAGTAATTATCATACCTTTCAGTAATTTTAGAATATTTCAACTTTTTTTATACAATTTTAGATTGTAGATTGTAGATTTTTGGTAATTTCAGTATTTTTTCAGTAATTAGTAATTTTTTATAATTATTGTAGTCTTCGGCAATTTTTCCAAGTAATTTTGAATTGTTTTCAATGCAATTTCAGAATTTCTTTCAGTAATCAGTATTTTTTTAATAATCATTGTAGTCTTTGTGAATTGTTTAAAGTAATTTTGAATTTCTCAAATGCAATTTCAGAATTTTTTGGTAATTACAGTATTTTTTTCATCAATTTTCAATAAATATTGTAGTTATTTTGGTAATTTTTCCAAGTAATTTTGGATTTTTTATCAATGGAATTTCAGAATTTTTTTCTAATTCCAGTATTTTTTGTAATTAGTAATTTTTTAATAATTATTGTAGTCTTTGGTCATTTTTGTAATTTTGATTTTTTCTATGCAATTTTAGTGTTTTTTTTAATCTAATTATCATACAGTAATTAGTAATTTGTTTATAATTTTTGTAGTTTTTAGTAACTTCTAGGATTTCTAGGATTTTTAGAAATTATTGTAATTTTTATTAATTTTTTAAAGTAATTTTAGAATTTTGTCCAGTAATCTTAGTAATTTTTAGTAATTTAAGACCTTTTAGGTATTTTTTTTTGTAATTCGTGTAATTGGTATATAAGATTATTGTGGGTGGTCAACCCTTCGATCCTGGTGCTGGTTTTCAAACACTTTTAGATCACTGGCTGTTTTGACTGCAATCGTAATGGTTTCAACTTTTCTTACAAATTTCGACGATTTTTTTTAACAAATCGAACACTCATACGAGAACTTGTGACAGTCTGATTTCATTATTATGTAGAAAATTGTTGAACACAATTTACGGCTACAATAAAGAGTCGAAACGATTTTGGAGAACCCGAAGTTCATACCATGAGGAGACATTTAGAGAAATTGAAAGAAAATGGTTTTGTTTTCAGCTGAAAATTACGAGAATTAACTTTTTACAAATTTAAAAATCCAAGTTTTTTTGAGAGTATAGGTTTCACAAGAAAATAATTATAAAATTGTGTGAATTTTGCGGTGCCTTTTTCAGCTCATACATTCATATTTCGCGCTAGTTATTAACAAGTTTCAGATCGAATTTGCCAGTCGTTTGAATTACATAAGTTTTGGACCAAAACCTTCAACCGGGTGAGGTGTAAGTATATTTTTAAAGCGGCAGTACCGCCTCCGTGATCACGGTGAGCATCATGAAACAGCCCCTAACAATTTGAAAAACGCGAAAAACGAAATTTCATCAAAATCATTTCATATTAATATAAATCTAATATATAGTTAGAAAGAAACCTAAATTTTCTAAGTTGCCAAATACGGAAACTAAAAATAAACTCACAATTAAGAGTGCGGGTTTAAACTGATGTGTGTAGACATTCCCGAAAACGAAAATCTTACGAATTTCGTATAATCATCATGCAGGACGTTTGTTACCTCAACGAATCAATAATTTACAGCCCCGAAAGCAATGTTTTCCTAGATGTATACCTAAATACTTCGACAATTACCATTATTAATAATTTCGTGTTAAGCTTAGCTTGTCTTGCGATCTATTGTTTTCTAGTGATAGCCAAAAGAAAAGATGTGAAAGATATTCCAGTAATCATCCCTATAGTAGTGGAAGAAAAACGTTTTTACCGCCCGCGCATTTCAAAATCTTGTCATTTACATATCTAGTACGATTCTCTCTACGATACACCGTGTCCCTGAATTAACTTGCAATATTTTGCCGAATGATTCCTCCATTAAAAATAAGAAAATATGTTCATTTAGAGATAGGTCCAAAATGCCTCCATGTGGAACTAGAAAAGTCTTCAAAATGATTTTACGTTCTGAATCCATTCTGCATCAAGAAAATTATCACTGGTTCAGAACAGCAATCATACTTTCACTGAACAAATAATTTTTGCATGCATTTTCCTGGGTGCAAACTCCAACATACTGGCGAATGGGTAAGAATAAGTACTAAAATGAAATAAAAACACAAGAAAATCGTAGTAAAAATTTTTAAATTTCTTGAAAACGGTTGATCTTGATATAAGTTAATAAGTACCTTTTTTGGAAGATTAGTTGCTACTTAAACTATAATATTATCAAACGTCAAATGAAAAGTTATGAAAAGTATGAAAATTAAATCCTGTCATATTCCACTGGCCACTGGTTGCCAAAAATTAATAAAATACCTCACATAATCCTAGACAGGTGTACGAAGTAGCAATTTCGTGAATAATCGGAAAAATCAAAATTTCAATTCCAACTTTGGAGATCTCGATTTCATATGGGAGCATTTTCGGACTACGACTGCATGAAATTTTTTTCTGATATTCAATATAGAAATCAGGCGAAATATTGCACACTAATTCTGGGACACGGTGTATATTACTGGTTCGTTGATGTGTTTTAAAAGAGTAACTTTTTCCAGCACTCCTTCAAAAACCGTAGAAGAACTGGAAGAAGATGACCTACGTCGGATAGTAGAAAACGAAAATAACTGCAAAACTTCACAAGAAGACCCGAAAAGCTACAACGTCGGGGGTTACATGCCCATTTCCGAGGGAGACATTTTAGGAAATAAATACGGAGTTTGCCGAAAACTAGGCTACGGCCAATTTTCCACCGTATGGCTTTGCCAAATACAGGTGTAAGTTTTTTCGTAATGCGATATATGGTTCACTCCATTGAGCAATTTCAGGACGAACAGTTACGTCGCGATCAAAGTGTCCAAATCCCAGTTGAAATTGAGTGCGTTGGCCAAAGACGAAATTAAGTTACTGGAATGTACGAATTCCACCAATCCCGATCATCCGGGCTTCAGGAATATAGTGCAAATGTTCGATTATTTTTGCTGCCAGAGTATTAACGGCAATCACACTGCCATCGTTTTAGAAGTGATGGGGCCATCGCTACTGCATTTGATCAAGCAGAGCGAATATCGCGGCGTCCAAATACCGGGAGTGCGACGGATTATAAAACAGGTACGCGCGATAATGTTCATTTCAATTAACCGTATCATAAGGTTTGTTCGGGCACCTCAAATGTGGCAACCGGTCACTAACTGTTTTCGGGTATTCTAGTGCGCAGAGTCGATCTTGGATGAGTTTGTGATCAGTCAGGAAGTGGTCAGAATACGCGTTTTGTAAGCTAATCGGGCTATTATCTGCTCATGTCATAAACCACTACTCCACGCCGAGAAGTCCTGACCACTTTGACGATTTGCAAACAGTCAGAAACTAATCTGAAGGTTTAGGGTTGGGCGCCATTTCTGGGGCACCGTGTATACAGTATACAGACTGTTTGATGAAAACTTCAGAACGCCACAGTTTCCTTGGTTGTGATCCGATTTCAAAAACCCATCAACAAAAGTTATTACAAAAACTAGTACTAACCAATCATGCATTGGTTAAAACTGGTTTTCCCTAAACTTATCAGTAAAAAAGCGAATTCGAACGGAAAACAGTTACGATTCGGGTATTTACAAAGTCAGCATGGTTACTTCGGGTTTTCACTAGTCAAAACCTAGTTACCAAATGCCCATGGTGATTTCTAGAATTGACTAGTTAATACTAGGTTCCTCAAAGACTACTCGTGAATTCTGGTTCTAACCAGTTAAACCTAGTTTTAACTGATTTCGGGTTTTGACGGTAACATATACATTAAAAAATATTTCATGTTGTATCAATGAAAATACTTTCAAGACGTTTGAAACAATATGTAAGATTTTAAACATTCAATCGATATTTTTTCAAACGTTTCAAATATTTAATCAACATTTGAGAGGAAATATTTAAGACATGTTCTACATATACACTGCTCAAAACAATTATCGGAACACTAGTGATTTTAAGGAAATTTTCACTTTTCATCTAAATTTCAAATTATGTTGTGTACATAGGATACATTATAACTCATTAAACCTGATGTTCTTGGAAATTTTATTAAAAAAGGCAAAACCGGCAATATGCGTCATTCAGCAACTTTAAAATCCTGTATCTTTGAGATGAATTATAATAAATTTTCATATAAGGTATATACTCAAAAAAATCCTCTACACGAATATCACATCGGTTAGAAAACCACGACAATATTTGATCGATTTTCCGGGAGTATTATTGTACAAAAACAAGTTGAAATTAACATGAAATGTGAAATTTTCCTTAAAATGACTAGTGTTCCCCTAATTGTTTTGAGCAGTGTATTTTGTGATACTACTAGGAGGGAATCAATCGTGAGTAATTTTACAGGTACTTCAAGGTTTGGAGTATTTGCACGACGAATGCGGGATCATTCACACCGATCTGAAACCGGAAAACATCTTGATCAAAGCCAAAGAACCGTACATACGTCAAATGGTGAGCACTGCGAAGAAATTCAATGAATTAGGAATCGCTCTGCCCAAAACTTACGGTAACAGGTGAAAATTTCACTCGATTTTTATAATGATTTTGATTGATTTTCATCAGTCACATCGGATCGCTGGAACAACATAGACGATGACGATAGCAAACAGGACGATTCGTTCGAGGAAGTTCAATGTCGCACAAAATCCTATCCGGAAGATCCTTTTCTATCCGAGTTGGTTAGTTTTCGACGGAAACACGCTGAAACTAAATTGACGGGACCAATGTGGATTGATGTTAATGTTGAAGTTAAAATTGGAGACATGGGCAACGCTACATGGGTCGTAAGTACCAAGTGCATCGTTCCTAAATAACTCCTTCAACTCTTTGAACACAGAATCAACGAAATTTTCTGTTTATTGTGTGCCCTAGAATTATGACTGTAATAAATATTCTGGAACTTTTTAAAATATTTAAAAATTTCCTTGTCGGATATGTGTAACGTAGATTAATTCACAAGATATTCTCTGTTTTATGACCGCTATTCAATTTTTTTACACACTTGCTCAAAAAAATTCAAAATCTGGCATTCTTCATGTTAGATTATTATCTCCAAGCAAATTGCTAAATGAACAAAATTCAAACCACTAACCAAAGGCCAATGAATAAAATTTGGAAGTTTTTGAAACTCTGCTGTTCATTTTTCCGATTTTCACCATGACAACAGTTTTTGGTCATGTTTTCACGGACCTTTTTGTCGATTTCTTCCCAACCCGTAACTTTTACGATAAAAATACAATCGATCTAAAATGGTACTAATTAGTAAGACAATCGTATGTCCTTATTTTCGTTCTCACTGTACTTATTGGAAAAAAATTTCTCAAGAAGTAATCGATTTGAGTAAAATTCGTTGCTTTCAAGCGTCTTCAATATAGGTACTTCTATAACCATTAAATAAATAATTTTCTATTCTACATACAGGCTGTTTGATAAAAAAACTCCAGAACGCCACAGTTTCTTTGGTTGTGATCCGATTACAAAAACCCACTAACAAAAAATTATTGATTTTTCATGCACTACGAATATAGCTTGTTCCCAAATTTTTTCCCTCAACTTCTTTTTTAACATTGGTAAATTCAACTCTTTTAAGAATAAAGTACAATTACTTCTAATTTAAAATTGAAGTATGTATTTTTCTCTTTACTTTGGTATGTGGAAAGTGGTCATTTTTCGATGTTTATCCAAAAAAGTTTCGCCCGATTTGAATTAAATTAAAAAAAAAAAAATGTCAGTTTCAGGAGTGCTTTGGATTCCAAAGCAAACGTGAAAATGACGTTTTTTGTTCAATCCGACCAAATCTGGCGAATCATTTTTTGCGTTTTTCTGATGATTATCAAGAAAATTTAACAATTTTAATGACCGATGGTATAGAAAAAATATGTACTTCAACTTTGAATTGGAAATAATGGCGTTTTATTATTAAATTTACCGATGTTGAAAAAAGAAGTTGAGAGAAAAAAATTGGTAACAAGGCCTATTCGTAGAACATGAAAAATTAATCATTTTTTGTTGATGGGTTTTTGAAATCGGATCACAACCAAAGAAACTGTGGCGTTCTGGAGTTTTTATCAAACAGCCTGTACAGCTATTTTCTACGGTTACAGAGTTATTCAGAAAGTTTTGAATATTGAATTGTTTAAAGAAAAATGTATATTTTCAAATTCAAATCCACAGATTTCGTTAAAATTGTTTCCCAAATAGGATGTCCAACAATAAGGTGCTGCTTAACTTTTGATAATTTTATTTAAATTTCTCAAATAATGGGAATTCTATTTGGGAAATAATATTGTGATAAAACTTTGAAGCTGAAGATAGCCGATAAGGGTCGAAACACGTACCTCAATAAATAATTTGAAGAGAATCTGTGGATTTGACTTTGAAAATGTTAATTTTTCTGCAATAATATCATTCCATTATGAAATTATGGATTACTTCGTTGAAAGTTCATTCGTTGACCAATTTATAAACATGTTCTGTGATTAAATTGCGAAGTTCTACATAGATTTCCTAGTGACATTTCCAAGTCTTGTCCGTTTCAGAACAATAAATACAATTCTACGATACAGACGCGTCAATACCGCGCCTTGGAAGTAATTTTAGACGCCGGCTATGACACTCCGTCTGACATTTGGTCAGTCGGATGTTTGGCCTTCGAGTTAGCCACTGGGGAATTTCTTTTCTACCCGAAAATGTACAACAACTTTTCATTGGACGTCGACCACATCACACTGATTTGGGAGGTTCTCGGCGGCATTCCTAAATATATCACCAAGAGGGGTGCCAAATCAGAGCTCTTTTTCACCAAAGGTTTTTATCAATTCAATTACTTCGTTAATTTTTGTCGATAATTTTATTCTTGCCTTAGGGAAGTTGCGTCACATAGATGAGAAGCAGTTGCGCATTTGGAAAATCGAGGACGTTCTAGTAGACAAATACAAATGGAAGCGCCTAGATGCGATTCCGTTTGCGAGCTTGATAGAGTACTTGATTGAGCCTGACCCGGGTTTGAGGTATACAGCGTCACAAGCGCTCAGCTGTGAATGGATAAATGAATGAATTATTCCAATCATGTATCTTTACCGTTAGAAGACTGATCATTTTCGTTCAAATTTTATTTCTAGTTTTGTCGTAATCTGGCGTTTCTTAATAAAAAATCTAAAACCGAACGCATTTTTTTGTCTTACATTTTTAATTTCATTAATACAAACATTTTGTCATATTCATTAATAAGAAACATACATATTTTCATTTATACATTAATCTATCACAAATAGAATCTTACGAAGAGATAAAGCGATAAAATGAGTAGAATTTGAATATATAAACTTAAATAACTAGAGGGGTTAAGAGATAAAAATTTGTACATGTTTTTCAATTTGGACATGTGAAATTGCGCGATCTTAAGAACTTAAAGCTATTTAAAATACTGAAACGGATTATGTATATTTACAACTAAACCACTGAATAACGTCGGCTTTCTTTAATGTCCAGATACCGTAAGTTAGACTTACGCGGTTTTCAAAGAAAGTCCACGATATTTAATTTAAAAAGTCTTTGAGGAATCTCGTGAACACAATAGAATTAAAAAAATATAAAATAATTATCACTAATAGAGAGACTGTTCAATTAAATTAAGATAAATTGAGGAGTAAGTTTTAAAAAGGAAATAAGTTACATTTTGAGGTTTCAGCGTTAGTTGAAAAATCGCGATTATTGCTGATTCCCTGTTGAAAGTTCACTCCACAAATGGAATCTAACTGAATAAAGGTACCAGTCTGATACTTCACATATCCTTCATTATTAATCAATCATTAAAATACGGTCTATAACTCAATGATCTTTTTTGCTAACACTTGTAAAACATCGATTAAAATATGAATAAAAACGATATCTTTCTTTGATCAAAAATTTTAAGATTCTTTACTTGTGGATATTGGAACCTTCAGAATGCAGATGCGCTTTGGCTTTCAGGCTGCGCTGTTTACTAAAAGACGATCTCCCTAGAGAAGTTGTACTTCCGCCTTCCAGATCTCGTGTGATTTCTTTTTCAGTGGGAGAGCCCAGTGTTAAACTCGAGAGACTAGATGATAAATTCATATTTGAACTGACAGATAACATCGAAGGGTACTGCTGCATTTCGCCGTTCTCGCCCTCGGATTCTTCGATGGGAAGACACGTCTCGACCATGGCCTCCAGACAATTCACAAACAATTCGCTACTTTCTGCCGTGTTGTTATACTGGGATTAAATGGATAGACAAAAATTAGATAGCTCACGAAATTACGTTCACAATTTTTTAGAGGTTGTGGACCCGGTACTCTTTGACATTTAGAACCCTGTTTTGATTTACAAAATATGCAATAACTTCATACAAGAAGCAATAAATTTGTGAATTTGATCGAAAGTGTAAAAATACTAAAAATGAAATTAACATAACATAAAACGCCCCATTCAGGAAACTTCAATTGTGCCAAAAGTATGTTTCTGATTAGCAAACGTTCTCATAAAAATTGCATTCAATATTTTTCTGACCGTAACTTTGAGGTCACTATGTCCCGGTGTAACCAAACATTTTCGACCTACACCTTTTATAGGAATTCTTTATGTAGTGACGACTCTTCACATTGTATATTTGAAATGAAATAGCACCTTACACAATAGAGAAAGTGCTATTTGCCGCACGAGTGGGATTATTGCATTGTGAGTTGTGTACTCTATTTTCCCGACGACCACAACAGTTTAACATCAGTTTAACATCTGCGAAATGCAGAAGACTACTGTCATAATCAATTTTGAAGTCAAAAAAAGTCAGCTTGAGTTTTGATGAAAAGTAAAAACTGTCAATTTAAAAAAAACGCGAAAGCACACAATATTTAACGATTTGAATGAATTGAACGATTTACTATAAATGAATCAACAATGAAAATGATAATTGCAACAATGGAAATCGGTTTTCATGCTTAGATTTATTAGGACCGTTGCGTAATGAAATCACCAAGATACATAATGAAAAATCATAATTTTTGTAAAAATAGACTAGCGATTTTATTGGGCGAAAAAAGGACAGGGGTCTGTGATTTGTTAAAAAATCTTTGGTCAGGTGTTTCGTACATTAAATTAAATCGTCTATTACCAGGGGCCTGTTGCTGAACTTACAATTAATTGTAATTGTAAATACTGCGCACATGAGTTTAATGAACGCGCAACTTTACATGTAAGGTGCGCGTTCCATACCATACCATACCATTCAAGTTGATACGCCAAGAAAAAGTAGTAATCCAAGGCAATTTAGATGTTGAAATAAAATAATAAAGAATGACCATTTTGGTTAGCATAATGTGAGCCATTTACACCTAAATGTACACTTTCTCCTTCGCGTACATTCTTAAATTTGAGGAAATTTCAGGGCATACTGTGTGAAAAATTACCTTGTTAAAGGGGCCCGCGAAGCGCCAAAGACCCCCAAAGCCGCAACTCTGAAGATAGTGAAGTTGCTGTTGGCTGGTGTCCTCACAGGCGATCATATTTTGGATTATGCTTCTGACGGCGCTCAAAATGACTTGATCGTGGCAGGAAGTCAGAATGTTATTTATCTTCATATCCAAAAGATTGTATCTAAACGAAAGCACCGGGAAGTTTTGATTTTTTCCGTTTGACAGAAGAACGGGAAACTCACATGACCGGAAACACCTTGGGAAAAACGACGGCGCCTTCGGCGAGGTACTGATAAAGGATCCTGGTCTCCGCTTCATCGGTGCTGTATTTAACGAGGGTGGCGAGAACAGTTAAAACTAACGCTTGTGTGGAGAAGTCGGTTAGGACCTCGGGGTCCAAAAGGACGTTATTTTCGTTGCTGACCGAAACTCTTGTACTGCGGTTCTGGAACAATACCATTTATGGATAGAAAACATTCTCTTTTAATTACAATACATGCAGGCTGTCTTATAAAAAAGAACGCCCCCAAGCATTGAATTCTTCATTTGATGTCCCCGTTAAAAAAAATATATATCAACATAAATCACAGTGGTCGGAACGATACTTTTAAAATGTATCGCGATACTATACTCGATACCCGTTTAAAAAAGTATAGCGATACGATACTCGATACTTTTTTGAAAAAGTAACGCGATACTATTCGCTATAGTTCAAAAAATTATCGCGATACTTTTGCGATACTCTTGCGATAATTTTGCTACTTATAGATTTCTACATAGGTATACGGAGAAACAATAGTACATTATACACCCTGGTAGAGAACTTTACCATTATTGCCTCGCGGCAAGATCATATCCTGAGTCGCAGGTTAATAATTATATTACTATATATTTCCGACGCTCACATTGTAGAGCGCCACTTTTGATAACAATCGAGGTGCCTGAAAAGTCACTCATTTCCAATATGTGTCATAATGAATCTGGTGATTTCATTATGTAACTTGGTAATTTTATTATCGCATAGGTCCATAATATCATTAAATCGAGTCATAAAAACCAATTTCAAATTGTTACAGTTATGATTTTTACTCTTGATTCAATCATGTTGATCGTTAATTGCTTCAAATCGTCAAATATTGTGTGCTTTAGCACTTTTTTACAACTTGAGACAACAAAGAGATTTTTCTATTTATGAAAATTTAGGTTGGCAATTTCAAAATTAATTATGACAGTTGTCAATTTTCTCTCTTTTGTATTTATGAGTTTTTGCAAGTAATTTTGGTGTTTAAGTGATAGGGACGTCGAAAAAATCATATACGCAACTTGTCGGAAAAGTTTATTTCGCGGCTCGTGGGTTGTAGCGCCTCGTGCTACAATAATCCCACTTGCACAAATGACGCACTTTTTCGGCACGTTGCGTAATGTACTATTTTGTTAGGGTAGGTGTGGCTTGATGTATTTGTATTTGTTGAGAAAATGTTTATTTTAGTTAATTTGAACTATTTCATACAATATAGAAATCTGTATTACCGACAAAAGAGAATAAAAAGTACTTTTCATGTTTGACAGAATAAAAACTACGTGTGTCTAATTTCTATAATTAAAAATCGACCAAAATCAGAGTAATCCACTCATTAAAAATCCGACAGGTTATGGGCCCAGACCACTAAGGCATACCTGGTAACTAAAAACTGTCTTTAGAAAAGACAAAGTAAAAATCGGTCGAAATATATGTGAGGTTAGACACGTGAAAAGTGAAAGATAGAAAAGTAAAAATCTTTCGTTAAAATGGCAATGACGGCGGAAGAGTTGAATGGAGTAACGAAATTAAGAGACAAGGAAAATTTCCAGCTGTGGAAGTTTCAAATTGACATCATTTTGAAGGCACATGGGCTGTATAAAATGGTTGATGTTGGAGAGAGGCCAGGTGAAGCGGAAGCGACGGAGGCACAATTGGCGGATTGGGACCGAAATGATGCGAAGGCAAAAAGGGCAATAATATCAACGGTCAGTCAAGAAACGTTGATAAACATTTTAAATAGTAAAACGGCCAAAGAAATGTACTCTAAGCTGAAGGGGATCTACGAAGGGGACTCGGAACAGAGAAAATGTAGTTTATTGCAGGACTTCTTCAACTTCTCATTCAAGAGGGGGTCCAGTATTGCAAATCACATCAGTGAGCTACAAAATCTGGTGTTCAAATTGAAAAGTCTCAATTATAGCATCGATGATGAGATGCTGATGTCAAAAATAATATCTTCTCTACCTGAAGAGTACAAACATTTCATAAGTGCCTGGGAATCAACCAATAAGGCTAATAAAACGATAACAAATTTGCAATCAAGACTTATTAGTGAAGAGGCGAGACATTTCCCAGAGGAAGAAGAAGCTACCGCATTTGCTGCTTCAACCTCAAACAATATGCAACATATAAGATGTTTTCGCTGCAATAAAATGGGACATTATAAGACTGATTGTAAGAAACCAATTCCAATTTCGAAAGTGGCGTGTGGCATTTGCAAGAAAACGAACCATGAAGAAAAAAATTGTTATTTTCGGAAGAATAGAGGAACTCGAAAAGAAGACCGACGAGATGTATCCTTTTTGGTTAACTGTAGCAATAATAGTGAGTTTGTTGTAGACTCCGGTAGCTCAAAACATATGGTGAATGAGATTGATTTGTTCGAAAAAATCGTCGAAAGAAAAAGTCAAATAAAAGTTGCGAAGAAAACTCAATCGATGGTGTCCGAGGGTATCGGAAAAATCAAGACTCACAACTGCACCCTCAATGAAGTCCTATTTGTTCCTGAGCTGGGCAGTAATTTACTTTCGGTAAATGCAATCACCAAAAATGATGGGGAAGTAAAGTTTACCAAAAACTCGGTCGAAATTTTCAAAGGAAACGAAAAAGTATTAGAAGGAAGAAAAGGGGAGAATGGCCTCTATACAATAAAATTGGAAAAGGAAGAAAATGCGTTGATAACGGAAGAAAATCTCGATATTTGGCACAGACGAATGGGGCACATGTCCAGTAAAAATTTAACAAAACTGCAAGGAATGTCACTGGGAATGCCGATGGTCGGCGTACCAAAAAATTCAGATAAGTTCTGCGAAACTTGCATAACAACAAGACAAACTCGACTTCCTTTTGCAAGCGAAAGAACGCGAGCAACAAGACCTCTAGAGATTTTGCACTCGGACGTTTGCGGTCCGATTACACCTAAAACCTGGGACGATAAACGGTATTTTGTCACATTCCTGGACGACTACACTCATCAAACCATAATATATTTGATGAAAGCAAAATCCGAAGTCGAAAGAATAATGAGAGAGCACATTAATAAAGTAGAAGCAGAAAAAAATCTGAAAGTATCCAAGATTAGATGTGATAATGGTGGAGAATATACGACTATGTCGTTAAAAACCTGGTGTAAATCTAGAGGAATTGTTTTGGATTACACAGTTCCGTATTCACCACAACTAAATGGGAAGGCCGAACGTCTGAACCGAACGCTAATGGAAAAGGCAAGGGCTATACTCTCAGACTCTAAAATGGATCAAGAAATGTGGGGTGAAGCCGTGAGCGTATCGGCATACTTAGTAAATAGAAGCCCTTCATCCACAATCCAGACGACTCCATACGAAATGTGGAATTTGAAAAAACCCGATCTTTCAAAAATTAAAATTTTTGGATGTAACGCATACGCCAAGGTTTTAACAAACCTGAGAAAACTTGAAGATCGGAGTAAAAAACTCAAAATGGTGGGATACTCCACAAATGGATATAGACTATGGGATGAAGAAGCCAGAAAAATTTCAATTCATCGAGATGTAATATTTGATGAAAATTCTGCAGAAATCAAACTCGCATCAGAAAGACCAGACGAAAAAGATGGAGAATCAGATATTGAAGAGGAGATTCCAATCTTAGTAAAAGATGAGACTGAAGAAGAAATAAAAGATGAGACTGAAGAAGAAACCGAAGATGAGACTGAAGATGAGATGGAAGATGCGATGGAAGACGTGGAAAATTCCGAGGAAACCAAAGAAAGCCCGAGAAAATCAAAGAGAAAAACACAACCTCCAAAATATCTTAAAGACAACTTCGATTTGACTCTGTGTGCATTCTTAACCTACGAGGAAGCAACAAATGGCCCGAATAAAGAAAAATGGAAAGTAGCGATAGAAGAAGAAAAGAAATCATTGGAGAAAAACAAAACTTGGAAGCTAGTGGATAAGAAGGAAGTTCAAAATAAGAGAATTCTATCGAGTAAATGGGTTTTTCGAATAAAGGAGGATGATATTTACAAAGCCAGGCTAGTGGTGAGAGGTTTCGAGCAAGAGTATGGCATCGATTACCAAGAGACCTTTAGCCCTGTCATTAATAGCAGTTCTTTGAGAGTAATTTTTGCACTAGCAGCTGTAAACAAGTGCGTAATCTATGGTTTCGATATAAAAACTGCGTTTTTGTATGGTGAGATTGATGAGGATCTCTTCATGAAGTTACCTGAAGGCTACAACGGAAATCCAAATAAAGTGTGCAAACTAAAAAAGGCTCTATATGGATTAAAGCAAGCACCTTTAAAGTGGAATGAAAAACTAAGCAACGTTCTGAAAGATTTGGGGTTGAATCCCATAAAGTCCGAAAAATGTATCTTTCAGTCTGAAAATCACGATGTAATTCTCGGAATTTATGTTGACGATGGAATTCTAATTGGGAGAAACAAAGAACGATTGGATTGCTTACTCGAAAAATTACGCCAACACTTTGAAGTAAAATCGAAACTGAATCCGAAGAGTTTTTTGGGTATGGAAATTCAATCGGACAAAGACAGCTTAAAATTGAAACAAAAAAATTACGGAATAAATGTGCTGGAAAAATTTAAAATGTTGGAAGCTAATCCAGTGTTCACTCCAATAATAATAAATAATGAAAAAGAAGTCGAATTAGATGGAACCAAATATCCCTATCGCGAGGCAGTGGGAAGTTTGCTCTATTTAGCAAATAAAACACGGCCAGATTTGTCTTATGCTGTGAGCTTCGAAAGCAGGAATCTAAATGGACCAAACATTCACGACGTGGCCTCGGTAAAGCGGACTATGCGATATCTAAAAGCATGGTGCTCGAGGAAACAACCGATCGTGGCACTTTCGAGTACGGAAGCTGAGTTCATTGCAGCAGCCGATTGCGTAAAGGACTTGATGTATCTGAAAAATTTACTTGAAGAGTTGTCGAATCGAAAAATCGAAATTGTGCTTAACGTGGACAACATGAGCGCAATTAATTTAATTAAAAACGGGGTTATGAACAAAAGAAGCAAGCATATCGATGTAAGATATTTTTTTATTCACGAAAAAGTTGCTGAAGGAATACTGAAAATTCAGCACTGTCCATCCAATTTGCAACTTGCTGATTGTTTAACAAAACCTCTTACAAGGGAAAAATTTGATTTATTTCGTAACAATGTATTGTGTATGAATTAAGAAAATAATAGTATATTTTTTTTGAATTGTTAAAATTAAGGGAAGGTGTTGAGAAAATGTTTATTTTAGTTAATTTGAACTATTTCATACAATATAGAAATCTGTATTACCGACAAAAGAGAATAAAAAGTACTTTTCATGTTTGACAGAATAAAAACTACGTGTGTCTAATTTCTATAATTAAAAATCGACCAAAATCAGAGTAATCCACTCATTAAAAATCCGACAGTATTTGTATTTGTAATTTTAAAATAAGCAACCAATGTCAATAAATCCTCACGTCAAAAGGTCGAATTTCCCCAATGTAAATAAATATACAGGGTGTCCCACGGCAAGTGGAACATAGGGAAATAACATGGGAAATTAGATCTTGCTGAATATTATCTCCCCAGGTGCACGAATGTGAAAATCAATGGACCTATCTTGTAGCAGAGATAAATACGAATAAATTGATGCCCTATTTGATCAGTTCACGGCTTTTAAAAACGATGCTTTTTCCATTTTAAATAATTAATTTTCAAGTCCGGTTCAAGTAAACTCGCAGCGTTGCTCCACGTCAAGTGTTCCGTGGCTGCGCTAGGTTGAGCGTCGGGTTCGCTCCGTAGGTATCAATGGTCGACGGTTCAAAACCGACCATCGACAACGCTTTTTTTCACACTTTTCGCAATAAACTATTTATTTTATGAAATACCTAGGTAATAAAAATGAAATAATAAAAATCCATAGCTTATGGAAGAACTTATAGCAAAATTCAACCAAAAGAAATGAATGAAACTCGGTAACTAATGCCGTAACCAAGGTAAATAAAATAACAAAAATAACAAGTCTATTTAATTCAGTTTGATATTCTGAAAAGTCAAAAGTTTTAAATAATGGAGAATTTTACACTTGAGCGAAGAATTCAAGTGATTCAGTTGTATTACAACGGACGAAGTTTTCGAGAAATTCGCGATTATTTCGCTGGTGTATTTGAAAATGAAGAAATTCCTAGCATTTCCGTACTACACAGACTTGTGGAAAAATTTAAATCTACTGGTTGCGTCCGAAATGATCACAAACAGCGTGTTCTTGCGGTTCCCGATCAACGTAACATTCGGAATCAAGAAATTGTGGAAACCGTAGTTGGTGCAGTGATTGAGAATCCAAAAGTGTCTCTAAGAGAATTACAAATCAACACTGGTATAAGTAAATCTATTTCACAAAGAATTTTAAAAAGAGAGAAGTTCAAATCGTATAAGCTTCATAAAGAACACGAAATACTGGAGAGGGATCGAGCTGTGCGTGCTGATTTTTGTGAAAATGTAATGGATAGGGCGAACAACGATCGAGACTTTATTAGAAAAATTTGTTTTACGGATGAAAGTACTTTTACTTTAACATGTAAACCCAATGTGCAAAACTGCAGGACATGGGCCACGGAAAATCCTCGAAATAGAGTTGTTGTTCGCACCCAGTACCCACAAAAATTGAACGTGTGGGCTGGGTTATTGGGAGGTAATATTGTGGGACCTTTTTTCATTTATGGGACTTTAGATGGTCGAAAATACTTAGAATTATTACAAGAGCGAATCATACCAGCAATCGAAACGATCCATCCAAACTTGGAAGAAATCTGGTTCCAACAAGATGGTTGTCCAGCCCATAAAACTGTCCCTGTGAGAAATTTTCTCAATAATACGTTTGGCGGTTGGATGGGTCAAAACGGCACTATTGCATGGCCGCCACGGTCGCCGGATTTAGCGCCATGTGATTTTTTTTTGTGGGGCCATTTGAAAACGGCCATCTACGGACCGAGGCAATTTCAAAATTTAGAAGAACTACGACAAGCTATTACTTTCGGCTGTCGTAACATAACCAACAGACAGTTGGCGAACGTACGTCGAGAATTTTATGATAGGCTGGGCTATTGTCTTGCCCAAAACGGAGATCTTTTTGAATACTTATTATAAATTTTGAAATAAATCAGTTCGGTTCTATTTATTATTTCATGAAATAAACAGTTTATTGCGAAAAAGTGAGAAAAAAAGCGTTGACGATGGTCAGTTTTGAACCCTCGATCATTGATACCTACGGCGCGAACCCGACGCTCAATCTAGCGCAGCCACGGAACGCTCGACGTGGAGTAACGCTGTGAGTTTACTTAAGCCAGACTTGAAAATTAATTATTTAAAATGGGAAAAGCACCGGTTTTAAAAGCCGTGAACCCATCAAATAGGGTATCAATTTATTCGTATTTATCTCTACTACAAGATGGGTCCATTGATTTTCACATTCGTGCACCTGGAGAGATAATATTCAGCAAAATCTAATTTCCCATGTTATTTCCCTATGTTCCACTTGCCGTGGGACACCCTGTAGAAAATTCCGGAGAAAATTCCTAAAATTTGGAGGTTTCAGAATTCTTTAAAACGAAAAGTATCGCGAAAAGTATCGCAATAAAATATGCGATACTTGGGACTGAAATAGTAACTTGATACTGATTGCGATACCATCTGATAAAAAGTGTCGCGATACGATAGACGATACCAATAATGTATCGCGATACTGGTATCGCTAAACTTTTATCGCGATATTTCCGACCACTGATAAATCACTAGATGAGTACTACAAACTGACTCTATTTGAGTTTCTTACCATGGACTTCAATGCCAATCCATAGTCCACTTGAAATATCAACCAGGTAATGTATACTTTTCACAACATAAATGAGTGAGATACTTTTTTTAGATTCAGTAATGTCTAATTTTTCGGATTTTCAGCCATTTTTACCAGCAATAGTAATTAGAAGTTCATTTCGTTAAAAAAATCATTGAAGTGACACTGCATTGACAATGAAGTCCATGGTAAAAAAACTCAAATTAGGGTCTGTTTGCAGCATCCATTGAAAGATTCATTTCATCCGTTTACTCTTTAAATTTCAGAAATCGGCCTTATAGTTATAGTTTGGGGCAACCTGTATCCACAACTTTTCAGTTTTCTACTGCGTACCAAGTTGGAAATCGAAAGAATCAGGCGTCAGGCAATTTTAGTTTTGGAGTTATTGGCATTTGTGCCCAATGAGACAGCATTTAGCACTCACTGAGCAACTCTGATACTAAATGCTACCTCATTGGTTAACTAAGATAGCATGACGCCTTATTCTTTCGTTTTTTCAACTCAGGTCAACACAGTAAAGTATTGATTCGCGAGTTGTAAGACCCTGTATACGTAATATTGAATGATATTGAGATCTCTATGCAAGAGAATATGACCCAACATCTGACCGAAATTTGGTACAACACTAGGAATCTTTTTGTTTAATCTCCAGAAATTTTCAGAGGTGCACACGGAAATGTGTCTACGTTGATCAATCCTGCGCAGATTTGTAATCTACCATCATTGTTTAGAAGAAGTGAAAACAAATTTTAAAAATTAATGTATTTACTATTCTTCAAGTTTTTCCAAAATTTATAATTTGTGAACCCTATATTTATTAAAATCGTGATTATGAATGATGAAAACTAAACTTTTTATGTCATTGAACATTTCGAAACCAATTATCAAAACTCATTTCTTGAAGAATTTTCAAAATCCGACGTAAAACATTGTCAACGTTTCATTTCTGATTTGGCGAATTTATTCTAATTGATCTAATGGTAGTTTCAACCTAGTAAATTCGTCGGTAGCTTGCAATGGTGACAATGGGTGTTGAACATCTCACCTGGTGTTGTGAAGGTTGTTTCTGTTGTCTTGCTTGAGCAATTGCCGACTGATCAAGAAGGTCCCAAGACTTCTGCCTACGGTTCGCACCGCTACCCGTATTTGTTGCGTTTCCTGAGTGATTACTTTGATGACTTAGATTTGCCACGTTATCGGTCATGAAATTCTCTTGAGAAATCGAATCCGTCATGTTTCGCGACAGAGAGTGCTTGATGTGGCAGCGACTTCTTACCTCTTCGGAAACACCAACCAAAGCTGCAAAGTGAATAATCCAAAATATGGATTCAATTTTGAGGAAGAAAAGTGGAAGTCCAATGAATTGACAATAAGTGAAATGAATCGACAATTCGCCAACATCACCAGAGAGAGATAGGTTGATGAAATAAATGAGAGCAATAGGGAAATCTTAGCAACTTGCATTTCTTCATCAATACTGATGATTTTGCCGAATAACTGCAATGAATCGACAATAACTGCATTGAAAAGAATGAATTCATGTATAAACTCATTACTGTACACCAATATTACATTTTCTAAAGACAATGGTTCATGAGAAATGATGAAAATTATTGTCGAAAATTCACAAATATCCTTGTAAATAGAATACATTTTATTTGACAGAGAAAATATGATATTTCTGAAAACTATTTGCAAGATGGCTTTGGATAAAGAATTGGGTTTTGCTATAACTATTATTAGTCAATGTTGGAACGGATACAAAAGTGACATACCTGTGAGATAAGCTACACTGTCCGGAGTCACTTCAAATTTATCTCGTCTTTGGGGCTTAGCAACTATTGCTAGTAACATAGTAAGAACACGTGAAGTACGCGAAACTGTCGTGGGGGTGGGATGACGATATCCCTTGAGCAAATGGCCAACTAGAGCAAAGTGAAAATTTGCTTTAAAGCTAAGCCCCACGGCATGATCCAATTGCTTGAAATGCCATTCGGGAGATTCTCTGGTTGACATCATCACATTTTCCAGAGTCTAAAATATCACAAAATCAATATTTATCAGTTTCTAATGAACTATTGCGCATTAATCACCCTATCCTCGAAAATCCCTTGACAGTCTAGAGTGTGCAAATTTTGTTCCAACAACGCCAAACCTGACGCGTACAAAGTTACTTCATCTAACTGCAAGACAGATGTGGCGACCCAGAACAGGGCTTTATGAATGGGAGATTCGGACCTCAAAAGAGGTTGCAGTCTCGTCAAGCACATAACTAGCGCCTCGATCAACACGATATCGCTGAAGCTTTCCAACGCTTTGACCAATATCCGGAGGAGCTGTTTCATGTCTGTATCAGTGATGCTCTTACTGATGCAACCGAAAACAATCAGAGCTCTCGGCTGCAACGCAGGATTGAAGCAAAACGCGAAACTTTTGGCCAAACTCGTCCAACTGTTCAGCCAATCGCAGTCGGGTATGTCGTGCATACAGGCCTCCATGATCTCGAGCAACGCGTCCGTGATCACCTCTAAGGATGTCAAAAAGAGACGTTCTTAGTCGGATGACGTACCGGAGAAGCTCCGTTCTGTTCCGAACCATCTGTCATTCGGATGGCGGTAGCTCGATCGAAAAGCTGTCACGGCCGCACTTTTGACTTTGCTGATGCCGAAGAGCAGATAAAACTTGGGCAGGGAGAACTCATCCAGGGACAATCTCAGGACCCTTTGGGTTTCTTCAGAGAAAGACGGTTTGGTGCAAGTGCACAAGGAATGGATGATGTTTATGACTAAGCCGTGAGTCGAGGCCCTCATGCTCAAAGACCCGGAGCAGACCAAGAACGTGACCGTGTGAAAGAGATACGGAAGGTGACGTGCGACGTCTAGGCAATTGTTGAAAGACAACATCAGCAAGTATCTCGCCAAGATCGCGATGTCGTCCCACATCATGTGTTGCTCCAAGAGCGGCGTGGGCGACTGACAGGTCTTATCGACGACTCTGCACAGTCTGCCGATCACCTTTTTGGCGACCAGCTGCACGTTGGCCGAGGCCAAGGCGACGGCCGTGTCGACCATGATTTCGACCATCGGGGAGCCGAGCCCCGAATGAACGGATCTGTGGATAAAATTGTCCAGCACCATGTCGATGAGTTCGGGCACGTGACCGATGGATCCCCAGATTTTCGCCTGTATCGACGGATACATCTCCACCTCTTTGATGGTCAGCTCGATCAGTTTCTCCAAAATGTACGCGACCTGCTTCTGTCTTTTGTTCTCTTCGGATGGTTTGCAGAACCTCACTAGGTTGGCCAGCCAAGGTGTCATGTATTCGAGACATAAATGTTTCAGTTCTATACTGGAAACTCGAAAACCTTGGATGCACTCCTCCAGGAATTCCAGAGTCAAGTGAGGCTCGTTCGTGGCCAACTTTTCGGACACTGATTTGATGAAAATTGTGTTATTCGAAGAGATGCAAAGTCCTTGAGTTTCTAAGAGTTGCCCTTCGATTTTCAAATCGAAAGTTGCAGTTAAAGCACATAGTTGATTATAAGCGGCTGTGCGTAAATTAGGATCGGACGAACCTAAATTCAACAGAGCCATATTTAGAAGAGTGCCTGGTACGTCTTTCGGACGTATTTTCTGGTGCACTGTTACAGAATCCTGTAAAAGGTACATGATTAGAAGTTGAAGGTAAGGTAATTTCCAGATCACCGGTGAAATGAAGTAGGGAATTCCTAGTTTGGGCAAAACGAATTAAATCTGAATGTGAGCCATGCCGTGCCATGCAGGTAGTGTAATGTGGTAATTGGTGATCTTTCAATTACCAGTAGTTTTACAACCCTATAAGCAGGTATACAGCATGCCCCAGAAACAAAAAACACGATAGTCGACATATTCCGCTTGAGTTAAAAAATGCCACAAGATTCCCAAAAGTAGTTTGAAGAGTAATTTCGACGAGACAGAGATCTTTCACAAGTACTTTATGTTCGAGTCTATCCAGTTTTAACCCAAGCTGTAATCGCAGAAATTAAATCTTCAAAAAGACTGATCAGAAAGAAATTCCCAATTGAAGCGATTTAGTTTTCGGGAGTGCTTTTTCCAGGACATGAAGTCTATCTTACCGGTTGACTCAGTTCCCATCTATTGCGGATATGAATAACAGCTTGCACGATACTATCACAATCATTATGGATAAAGCTCAATGGTCCACTTTCGTTTGCAATAGTCAAAGTGAACTGGTTATCGTCAACCAGACACACTTCTTCGATTTCGGAAGCGTAATAAACGTCGTTCAGTAGAACCGAATGAGATAACACTTTGGTTTTCTCAGATGACGTGATTTGAATCGCGGTAGGTCCCACTTTTATCGCGACTTTTGTGTCTTTGTGGGAAAGTTTCAACGCGTTGTTGAAAACTTTCAAGTCCTCATCCAAACTCAAGATGGCACCGGGGAGTTTCTGCTGATCCAATTCTATAAATTCTGACAATTTATTGGGAGCGTCTATGAAGATTAATTTACGATTTCCCTGAAAAATTACGGTTATTTCGATTGACGCTCCGCGTCGATGATTTCTTACCTTCAACGGAGCTAAAATTCTGTCGTGGAATTTGGTGTACTCCCTCACCCAACTATTGCAATTATAAATATAAGCGGCGTGGATATTTTCGTAGGCAACTTCAGGTAACACGTAGAACCATTTTTGTAAAAATTCTGTCCTAAATCTATTATCAGAACATGTATGTGTAAAATCGACCACTAATTCGAAAGGAGAATGACAAAAAGGCTTCAGAGTTAGAATAACGTGGTAAATTAGCATATCCCCATTGGTTTCTCCAATCCTGTAAATCTCATTACTGTTAACAGTTAGAATTACAAGTGATCACATAACTAAATACTGCAACAAAAAAAAAATGAAAAATATGAAACGGATGTAATTTACCGGTATTTACCGAAACAAAAAAGTCTAATACATAATAAAAACTAAAAACCTTTAATGTGTATGTGATGAAGTTCCAAATATTACTATTACCGGTAATTTGCAACTAGTTCAATTTCAACATTTATTTAATTTTAGTAAAGCTCACTTATATCGTCTGGCAATGTAATAGAAAACTGGGAATCCGGCTTTGCTTGTTCCTGCTTGGTAAAAAATATTGAGAGATTTTATCGATTTAAACTCTTCCTTCTCGTGCATATTGTGTTTGACCATCAACTCCTCGAATTTAGTAGAGGACATATCGATGGAACTCCACCGTGCGTAAGACGAGAATAGGAGACTGCAATTTTAAAGAAAAAATATCATCAGCTTGATGAATTTCAAGGTGAATTAACTTTCTCAAATGTCGAAGCAAAGAATCTTCTCAGAGCTCGAGAAACCCTGCGCTATTCGCCGTTTCAAAAGATACTTTGATGACCTGAATCTTAATTTTCGTGCTCAAGTCCACCTTTACCATAACCCTCACATGAATGCTCATCTTTTTCTAAATTAGATGATGTTTCGCTTTTTTCCGACTTTTTATAATAATCACTCATTTTCAAACTGTTACATCAGAGTGGATATGATTTAAATCAAAAGTACATATTAAATCATTAAAAAACGTCATGATTTTAAACAATATGTCATAATTGGGCAGAAGTGAAGAGCAATGCAATTGAGAACTGCATAGACTGGATAGAAAGAACTTTTTCGACATTTGGGTTGGTCCACCAGCGACCTGAGAGGAACAGGCTCGGTGTAGTTAAGGCATCGAAAATGACCTTCTTGGTAACAGATTTGAATTATTAAAAGTTAAAAATTTACATTGTTATTATAATTGAGTTCAGGCGCGACATTTTAAATTCAATTCCTTCATCAAATATGGATTAATAATATATTATCTTTAATTTTTTTACTTGGAAAATGTTCACTTCCAAATTTCTAGCGATTTTTTTATTGAACTAATTTTTGATTTAAATAAAAAAAATGTTTTTTTTAATTTTTTTCTAAAAAAACTGGTAATTTTATTATTGCTGTTCAATTGGGAAATTGACCAGATTTTGTAGATTTAAAAGATCTATGTTGAAATAATTTATTGTTTAGAATAAGTTGGGTAAAAATGTAACGCGTGCAAGTTCATGAACCCGGGCTGGGTAATTGTTATAATTTCAAAACAGAATTTAAAAAGTAATCGTTTAATATGGGACATCGCACCTGATTGCAACACAGAAGGAAAACTGCCGATCCAGTGGTCAGCGACCGCGTCGTCCAGAAACCACCAATCGGCAAATCAACCTACATTTTGTTTCTTACGAATTAGTTGTATTGGGTGTCAATTTGTTTTAGAGTCACTGATTTTATTATTAGTTATTAAGTTTATATGTATTTTGAGACTGAATATACAAGTTTAGTATTGCATTGAACTCCGTCGTGTAATTACTCAAATCTCTCCCTGGACACTTAAACATGATCCAGTGGTCAGCGACCGCGTCGTCCAGAAACCACCAATCGGCAAATCAACCTACATTTTGTTTCTTACGAATTAGTTGTATTGGGTGTCAATTTGTTTTAGAGTCACTGATTTTATTATTAGTTATTAAGTTTATATGTATTTTGAGACTGAATATACAAGTTTAGTATTGCATTGAACTCCGTCGTGTAATTACTCAAATCTCTCCCTGGACACTTAAACATGGTCCTTCGAGTCAACTTTGAACTAAATAAGCAATAAGTGGAAAAGTTCACAAGTTAAAAAATGTACCGAGAAAATTCCAAGGAATGTTCGGGCATTAAAAATAATAAAGCCAATTAAAGTAAAAAAAAAAAACATATAGTTCTGTGCGTGTCGCGGAATAGATTTCGTCGGGAATCGAAAAGTTTCGGTTAGTGGTGAGTCGAGTGAGTGTTCCATATCTCGTCGGTCGCCATGGAAGCCATCAATGAAGTCAGCAGTGCCCAAGAAAAAGTGGGCCAGGACATCAAGAGAATCCTAAATAACATGAAAAAAGATTCTGCATCAAGAAAGACAGAACAATATTTTCATGAAAAAGGCGCTTTACTGAAGTCTCTTTGGGAGGAAGCCAAGAAGAATAATGAAGAATTGAGTCAGCTCAGAGACGAAACAACTGAGCAAGCGAGTTACTTCAAGATAAATTATTTTGATCAAATGAGAGCGATGTACAATGATACAGCGACATATATTAACGCCCAGAAAGCGCTGCTGTTTGGGAGAGTAGAACAAGTGATGACATCTGAATCGGGTGCCGGAGTTTCGGCCGGGAAGGAAGAGGAGTCACGTCAGATACGAGAGCAAGAAGTCCGGATCCAGGAACTTCAAAGCACAATGGATCAAGCGGAAGGAGAGCTTGAAGAACAAAAATCAAGGGCAAAGTATCAGTGGTGGATGAAGGACATCGAAAAGCAATGGGAAAGTATCTCTCAATTAAACATAGCTATTAGAACGATGGAAACAAAGTTCCAACACGAGTATTTTGCTGAAAGAAAATTTGAGAATGCGCGCAGCAGATATGCCGAAGTATCTGAGGCGTTGAATGAAAGAGTTCAAAACGAATCTGCACGGTCCACTAACGTGAAGCTGCCAGAAATAAAAGTACCGATATTCGATGGGAAATATGAAGACTGGACAACGTTCCAGGATATTTTCGGAAAAGTGATACACAAAAATGCAAACATTTCCAAAACCGAAAAGATGCAGTATCTCAAAACTTATGTGAAAGGGGAGGCAAGCAAAACAATTAGCCATTTCCAAATAAATGAGATCAATTATGACTCAGCGTGGAAAGAGTTAACGAGTATGTACGACAACAAGCGGTTGATTCTGGGCAAGTTAGTTGGAAAAATCATGGAGTTGTCAAGCTTCAACATCGAATCTGGTGAGAAGCTAAGGCAAGTCTACAACACTGTAAGAGAATGTATGGAAGCAATTAAGATGATGGGAGTTGACGTTGCGTCATGGGATCCGATGGTCATCTACATCATATCGAAGAGATGGGATGCAAGAACCAATGAGTTGTATGAAGCATCCATCAAGAACCCGTTGGACATCCAGAGTCTGCAGGACATGCTGACGTTCATCCGCACCAGGTTCCAAGCGTTGGAGTCCGGAGGGGAAAGGAGAACCGAGGAGAAGAATCCGCCAAAATGGTCTCCGTATGCTGCTCCTGCCAGAGAAGGTAAGCGAGCAGTCAATTGTTGTTATTGTAAACAGTCAAATCACGTTATCTATCTGTGCACTAAATTTAAAGCGTTGGCAGTCACGGATAGGATAAAATTTGTAAAAGACAATAAGTTATGTTTCACGTGTATGCGACACGAGTCCACGGTAACGTGTAGGTCGAATCACGTGTGCCGTATTTGTAATCGTAATCATAATTCGCTATTGCATCGGGATGATTTCGAGAAGAGGTCTGCGACGAAAAACCAGGAGGAGAAAGTTGCTGACAAAAAGAAAGGAGTGATGAGTCATGTCATTCAAAGTAATACAACGGTATTGTTAGCCACTGCGATGATCAAAATTCGGAATGCAGGGGAAGGAACCGAGTATTTTCGGGCGCTGATTGATTCCGGGTCGCAAGCGTCATTCATTACAGAAGAGGCAGCGTCGCAGCTGAATCTTCCGAGGGAGAAGATTGTCATGGAAATTAGCGGCATCGGGTCGGATGAAACAACGGCGAAGTCGACAAGTAAAATACGCGTCGTATGCAAACCGAGGTATTCCAGCAATTATGCGCTCGCAACCGAACTGATGATTTTGCCGAAAGTAACTAAGTCGCTTCCGGAAGAAACAGTAGAGACCGACCTCGAGCAATGGAACAATTGCATCCTAGCAGACCCCACGTTTTATAAGACGGGGCCCATAGACGTCTTGTTAGGAGCGGCGGATTATCGGGAGATAATTCTGCAGGGCATCCGCAAAACTGACGACGGGCTGTTAGGGCAAAACACTGAGTTCGGATGGATTATACAGGGAAGCAGGTCATCTGGGGTAGCAAAACCGATTGAGGTCATCAGTATGATCACTAGAGCCGAAGAAGTTGAATTGTCTCAGTTTTGGGAAATGGAGGAGGTGAATGAGCCCGTGACGTTCAGCAATGAAGAAAAATATTGCGAGGAGTTTTTTGAGCGGACGACAAAAAGAGGAAGTGATGGAGCGTACGAAGTGCGAATTCCGTTCACAGAAGATAAACAACTCGGTGAGTCAAGGTCACGGGCACTCGCAAGGTTGCTACAAGTTGAAAAGCGCTTGGATAGAGAAAAAAATCTAAGTGACGGCTATGCGAAATTCATGAAAGAATACTTGGATCTGGGGCACATGGTTCCGGTACCGAAGTCGGAAGAAAAGAAGGGACGTTATTACATACCCCATCATGCGGTAGTCAGGGAGGACAGCACAACCACGAAAATCAGGGTGGTATATGATGCGTCTTGTCGAACTACGAATGGAGTTAGTCTGAACGAGAGGATGTTGGTCGGGCCACGATTACAACAGGAATTGGCAGACATCTTACTCAGATGGAGGACTCATAAGATAGTGTTGTTGGCTGACATTGAGAAAATGTACAGACAGATAAGAATTCATGAAGATGATCAAGAGTATCATAGAATTCTGTACAGATTTGATCGCAGCAACCCTATTCAGGAATTTAAATTAACAACGGTGACGTATGGGACGGCGGCAGCACCATATCTTGCAGTAAAAACGATTCAGCAATTGGCAAGAGATGAGCAAGGCAGATTTCCTGAAGCGGCGAAAGTGGCGATGAACGATTTTTATGTCGACGATTTGTTGAGCGGTGCGGACTCAGCAGAGGAAGCCATAAAAGTTCAAGGTCAACTGATACAGATGTTTAGAGCGGGCGGATGTACGCTGAGAAAATGGTCCAGCAATTCGAGAGAGGTCATTGAAGGGTTGTCTCCGGAGTTACGAGATGACGCGACTAAAGAGTTGAATGGAAGAGAAGTGAAGAAGTCGTTAGGGATGAATTGGGCGCCTCAAGATGATACCATTCGGTTCAAGGTCCAGATATTAGACAATCCACCTAATACGAAGAGGACGATCTTAGCCGAAGTGGCTAAGTTATTTGATCCACTAGGGTGGTTAGCTCCAGTTGTGATCAGGGCGAAGCTGTTCATCCAGGCATTGTGGATTAAAGACGTGAAATGGGACGAGCCAATCTCAGACGACATTCAGAAAAGCTGGAATGAGTTCTACAGACAGCTGGCGGATCTCGAAAAAATTGCGATCAGGAGATGGACTAACCAAAATGAAAAATCAGAAATCGAGTTACACGGATTCTGTGATGCCTCGGAGAAGGCGTTTGGCGCAGTAGTGTACGTGAAGGTGATTGCGGACGG
Organism: Salpingus planirostris; assembly: GCA_949788335.1. Lineage (NCBI taxonomy): Eukaryota > Metazoa > Arthropoda > Insecta > Coleoptera > Salpingidae > Salpingus > Salpingus planirostris. The sequence goes on from CATKUT010000009.1 coordinate 313,579, forward strand.
TCAAATCACGATGATGACGGCCAAATCAAAGGTCGCTCCGATAAAAACAAAAACTACGCTGCCCAGACTAGAACTGTGCGCGGCGCATCTGTTGGCGAAGTTGTTGAAGAAAGTCCAAATTGCGTTACAAGTCAAAAACGTGCGTATTTACGCATGGAGTGATTCAACGATCACGTTAGCGTGGATCCGAGGAGACACCTCGCGATGGAAAACGTTTGTAGCGAATCGAGCGGCAGAAATAAATCAATATCTTCCTGCGGAGAATTGGCATCACGTGGTGTCGGAACAAAATCCAGCTGATTGCATATCTAGGGGAATTGACGCATCGAGGCTGGAGCATTTCCAATTATGGTGGCAGGGGCCAACATGGCTCAAGTCAACGCAATATCCGCTTGGAGAAGCTCAAACGGAGCCAGTAACAGAAGAAGTAAAAAGAGAGAAGAAACTGTGTCTGTTGGTAAGCACAAACAAAGAAAGCGTCAACATAATTGAGCGATTTTCGTCGAAAAACAAGCTGGTGCGAGTAGTTGCGAAATGCTTGAGATTTGCAAAGAATTGTAAAAATCCAACAGATAAGCAGGTCGGCCCACTTACCGTTGAAGAACTGAAGGTAGCGGTAACGAGACTGATAGTGTTGGTTCAAGACCACGAATTCGAGACAGAAGTGGCTGCGTTATCGATGAAGAAGCCGTTAGATAGCAAGAACCGAATGAAGATTCTACATCCGTTCGTGGATGGTGAAGGAGTCCTCAGAGTTGGCGGACGATTACAGCATTCGTTGCTGAGCTACGATGAGAAACATCCCGTAATTTTATCATCGAAAAGCCAGTTGACGAAGTTACTCATCCGAGAAGCACACCAACAGACGCTGCATGGTGGGAACCAGCAAACACTTGCTTACGTCCGCAGGAAATACTGGGTCATCAACGGGAAAAAAGCCGTGAAGAATGAAATAAATAAATGCACCGTTTGCGTTCGGTATAAAGCGCAAACCGCCCAACAATTGATGGGTCAGTTACCAGCAGCTAGGGTACGACCAGCACCGCCGTTTAACAATTGTGGCGTAGATTATGCTGGACCGATACAAGTTCGAGTATCCAAAGGCAGAGGGAATAAATCATACAAGGGGTACATAGCAATTTTCGTTTGTTTGGCCACCAAAGCCATTCACATCGAAATAGTCAGCGATATGACAACAGAAGCATTTCTAGCGGCCATGAAACGATTCATGGCCCGCAAAGGAAGGTGCAGCAACATCTACAGCGATAATGGGTCAAACTTCGTAGGAGCGAGTAACATCATTGAGGCTGAGGTAGGCAAGTTAATAAAGGATTCACCGATAGCGGATCAACTTGCAACGTCAGGAACACAATGGCATTTCATTCCTCCATCGTCTCCTCATTTCGGTGGGTTGTGGGAAGCTGGCGTGAAATCGACAAAGTATCACCTCAAACGAGTAATAGGAGAGGCGACACTGACCTACGAAGAGTTATCAACGCTGACACACCAAATTGAAGCGTGTCTGAACTCGAGACCATTATGTCCATTAACGGAAGACATACACGAGACGTCAGTGCTGACACCAGGGCATTTTCTGGTAGGACAAGCGTTATTAACACCAGCTGATGCAGTCCAAGAGAACGTCGACGAAAATTTAACAGGACGATGGAGACTTGTACAAAAGATGAAAAAGCAGTTTTGGCAGGCATGGTCATCTGACTACATTCACACTCTTCAACAGCGCTACAAATGGAGATCGAATCAGAAGAATGTGAAGATAGGAGATATCGTTCTAATAAAGGAGCAAAATTTGAATGCAAATCAATGGCCCATAGCACGAATAATGGACGTACATCCTGACGGCGAAGGGGCTGTGAGAGTGGTGACAGTCAAGCGAGGCGATAATCAAATTTTGAAAAGACCGATCCATAAACTAATTATGTTGCCGGTACATTCAAACGTAAACAGTAGCACAGAAGAAAGTGAAACTAAAACCGTAGTGAGTAACCTTGCCCCAGCACATGTCGAACCACAACCTACCTCAACAAACACCGCAAGAAAGACAGGAATGCTGAGTTGGAAAGTCGTGATGTTGGGATTGTTATTGTTATTCGCAATGTGCAACGCAAGCACAACGAAGCCACAATATCACATAGAAAACCCTCCACCAGGAATGTATATCGAACAGATTGGCCACGCGAAGGTTGATAGAGGGATATTTCGAATTGAAATAAAATTTCGAAAATCAAAAATCGAAAATGATACGCATTCCGTAAACGAAACCATCGCGCAGCTGAGTAACATGTGTAAAGAAATGAAAGAGCTTGCTGACACGATCGAATGCCAACCATTGGTGTATCATTTGGAAGAAAAACATCGACAACTGACATGGCTGAAGAAAGGAATCGAGAAATCATCTGTCAAAAGACAGAAAAGAGGTGTGCTTGGTCAAGTATTAACGTCGCTATTCGGGGTAAATGATGAGGTATACAGAGATATTGAGGACCTAGACAAAAACCAAAAAGAAATAATTCAAGCATCGAAGCATCAGACAAAATTTATGTTACAAGCGTTGTCAACGTTTAACGATACTGAGCAAAGAATTTACAACAAGCTCAGTCACTTCAAGGAAAGATTGGACAAGGGCATGGAAGCAATAAGAAACATGCAACATTGGTACAGCAAGGTCGATGAGAATAAACTGGCCATTCATTTATTAGGTGTATACCAAGTGGCAAGTAATTACATTGAGGACTTAGAAGACTTTTATAAAAGTTTGCTGAATTTGCACTTCAACAAAGGGGACTTGTATGAATTCATGTCACCAGCCCATATTGAAGAGGTCACAATGGAAGCATCGAAAAAATTGCCAACGGGGATACAAATACTGTCCGTTCCGATTCAAAAAACCGGACTAGAGCACAGTCAAGAGTTTATCCATGTCTACGGATATTTTTACATGACTGAAACAACGGAATTCTTGCTACTAAAGGCCACAGCGATTCCGCAAAAAATTGAAGAGGGGAAATATTGGATATTGGACGTTCCAAGTGACATCATTGGAATCGACTATAATTCACAGCAGTATTTTACGAATACGGCTGATGAGTTTCGTGAGAGCATCAAGATTCAAGATCATCAGTACATTTGTTCACCTGCGCAATTACAGAAAATTGACAACAGGCCAAGTTGTATAATAGATGAAATCTATCAAAGAACCGATGAAACATCATGTCAAATAGCTCAGAGAAAACTAAATAAAATCATTTGGCAAGAGCTATACACGAAAAATGCTTGGTTATTCATTGCCCCCGAGAAAAGTCGGATAGCGATCACATGCAACGGCATTAGAGAAGACGTGGTGCTAAATAAGACGGGCATAGTAACAATTTCGCAAAACTGCCTAATCGTTACAAACCACGCCATTTTATCTCCAAGAAGGTCAGACAGCATACCGGTATTGGCTGGATTCACTCGTCTGGTGGTGGCAAACCTGACTACGTCACGGATCCCCAGCGAACCACGTATTGAAATGAATCAAGAAGAAGTAATGAAGCCATCTGATAGATTAGGGAAGCTAAAATACGACGAAGAAGAATTCCAACAAGAGTTAGAAGAAACTCAATGGAAACAGATCAGACACCATTCGATAGTGTCCAGTGTCGTCACCACAGCCTCCAGTTTAGTTCTAGTACTTGGGGTGCTGTACGGCGTCAAGAAGATCTTGCGATGCAAGAGAAAACCTGAGCGCAAGGCAAAGCGCGAAGCAAAGGAAAAAGAGAAAGACGGTGCAGCTGAGGTGATGATTGAACTTCAGCCGCTTCGAAATCTGTAGAGTTAAAGTTTGGGAAATTTATTATTTATAATTTAGAGTCAGCGTTAACAATAAGGTACTTTAGTGTGGCAAATTAATCAGTTTGTTTTCTATCCTAGACAAATAAGCATGAAAAATGGGTTCAACAAATGGTCTTCCTCAAGAGGTCCAACGTCGCCATCTTGTTTTGGAGGCGCAATATGTTCAATTGGGAAATTGACCAGATTTTGTAGATTTAAAAGATCTATGTTGAAATAATTTATTGTTTAGAATAAGTTGGGTAAAAATGTAACGCGTGCAAGTTCATGAACCCGGGCTGGGTAATTGTTATAATTTCAAAACAGAATTTAAAAAGTAATCGTTTAATATGGGACATCGCACCTGATTGCAACACAGAAGGAAAACTGCCGATCCAGTGGTCAGCGACCGCGTCGTCCAGAAACCACCAATCGGCAAATCAACCTACATTTTGTTTCTTACGAATTAGTTGTATTGGGTGTCAATTTGTTTTAGAGTCACTGATTTTATTATTAGTTATTAAGTTTATATGTATTTTGAGACTGAATATACAAGTTTAGTATTGCATTGAACTCCGTCGTGTAATTACTCAAATCTCTCCCTGGACACTTAAACAATTGCATAGGTCCATAATTTCACTAAATCTAAACATGAAATCGGTTTCAAATTGTTACAGTTATCATTTTGATTTTCAATTCATTCATGTTGATTGCTTTAGTTGGTTCAAATCGTTAAATATTTTGTGATTTTTACCATCTTTAGCAATTTAGAGATTTTTCTTTTTATGAACATTTAGGTTGGCAATTCCAAACTTCAAAATTAATTATGACAGCTGACAATTTTCTTTGTATTTATGAGTTTTTGCAAGTAATATTTGTGTCAAAGTGGTGTGGACATCGAAAAAAAGTTTCATTTCGCGGCTCCTGGGTTCCCTCCCACTCGCGCGAAATATTGCATTTTTTCGACAAATTTGTAATGTATGTACTATTAGACTGCGTTGTTGTTGATAGTAAATTATGTTTGACGTTTCGGCTGTCATACATGTGTAAAATCCGAAAAATCATCTAATTTGAAATTGATGGCCGCGAAAGCCTAAAATACAAGAATGCTCAACTTACTGCGAGTCCACTGGTTTGTGCTCAGGAGGCCCCAAATACGCCAGGAGCGTCGCCATTTTATCGAAAGGTCTCCTGCCCACGGCCTTGTGATCCCGACTGCTCGACAAATAATCCCCGATCTTTTCCTGGTGGTTCCACAGAAGCCTGTGCAACGCCAGGACGTTGGCGTCGCTTATGAACGACATCGAATGCGACGTCTGATCGACGGTCTCGCAATCGGACGCGATCTGGATGAAGAACCGTCTGCCGATCTCGAAGTGCATCCGCAAGAAATCGTTGAAGGGCAGCATGTGCTGCTCCTTGCTGAACTCCACGTGGTTGGCGATGTTCTGCAGGATCTTCGACATCAACATCAGTCCGCGTTTCACCGACGGCGGCACTTGTTTGGTGACGATTCCCATTTCCTGGGGCGAAACTATCGCCGGGTTTATGAACCGCAGGAATATCACCGTGCCGACGGCGCCGATGTTGTTTTGGGGGAACTGCGGGAATCTTTTGCTCAGGACTTGGTAGAGGCAGTGACACATCGACCTCAACTGCGGAGGGAACTTGTCCGCGCTGCTCACGATGGCGTCGAAGACCTTCTGGGTGAGAGCTATCAGATTTTGACGGTTCTCTTCGATATCCTCGTTCGGTTCGAGCCTTGAATCGAAAATTAAGGTGGCTGCGATTTTGGAAACAAACGAGGGGTTAACGCGAGTGAAATCAGGTGTAAACAGCGGAGGAATTTGGGGGAAAACGGGGGTAATTAGACGAATTCAACGGAAACCCTGGGAAATTTGGCAATCCTGGGGAATTCTAGTGAAATCTGGGGAATTCTAGTCAAATCTGGAGAATTCTAGTGAAATCTGGGTAAATCAGAAGAAATCATAGGAAATCAAGGCATATTTCATTTGAAGCGCATGCGTAACTGAATAATTGATAATTGATACTAGCTTCAAATAAGAGCGTAAATAGCTCCCCCTACAAACCATTTTCCTTTTTCTAAATAAATTTTTAAAGGTATTACAGTCTGTTTGATAAAAGCTTCAGAAGTCCACAGTTTCTTTGGTTGTGAGCCGATTCCAAAAGCCCATTAACAAAGAATTGTTCATTTTTCAGACACTATACGAGTAGGTCTTGTTGCCAATTTTTTTTCCTGAACTTCTTTTTCCAACACCCGTAAATAAAACTTTCTCAATAATAAAGTACGATTATTTTCAATTCAAAGTTGAAGTAGGTCGTTTTTCCTATACGATGAGAAATAATAAAGTTGATTTTTCTTCATAATCATCAGAAAACCGTATAAAATGATGCGCCAAATTTGGTCCGATTAAACAAAAAACGTCATTTTCATGTTTGCTTTGGAATCCAAAGCACTCCTGAAACTGACTTTTTTTTAATTAAATTCAAATTTGACGAAACTTCTTATGCGGTTTTTTTTGATAAACATTAAAAAAATGTTAGCTTTTTAAGTTAAATTAAAAGTAATCGTAATTTAGTATTAAATGATTCAAATCGGATCACAACCAAGGGAAAAGTGACGTTCTGGAATTTTTAGGAAACAGCGTGTATATTATGATTTTTTTGCGTTTACACTGTAAATACTAAATATGAAGCAACTTTTTGAGCAGCAGACATGATTGTATAATACATGTAAATAGCCCTGACAATTACCTTTGATTTGAGGGGTCGTTTGCTTGCAAGAAAAAAAATGTATCCCAAATGGGACCCCCCAAAAAAAAACACTGGATCGGCCACTGTTCTTTAGTCACTTTTAATAATGTAAAATGTAGTGAACGAGATAAGAATAGACAGGAGAAAGAGTAAAAATAATAGTTTAAATTAGTGCAAGTAAACCTGGATTCGATTTTAGATTGATAACCAATAAATATTCTTAGGTATTTATGTTTGCAATACATTTTTCCGGTCAGGTCCGGTTTATTAGTATTAGCATTGAATTTAAAGTGGTATTAGCTGGATATTTACATTTGTTGGTTTCGATGTTATACACAAATGTACCCAAGAACTTCAATTTCTAACTGGAAACTCCGTCTAATAGACGATTTAATTTCAGGTACGGAACATCTAACTATAGATTTTTCAACAAATCAAAGAACTTTTTTTCGTCTAATAAAATCGCTCGATTGGTAGGAAAATTATGAATGACAGTTCAAAATGAAATCCTCTGTTGGCCCAGATCATGGCATTTAGGAAAATTATCATAGTAAACTGGAGCAGGATCAAAGGAAATCAAACGGAAATCAGGGGAAGTCAGAAGAAATCAAAAGGCGAGAGGGCACCTGCTGTACAAAACAACCCTCGCGGCTCACCCCTATAGGCAACGAATGTGCTTACCTAGCCGGATCCACCTCGAAGCTGCAACTCGGATTATCCAAGAGAGGCCTGATCAGCGGCTCCAGGAGCGTCTGCAGGTAACTGGCGCCGTAGATCTTGAAGCAGAACGCCATTATCTTGCTCCCCAGCGAGTTGCCGCGGAACAGCGTCTGCATGCAATCGGAGACTTCCACCTCGCGGTAGAACATGTTCCAAAGCAGCGGCGACAGCAGGTGTCTCGCGTCGAACAGCGTGACGAAAACTCGGGCCAACTCGTCCATCTGCGAGGTGGTCACGACGTTGGCGAGAGCCATCGCGATCGGCAGCTCCCCTTTGTCGCTTATCATCGTCACGAGTTGCACTAACTGCTCGAAACGATCCGCTAGAACCGTTTCGGCTAATGTGTCGAATTCCGTGCCTTGCTGTAGGATTTTCGTGAGGACCTCCATGAAAGCGGCTCGCGTTTGCAGGTCCTTGTTGTAGCCCAAGTCTTGAAATTGAAAGTGAATGCGTGAATACTGAGTTACATATACGAAAATTGTCGGGAAACTATTTTAAGAAAGGAGGCAAGATTGAACAAGATTTGTTGGATAAAAAGAAGTTTGGAAATGTACTCTTCCTTGTAAAATTATCCATTATTAGTTATTACTGCGGAATTGAGCAGAATGTTGATAGAGCTGTCCCAAATTATCTGTGCCCCAAGGTCGGATGCGCATTCGTACGAAACGCTAATAAATGAAATAAAATCTTGGGTTCAATATTGAGAACTCCACTAGCGCCGATAGTAAACTTCCTCTTTGCGTTGAAATTACATGAAGAAAATAATAATTCGATTATTTCGCTGGTATTTGAATGTTTAATGGATATGGTATACAGGCTGTTTTATAAAAACTCCAGAACGCCACAGTTTCTTTGGTTGTGATCCGATTTCAAAAACTCATCAACAAAAAATGATTTATTTTGTATGCTCTACGAATAGGCCTTGCTGCCAAATTTTTTCCCTCAACTTCTTTTTTCAACATTGATAACTTCAACTTTTTTTATCGAAAACGCGATTATTTCTAATTCAAAGTTGAAGTTGATATTTTTCTCCATACCATGGGTCAATAAAAAAGTTGATTTTTCTTGATAATCATCAGAAAACCGCAAAAAATCATTTGCCAGATTTGGCCAGATTAAACAAAAAACGCCATTTTCACGTTTGCTGTGGAATTCAAAGCACTCCTGAAACTTTTTAATTTGATTCAAATCGGGCGAAACTTTTTATGCGTTTTCTTGGATAAACATTGAAAAAATTACCACTTTCCACATACCATAGTAAAGAAAAAAACACGTACTTCAATTTTAAATTAGAAGTAATCGTACTTTATTCTTAAGAAATTAAATTTACCAATGCTAAAAAAGAAGTTGAGGGAAAAAATTTGGTAACAAGCTCTATTCGCAAAGCAAGAAAAATGAATAATTTTTTGTTAATGGGTTTTTGAAATCGGATCACAACCAAAGAAACTGTGGCCCTCTGGAGTTTTTATCAAAGAGCCTATATTTTTGTCAATTATTGATTCATTATTCATGAAAAATAATGAATAATATCTTGACTTCGGGCCCAACCCCAACTTTGTTACGCCACTGTCAACGTAGTTTCTACCTCACATTTCCGAACTTGCCTGAAATTTCGTTCGGAACCTGCGCTAGCCGAGGCACAGATAATTTGGGACAGCTCTAATTACAGAAAAATCTAACTAAAATATTAACAATTATTGCAATGACCATTCATTAAAACTACGTCAATATGCTAAAACAGGGCAAACAACGAATGTAAGGGCTGATTCCTCCCGTCAAAATAAGGAAAAAAGCTTCTTATAAAATGGATCCTCAAACGCTGAATAGATACAGGGCGAGATACAGGGTGTCACGTTCAACACTTTCAAGACATTTTTCATCACTATGGCAACCAATATCGAAGTAGAGTTTCAAATAAAAATCAAAGCTCATCATATACAGGGTGTCCCAGAATTCCTCCGACAAACTTTAACCGTATACAGATCGTCAGAAAATGTGACGATTTGACCTATTTCACCTAGGTAAAAGTTGTCGGTGTGAGGAGCTAGACGGCTTCAAAGTTGAGGTAGTAAGTACGGTTTTTATTAAAAAAATCCAAAACCGCATCATCAAAAATTATGAAACTAACTGTAATGTCTTTCCTTTATGGTAGCCCTCAAGTGATTGTGATATGAAGAAACTACAGTCACGCGATCATGGTAAGTTGAGGTCCTCCTAATGTTAAATTAAGTAAATTCCAATTTTTTAGTAACAAACTGTAATTTTTCAACAGGTCTATCTTTAGTTCCATTCATTGTCTAAAAGTTGAATCTCTTGCAAAATTGTCCTCCGATGAGCCAAATCGCCGTAAAGTGACTCTGAAGTGGAAAGGAAAACGAAGATTTATGCTCATTTTCAAACAATGTTGAGACGTCGTTAAGCATTTTATCAATGGTGACTGGTAATCGAATTGTAGTAGTGTTATAAATCATATTTACTCCGTAGCAACCGAATACTACTACAATTCGATTACTCGTCTGCATCTAAAAAATCCTTGACAACGATCAACATTGTTAAAAATTGGGCCGAATCCTCGTTTTCCGTTCTAATTCAGAGTCACTTTAGGCCAAAATGGCTCATCGGAGGACACTTTTGCAAGAGGTTAAACTTGTAGGCAATTAATGGAACTTTAAATAGACCTGTTGAAAAATAACAGTTTGTTACTAAAAAATTGAAATTTGCTCAATTTAATATTAGGAGGTCCTCAACTTACCATGATCGCGTGACTGTAGTTTCTTCATATCGCAAACACTGGAGGGCTACCATAAAGGAAAGACATTACAGTTAGTTTCTTTTTTTTTTGATGATGCGGTTTTGGATTTTTTTAATAAAAACCGTACTTACTACCTCGACTTTGAAGCCGTCTAGCTCCTCACACCGACAACTTTTACCTAAGGTGAAATAGGTCAAATCGCCATATTTTCTGTCGATCTGTATACGGTTAAAGTTTGTCGGTGGAATTCTGGGACACCCTGTAGTCACGGAATCTGCTTGTTACGCCAATGATGTAAGTTGGGTTGCATACTTTCGGTAGGTCACGTGGGGACCGGACCTTAATGAAAACCCTGTATTTGAGTATTTTACAAAATTTTCAAAAAAGGTTATCTACATACGTTTAAGTTTATGACTTCGGTTTGATTAGATTTTCTACTACAATTTTCTTTCGGATAATATTTTAATAATGAATAAAAACGAAAAGCTTCATCCATGGTTATTTTGCCAGAATTAGCAGACCATGTGCAAAAACGAATTTTCTGTCGAGATAGCCATGTCCTCGGCCATGACCATATCTCTGTTTCATAAAATAACCATTAGATAAACAGTGAGAGATACAAATCATGGTAATTCGGCAGAAAAGGCGTTCGTGAACATGCAGGGTACTCGTCCCAAGATGTTTCTTAAAACACGTGACTTCCAAGGCACCTGACTTTATCAATGGTAAACAATGTTTTTTAATAGGATTTTGGTTAGCAACATGGGTCACGTGCTATAAGTAATATCCTGGAACGACTAAATCCAACTCTCTGTTATCGACACTTTCGGACTCGAATTTTGTTTCGTGTCCACGAGAAACTATTTTTAAAAAAGCAAAGTCAAAAAGCACGAGTGAATCTTTAGGTTTATTCGTTGCGAACGTTACAAAAAGACTAACTTAATAATATGAAAATACATTTCATTAAAGAAAAAGCAAATTAAGCATTTTAAGATAATGCGAAGATTGTTCGCGGAATACAGCAGTTGCATCTCATATTAATACAAACTATGCAATTCTACAATTATAACTCCTCCGGCCTTAGTGGAGAATTTGGGGTGATTCCAAAAATTCGATCATAGGCTGATGTTGGGGGTTGAAGGCTTCATTTCCAGAAGTTCGACGTCGACCTGTAACTTAGGGTTAGACGGTTCCGTTTTCCATAAATATGGTTTCAGTTTTACAAATATGAAAATAATAGTAAATATTATAACAAAGTATAAAAAGATTGTACATGCACTGATGTTATTAAAGTGCACAGGGGGAATGTCGCTGATAGTTTCGATTTTCTTTCGTTGATTATTCAGAGCGTTGTAAACGCCTTTGATGTCGTCCAGGTCAATGGATTCCATGTCCAAAGTTTCCAATTTGGTGGTTTCCAAATCTGACGCTTTTGTAAGTCTCAGTTGGGGTAAATACACTTTTTTAAATTTGGTTTTAGAATTCTGGTACGTTTTGAGTTTAAAGTCTTTAATTTTTATTTCACATTGATTGTCGATTTCGATTAGGTAAGTCCCATTTAAAAGGATGTCAGTTTTATCCGGGTTGCAAGTTTCGGTGGCAATCACGTTATTGGCTGTGATGACTATCCACTGGTTTTTCTCTAATTTTTGGATTTTGATGTCCGATATTTTAATCGGAATTTGCTTGCACGTCGTTATCTTGTTGTGGTATTTCAAGAGTTGTATTTCGCATGGAGAATCGTCTTTAATCGAGTTTTTGTGTAGATTTTCGCACAAGTATTCTTCGTTGCTTACTTCTCGGCATTCTTCGTTGAATAGGCTGTAGTGTTCTTCGTTTGAGAGGGTAAATTTTGCTTGAGGGATTAGCGTTTTGAATTGATCGAGGTTTGGGGTCGGTAACGAGTACAAATGATAATAATCATAATTTTCTTTTTCTACTATTGGTATTTCCAATATAAAAACGATTTGAAATTGTTTACTGTAACTTTTAATTTCCATGATTTTCTCAAACAACAATAAATTTTCCAGGGTTGGTTTAAAAGGAAGCCTATTTTGTGTCAGTTGGTCGTTTACAATAGAAATTTCAGATGCTAGTTCTCTTGGGTCGATGATAGAATTGTGGAAAGTATTTAATTTAGAAAAAGAGATAGCTACTTCGATCTTTTCTAACATATCGTAAATAATTTGAAATGATGTGGTAAATTGCGAGATTAACGGTTGCATTAAATAAAAGTGATACATTTCAATTTGGTTTGATTGGGTTTCATTGATTGACTTTTGTAATTCTTTAATTTGGTAATTCAAAACGTTTTGGTTATTAACGAGAATTTCTGTACTATTTTTGAATTTATCAATTGAGCTTTGAAGTAACGTAATTTGTTCCTTGACCAAAGATTTCATCTCATTTTGATTATGTGACAGCTGGCATTATCATATTTTATGGCATCGTCATTATCTAGATTTCCGGTTATCGCTTTAACTATTGAGCCAAGTCCATTAATTAGACCTCTTTTAGACCGTTTATTGTATATAGAATTTGGGTTTAATTGATTAATTTGTAGTCGAATTTTGCTTCCGAGGAAATCAGTGATTTGAATAGAGTTTAAAAGTTCTTCACGTATAGCTGGTTCTTTTGTAGAATTTTTCAGCGAATTCTTAACTTCCGAATAAGATTTTTCAAGGGTGTGAAATTTGTAGATTATATCAGAGATATCGAATATTTGTATGAATGTCCAAATGTTTACTTTGTTTTGTGCATTACCTAGTCTCAGAGGCAACAGTCCAGGATTATCATTCAGGTTATGAAATTTTGAGTGTTCGGGTTTTACTCCAAGGATGATGATGAGGGAAGTAAGTCTGTAACAATAGGGGGCTTTTTTAATTCTTTTATGTGAAGTATTTCTTTTTTGGATTTGTTGTTTACGTTAGTGATTTCTACTCGATTTCGATCTAGTATCTCAGTTATTTCGTAAGGGCCTATGAATTTATTATTCTTTTTATTCCTACTCTTAGGATTTTGTTTATATACGATCTTTCCAATAGAAAAGTTTTCGTTTGAGTCTCCTTCGGTGTTATTTTTCAACACGACTTTGGTTTTGTCTTCGGTTAATTTTTGGTTAACGTTTTTGTAAACATGTTCTAATTTTTTCCTGTGAGTTTCCGAATAGTCTGTATAAAATACGTCAGGGATAAAAATTTCATTTGCATTTTTAGCGTTGGTATGACCAAAAGTCAGTTCGAAAGGCGTATAATTAGTCGCACTATGAATCGAACTATTATATCCTATAATGGCATAGTCCATTAGATCGGTTTCGTTAGGGTAGATTTCTTTTAAAATTCTCAAATGTTCGATGATAGTCGAATGGAAACGTTCAACAATAGAATTTGATTCGTGATGAGTCGGGGTTGTGAAGTGTAGGGATCGACCGATACATGTTTTTTGCCGATATCGATAATCGGCATATCGGCCTATCTAAAACGCCGATAATGCCGATATATCGGCGCGCATGTGCATGACGTTATTTCATACATGTGGTCCTGCAGCTCGACCTGTAAGAACCTGTAGACTCGCATACGCGCACGTGTGAGTATTTTTTTTTTGTTAATTTTTAAATTTTTATTATTTTCAACTTGAATAACTGTTTTGTTACAGTCAGAGAAATATTTATTTAATTTATTGTTTGTTATTATTAATTCTTTAATAAAGTATTTGATGAAAATCCTAATCAAATTATTTAAATGTGAAATTCATGGTATCGGCGCATGTATCGGCATTTATGGACCTCGGTCACGCCGATATGAAATATCGGCGGAAGGTGCCGATATCGCCGATATACCGATATGAATATCGGTATCGGTCGATCCCTAGTGAAGTGTACATTTATTTTGTGAATTTTTAATAGTTCTTTAACGGTTTCATTATTGAATTCTGAGCCATTATCAACAGTGATGGATTTAGGGATTCCGAAAGATGAAAAGTATTTTATTAAGGCGTTACTGATATGTACGGCTGTTTTTCCATTTAATGGTATCGCTTGAGCGAATTTAGTAAATGCGTCTACAAGAGTTAAATAATTTTGATTGTTGAAAGTAAAGACATCAATATGGATAATCTCAAAGGGTTTGGTAGGTGTACTAGTTATCATGAGGGGTACATATGGTTTCTTTCTACCGTATTTTGCGCGTTGACATATTTCGCATAAATTGATGTATGTGGTCACGTCATTTTTCATGTCTTTCCAATAATAATTCCTTTTTAAATATTCGAGGGTTTCATTAATTCCTCTGTGATTTGATTTTCCTTCATGGTGATTTTTAATGAAGACTAACTGTTCGTCTTTATCTGTAATGGTGTTTAACATTTTCGTGCATCTAATAAGTTTGGGTTGTTTTTTGGAAAAGAATTTTAAGTAGACTTTACAAAAATCTTTGTACAACTGTTCGTAGCGAAAGTACATACAATAAGTCGTTTCAGGGTTGGTGTATTCCTTAAGGAATTTTAATATCAATTGTTCATTCTTCTGTTCCGGGATTTTTAATTTAATGATTTTATGATTTTCATAATTCTCACGAACGACGTCTAGTTTAAAGTAGGTATTCGGATACACATGAATTTGATTTGTTTTATTATTTATTGCCTCATCGAGAATCCTTATTCCGTCATGTTCAGTGTCGTTAGAAATTGAATGTTGAGTGGATAATTGGTTATCATCATTTTTGTCAGGCGGTTTAATTTGGATATCAGATAAAACTTTGATTTTAGTGTTTGTATCTGGTTCCTTACTAGTCGATGGTACAGGGTCGTTTTCGTTGTAAGTAACTGTTTCTGACATGTTTCTCAAAAAGTCTAAAATTTCTTGGTTTACTTCACCGGGATTGTTAGTTACTGAGTCGGTTTCAAGAGCATTCAATTGAATTCTAGATAAACAGTCTGCGTTTGAATTGTATTTTCCTTTTTTGTAAATAACATTGTAATCATACTCTTCTAGCTTAAGTCGCCATCTAACCAATTTTGAATTTGGTTCCTTGAAATTAAACAACCAAGTCAATGGACGGTGGTCGGTGTAAATTGTAAATTTTCTGCCAAAAAGGTAGGGTCTAAAATGTTTGCATGCCCATATGATGGCTAGTAGCTCTTTTTCAACAGTCGGGTTTCAGATTCGTTAAGAGTCCTCGATGCATATGCTATCGGTTTGTCTCGTGGCATTTCACCTTGGGACAGGATTGCTCCTATCGCGAAGTTACTTGCATCCGTCGTCAATATAAAGGGTTTTGCGAAATCAGGATATTGCAGAATAGGGTCATTAGTCAAAATAGTTTTACATGTTTCGAAAGATTCCATAAAATGTTTATCATGATTAATTTTCGCGTCCTTTTTTAGGCACTTTGTCATTGGTTTAGTAATTTTTGCAAAGTTGGGGATGAATTTACGGTAATATCCTAGAAGTCCTAGAAAACTCTTTATTTCGGTCTGGGTCTTTGGTAGTGGAAAATTCTTAATGGCAGAGATCTTATCTGAATTTGGTTTGACTCCATCTGGTGTTATGATGTGTCCTAAGTATTGTACAGATTTCTGAAGGAATTCTGATTTGTCTAACTGAACTTTTAGGTTAGAGTCTCTAAGTCGATCAAAAATTTGTTTAATTCGGTCAATATGATCTTGTAAGGAAGTACTGAATATAATAATGTCATCCAAATATACTAGGCAGGTTTCGTTCTGTAAACCACGCAAAACATTATCCATTACCCGTTGGAACGTCGACGGGGCGTTCTTTAACCCAAAGGGCATACGCTTGAACTCGTAATGTCCTCTTTCGGTTGAAAAAGCCGTCTTGGGTACGTCTTCGGGATTTACCTCGATTTGGTGAAATCCGTTAGCAAGATCTAGGGTCGTAAAATAGTTTGCTTTTCCTAATCGGTCTAGTATATCGGTAATATTTGGAAGGGGGTATTTGTCATCAACTGTTTGTTCGTTCAATTTTCTGTAATCTATGACTACTCTCCATTTTTTACGTCCTGATGCGTCTAGCTTTTTAGGCACAATCCATATAGGGCTTGACCAGGGTGATGTACTATTTTGTATAATTTTTTGATCTAACATTTTCTGAATTTGATTTTTAACTTCTTGTCTATGAATTTCTGGGTATCGATATGATTTTGTATAAATGGGACATTCGTCTTTTAATTTAATTGAGTGAGTTATTTTATTCGTAAAAGTTAGCGGAATATTTTCACAGTAGAAAATGTCACGATAGTCTAGACATACTTTTCTGATGGCATCTGCTTCTTCTCTATTACAATGGCTGAGTCTAAGATTTTTCAAATTAGATTTTAAAAGGTTGTCTTTCTCTTGGTCCATTGGACAGTCTGTATCCATTTTATCAATAAAATTTGTTTCGATTGGGTCAATATTTTCAATTTTGAAAGGTTTCGTGATTGTGATTCCAATTGGGATTTTATTGCTATTACTAATGGTTGTTGTTGCGTAATAATTTTCTGTAGTAACAAGAGCTTTTGGCATTTCGACACCGTTTTCGAATTTTTCATAGTTTAGAATACCGATTCCTTCTTTTTGTGTGACTGGTAATTTTACTATTTGCTCTACGCGAGGTTGAATTATTATTTTGTAATTTTTTAAAATGTTTTCCTCATTATTTACTTCGTTATCAATTTCGGGTTCATAAATGATTGGTATAGTTGCATATGGAGTGGTTAGATCTTTAGTAGTTACATTTACGTTAGCATTTAATTGCTCAAGTAGGTCAACACCTATTAATCCATCGTATTTCTTACTGAAGTTAAACAAATAAAATTTGTGAGTTCCGTTTACATTAAAAATTTCGAAAAGTGGGATCTCCATTACTTCATTATGAAGAGAAGTACCATGTGCGGTCTGAATATTAAAATTTCCTTGATAAATAAAATTTTCGTACACTTTATGAGCTAATTCCGGATTGATTAAACTTTTTGTACTACCTGTATCTATTAAAAAGTTCGCATTAAGTTCTGGTATTTTGATATAAGGCAGATTGGATTTCATGACGTTAAGTTGAATAATTATGTCTGATTGTTCATAGGGGAAACCTCGGTAAAATTTTCAGGGGTCTCGTTATTCGTTATCTGTGGTTCTGGGTACGGATCTGTGTTGTTAGTATAAAATTGTTGAGTGTCATCATAATTATACTCAGGGTCGTATTCGGAATAATTTTGATCAAACTCGTAACTTTCGTAAGCTTGATATTCTTGAGAATAATTTGGATAATGATCAGGTTCGGTGACGTTTTGATTGAAAAGTTGTGTGGTGCCAAAATTATTTCGGGGAATCGTTCTACGCGTATTCGACGAGGACGTGTCCATCGGTTCTGGTTTGTTATTTGGATTTTGACTTGTACTGGGACGATTGAAATTTTGCGGAAAATTTTGAGTTTGGAATGGTTGATTTTGCTGAGGGCGAGGATTAAAGTATGGTTGTCTTTGAAATTGAAAATTTGTATTTGGGCGCCAGGTTGAATAATTATTTGAATAATTATTAGTCGGATTAAAAGTCGGATTCTGTCTTGGTGCAAATGCGTTAAACATTGTCGGCTGTTGTATTGGATTTCTATTCACGAATGGTTTAGGTTGTGAATTTGAACCAAACATGAGTCTTTGATTATTAAAAGAAGTTGGGTTTCTAGGTGGTACGTATCCCGTTCTCATTAAATTTTGATGAGGTGGTGCATTTGAATGCGTTGGTGTAAATCTTTGCGTCGGTCTAAAATTAGTGTTTGAATTTAAAGTATTCGCTCTTTGAGTAGAATAGGAAAAGTTTTCTTCTTCTACCACTAGGCTCATTGCCTTTTCGAGACTATCTGGGTTTCTGAGTCTAATATTTGTTTGTAAATAAGGGGGTAATCCACATATAAAAGTTTTTAATGCCAAATCTTTGTAATTCTCAAGTCTGATGAGTTTTTGAGCTTGCGGAATATTAGTGGAATTTACTTTTGCGATAACTAGACTTCTAACGTCTTGACACCGCATGCCAAAATTATAGGGGCTTTCTGATTTATTTGGTCTCAGACAAATTAAGTCTTGTACTAAGCAATCTACATCTCGTTGATCTCCAAAACTTGAATTTAAAACGTTTTTTATTTCTTGCCAAGTGGCTAATTCTGTACGAGAACCTATCAACATAAGGGCTCTTCCCGTAAGTTTACCTAATATTGCTCGTAGAATAAAGGAGTTCATCTGATTATCTGTACCGGCAAATGTGACGATTAAACTTTCGCAATGGGCTAAAAATATTCCCAAAGTATGTGGGTTGCCTTCATAAAGAGGGATTGAATCTATGTACAACCGTAAAAGTTGGTAATTTACTGCAGGTGGTGTTAAAATGGGTGGTCTTATTAATTCGTCAGGCATTTTGTCAAAGTTGGTCCAAAGATAAAATTATTGTTGTTATTGAAATTCACGGATTTTCTCCTCTACGTGTGAACGCGATTAAATTATGATTACTTAAAATTAAGAAAGTGGAAATGATTGGAATGCTTTCAATTGGATTGCTCTCATTTTCTTGATTCTTCTTAGCCTATCTTACTTCTAGATGCCTATAGGTTCGAGACGATTTTTGTTCCTTTCCCCAGGACTTGGATTGGTCTGGCTTTGGCGATTTTTGTCCTCCACCAGGTTGTGTGCTGAATTGACTGCTTCTCCGTTGCCGCTTGAACACTTGGTTTCGACAGCAACCAAACTGGACGATTTGGTTCCGGATCCGATATGCCCTCGAATCACTAGTTCGATCACTACCGAAAAGTTCGATCTCCTGATTAATCGTTGATACGAAAAATTGCCCGTTCGATACGTTCAATTTTCAGGTGATCCTACCGACTGCGCCAATTTTGTTTCGTGTCCACGAGAAACGATTTTTAAAAAAGCAAAGTCAAAAAGCACGAGTGAATCTTTAGGTTTATTCGTTGCGAACGTTACAAAAAGACTAACTTAATAATATGAAAATACATTTCATTAAAGAAAAAGCAAATTAAGCATTTTAAGATAATGCGAAGATTGTTCGCGGAATACAGCAGTTGCATCTCATATTAATACAAACTATGCAATTCTACAATTATAACTCTCGGATGAATTACGTAAGCTATCCTCCTATTACGGATAAATCCTCTCTAAACATGCTCATCCAATATACTACATTTTTTTTTAAATTGGAGAATCTTGTTTATTTTCTTCTTCGATTATTGATCGCGACCGATGTTCTTATTGCGAAGTCGAGGCACGTTGAATGTGCGGTTCATATGGATCGACGTGTCACTAATCTGCATATTCAAATCGGATAGGTCTCATCAAATCACGGCTTTAATGCGAGTTTAATTACACGGGGTAATTGAGTTGTCCCCTGATACCAACTGAACCGAAAAGTGTAGACCCCTAAAACATTACACCAGGAGGCCCATCACAAACTTCGGTCCAAGTATTCTTTATTGATAGAAAATTATTAGTAGGTGGAGATAAGGAGAAATTGGCGAGGGTGATTTTCCAAAATGAGTATATCGCCCTCTTATTGACTCTGATTCAAAGAAATCACGAGCGGTTGGTGGAAGGTGCTCAAGTCATATTCTCTAACCGAAAAATTAGAGTATGATTGTGCATCGATCGAATAATTAAAAGCTCTTTTTTCCAGCTAGCGGCTTTCTTCATTTCGTCCGTCGCACGTGACCAAGGAATAATGCAATTATCACCGCTGTGGACCTTTTCTGATTTACACTTCTCTGACGAAAACTTAATGCGAATTTCTTGTTTTGCAAACGTCACGTGCAGGAATCAAAACGCTCCTGCATTCTATAAATTTAGTTGAGCCAGATAGTCGGTATAATTTCACTGTTCCTCGGCTTTTTCTCCGTCTTGATATTTTCTGATGGGACTTGACTTAATCAGAATTACGTCACATTTAGTTTCAATTTATTCCGGACTCCGGTATCGCCCCGGATTCACACCGCCATTACCGCGATGACGACGACAAAGATGCGATTCGATTATCCAATTTAATTAAAATTAATTGGTTTCGCAACGTTGCACCGCCAACAATTTTTATTAATTGAGTTTGCCGCCGACCGGGGCAACATTACTGTATACCGCTTTTAATTGAATTTTAACTCAGCCCTCGGCGACATATTTTCACCTCATAATGAAAGCTTCCTCACTTTCACTCCTAATAAAAGAAACTTTTGATGCTTGATAGAATAGAATTCAAAACATACGTGTTACCTGCGAGGGGACAATTGCAGTCAGACGCGTTCATATATTGTAGAACTGGGTAGAAATTGGGCTCAGCGACTGGATTCAGCTTTCCCGAAACCCGGATTTTCGCGATAAAAACCCCCTGATAAAGGAGATTTGTGGGAGGTTGCATAAAACACGCTCAACGCTGCAACCATATCTCGAAACGCCCTTTGAATGTAAAACCAACCTGCTCGCGACTCCCGGTTTAATTCACTCAAGGAAACGGAGTCGTTAGAGCACGGACCCCACCGCAGACCGGAATTCATCGCCTCTCAAAAGCGTCCAGACGCTATTTAATGAAACACTCCATCAAACTCCCGAAGGGCGATTACAGTTCTATATTAGATTTTTACTGGAAAAATAACAGGTCCAATGTTTTCACACATAGTAAAATTTATCTGGTAGGTATGTATGTACCTACATCGGTTACAATGATTACAATAAATAAAATCAACGAATTTAACTTCCAGATGATTTATGGATGTAATATATGAATGACGCATGAATGGTATGCATTTCATCCACGTTGGTTGAGGTTGATTAAGTATACATAAGTGTTATTTTGCGGAAATCTTGAATATTATAACATTATCGGCTTTATCATTAATAGTTATCTGGCACAGACGTAAAAATTCAAAACATTTTTCATTTTTGCTTTACGAACTTTGATAATACTAGCGGACCTTACATTAGTTATTGAACACATCAAATATAAACACAAGTTTCTAATGAGAATCCGCGAGGGTCGTGTGCAGCGTTCGACAATCGTAAAGCCAACGAAGCCAAACGTAGTCGTCGATTATCGTGCAATGGTTACAAAGACAAAGCAGCAAAAACAACCGGCAGTTTCTGCGAAATGGCTTTCCCCAAATCGAGAAAATCGGTATTGAAATTGCAATTCTGTGGGGGGAGCTTCCATGAGAATAAAACAATTTTTTCCTACCGTTCCAGAAATCTCATTAGGAAATGTAGATGGGAACCTAGTCATGGAATTCTTTTGTAGGTGCAAACCTCCGCTTGCATAAGAGCTCTTCACATCGTAAATTTTTAGAGTCTAAACTGAAAGAGAATACAGGGCAGGTGGAACTAAATGATGATATCGGTAGCCCCACGTCTCGGGAGGAAATTGCAATCACATCGTGAAGTAACGTTTAAGCATACTTTCTGTACGGGCAATGACTACAAGTCGCGCTTTGAATCTTCCCGGTAAAATAATTTGCCAACGTCAGACACGATTTTGCTTGAAAAGGCTAAAGTGATGCGACGATTTTTGTTATGTTATGGCGTACTCATTACGGTGCCTCTGGCAGCAACAAATTCAGTGTCTAGTTACCCATGTGGAACACTAACGACTGTAATTTATAAAGGTCGAGCGAAATGCATCAAATTATGTTTTCGCGAAAATTCGATCCGTTCCTGGGCGGGATAATTAATCTGTATAGAGTGACGTGCCGACGGCGGGAACAGGTGTGCGTCGGTGTGTGAAAAAATCGGGGGGTCGAACATGATGGTGTCCACTTTAACAAATCGGCGTCTGCCTAAATATTCTTCCTTCAATATTTGATATCGGTGCTCGGGGGCCTGGTCGCCGTCAGGAGCAGCTGTGCAAAGTCACACTTCATAACCTGCAGCAGTTTCCGCGTTCGCTATCTCACTAATATCTATAGTCGACGGATGATCGAGCGTCGCGAGCGTCGGCTTATTGGAAATTATATATCACTCGGTTCGGCTCTCGAACAATATGGTGGCTCCCGGTCTGAGAAATTAAGTAATCAATGACAGAGTACGGTTTCCTTACCTTTTCGGGAGTCGGCTATCTTTTTATTCTGACAGTAAATTTCATATATAAGTATATAATGCAGTCAGAACTTCTGGTCACGATTTCTTGCAACATCCGGTGCACCTTACATCTAAATCATATTACCAACTTTGGGTATACTTATAATCCTGAATATATGTCTTCGACGATTTTCCTCGCCCTGCATCCGCAGGCAATCCGGTTTAATGACGCATGAAAAATTTAACAGAAACCCCAAACCACGCACGTATACTCCCACGCGTTCAAATACGACGTAAGTTAACTTCATTGTTCGATGCTCTGTTAGAAATAGAAATCCTTATAGTCAGCCCTTTTGAGGTTAATTTCTATAAAATATATAGACACATATGCAGTTAAATGAGACGCAGTAATGTCGTCATGGCCGATTTTAGAACCGATGGATGCCTCAAGCCAATATACGTACTTACGTACCTATAGATATACGCGTTTTATTGCTCTTTCCGCCGTTTCCGCGCAATAGACTCGAAAACTTCAGCTGATGTTGAGACATCGAGAGAGTTTCTGGGTGATTTGGACTACTCGTGCTCAAATGAACGGGAAGCACAGTGAGAACCATCCATAACTCACGGTTTCTTTGGCTTTCTATGCAGCTTTCGGTTCGTCGTCGTTCATTCGTAGTGGCGTACACTTAGTTTTCGACATTAGGGACTGATTTATCGTTACATTAGCCACACCAACTAGAAGGGATACCCTGCCGCGACAAACTCCTCTAATCATCGCCATGAAATGATGGTTTGCTCTAATTGAATCATGCAATATACCTATCAGTTCTTGCAGCTTTCGGTTATTGAACATTGAAGAGAGTCATAGTTACTCCCGCCGTTTACCCGCGCTTGCTTGAATTTCTTCACGTTGACATTCAGAGCACTGGGCAGAAATCACATTGCGTCAACACCCGCTGGGGCCATCGCAATGCTTTGTTTTAATTAGACAGTCGGATTCTCCCGGTCCGTGCCAGTTCTGAGCTGACCGTTGAATGGCGGCCGAAGAGGACTTCCGGACGCCCGGTTAGAGGCGCACCCGGAGCCTCGCAGCAAGACGGTTCCGCGGGAGGCCAAGGCACGGGACCGAGCTCGGATCCGCACGCGAGCGCGCATCACCTCGCCCAGGCCCGGCACGTTAGCCGCGACCCGCTTCCCCGTCAAGCCCGACACGCCCCGATCCTCAGAGCCAATCCTTATCACGAAGTAAAGGATCCAATTTGCCGACTTCCCTTACCTACATTATTCTATCGACTAGAGGCTCTTTACCTTGGAGACCTGCTGCGGATATGGGTACGAACCGGCGCGACACCTCCACGTGGCCCTCTCCCGGATTTTCGAAGTCCGAGGGGAAGATCCGGACACCACCGCAAATGCGGTGCTCTTCGCGTTCCAAACCATATCTCCCTGCTAGAGGATTCCATGGAACTCGAACGCTCATGCAGAAAAGAAAACTCTTCCCGGATCTCCCGACGGCGTCTCCGGGTCCTGTTGGGTTCTTGCGGTCATATTCAACACAATTTTGGCCAGACAGCTCCAACTGCCATCTTGGAGCTGTTCAAGGGCAACTCTCGTTCCCAAGGAGGGTGACCCCGAAGATCCCAGCAACTGGAGACCCATTACAGTTTCCTCGGTCCTCTAGAGATTGCTGCATAGAATCCTCGCTACACGCCTGAGCAGCTCTCTCGAATTACATCCTTCCCAGCGTGGCTTCGTCAGGATTGACGGCACACTGGCCAACGTTATGATGCTCCAAGCATACATTCGTACCCGAGCCGATGCCTCCAAGGCACATAACGTTGTTTCTTTGGACATAAAGAAAGCGTTTGATTCGGTTTTTCATAACTCGGTTCGCCGAGCCCTTATCCGACACTCCATACCCCCTGGCCTAGTTAACTACATAATGGGCACGTTTAACTGCTCCACATCAATAAAAGTGGGCAACGAATTCTCGAGGAGAATGAAAATCCGCCGTGGCGTTCGTAAGGGCGATCCATTGAGCCCCATTCTATTTAATCTAGTCGTGAACGAACTGATGTTCTTAATAAACACATCATTCACGGGCGGGACTCTGCCAGGCGGCACAAATTGCGCCGGACTCGCGTTTACTGACGACATTGTCCTTCTGAGTGATAGCGATGTACGGATGGCTTCAATGCTTGATCTCGTCGGCACCTTCTTCAATAGACGCGGAATGTCTGTCAACCCAAAGAAATCCCGTGGCCTTTCTATGATCCCCGTTGAAGGGAAACTGGCCACGCGGCGAGACGGACTATTTAAAATCGAAGGTGAAAAGATAACTCCTGTGACGGAGATCAACCCATTTAGATACCTGGGTCACGGATTCACGAGCTCCGGAATAATGAAACCGGCTTTATCCAGCCTCCCTATTTGGCTACATAGACTTGGCAAGGCCATGCTCAAACCAGACCAGAAATTTAGCCTCCTGAAAGAGCACATAATACCACGAATGCTCTATGGTCTCCAGAACCCCCGAATAACCAAACAAGCTTTGAAGAGCGCTGATAGACTAACCAAAAGCTTTACTAAGGCGACTCTTCATTTAAGTAGTCATACCCCTGATAGCCTTCTGTATGGCAGGATACGCGACGGGGGCCTGGGACTGCCACAACTTACAAACCAAGTCCCTCATATTTTTAGACGGCGACTCGTCCGTCTGCTCAACACCATCGGACCGGACGAGGATCCCCCAATGAGCGCCGTGATGCAGTATGGCCTGTTTGAAAAACTAGAGGCGATGACCGGCCCTATCCCCCCGGCCCAACTCCACCGAGAGGCAATATCATCCAACCCATACTCGTCTGGGCTAGAGCAAGTGGACGAAGATTTCGCTAGTCGAAAATGGCTAACGGCTAGACCTGCCGGTTGGTCTGCCGGCGACTACATTAAGGCTGTCCAGCTGAGGACGAACAATCTTCCTACAAAGTCTCTCCCTTATATTCAAAAAGAGGAGCGGCGATGCAGAGCTGGATGCGCGCAGCAGGAGTCATTGAGTCATATACTCCAAACGTGCCACGTCACCCACGACGCCCGCATTAAGAGGCACAATAACATCGTGGACCGTATTGGTTCCCACTCCAGGTCAAAGGGGTGGAGGGTCGAGACGGAGCCCAGGGTTCGACACATGGACGGGCAGCTTTTCATCCCCGACCTGGTTGTCCACCACTCTGACAACTCCACTACGATCGCCGACGTTTAGGTCTCATGGGAGACCACGTCCCCTACTACTGTCCGAGACCTGGGAGAGAAAACGACTCGTCTACGACAACCAAAAATTCCGAGAAGCGGCGTCCGTCCGTTGGCCAGGACGGTCCCTGTCATTTACACCAATTATCGTAGGTGCCAAGGGCATCTGGCCTCGTGCGAACCACCCAGCTGAGGCGGCACTCCAGATCCCCCAACATCTAAAGGCGGCATGTGTCAATATGGCCCTAACATGGGGACCTACTCTTCACGCAATGTTCATGCGCCGCTGGCACCATTCTGATGCGAATAGACGTCCCCGACGGGGAGGGGGCCCCTGACGACTGCAGCCGATGACATCCTACGGACCCGAAATGCAGCTCTCCGCGGACCCCTGGATCAAGAAATAAATTAAAAATAAATTATATATACATATTTACACATTATCTTAAGCCATCTCAATGTATTTTCTTAATTATTACTAGAGATGGGTTTTCACCCGGAACGTTTCATTTGTTCCGTTCCTTCCCGGAATTTTGAAAACTGTTTTTTGTGATATTTCGATTCGTCGGACCAAGGGCTTCAATTTAATACCAAACACCCTATACAAATATAGAATCGGGGGCACTAGAAATGAAAAATATATAAAATCGCGGAAAATTCGAAATAGTACAAATTTGAGTCTGTATATCTCAAAATGATAAACTATAAGCACACCAATTCAATAATTTAATGATCATTTCATCGGTTAAAAGAAAACTTCGTGGAAAACCACTTAAATAAAGAGAAAAAAGAGCAAATTGCCTTAATTTTTTTTGTTAATTACGTTTTTGATTTTGAGTACCTACTATATGACTTTAGGCCCCTTTTCCCTAAAATAGGTCTCGTACTCGGTCTCATATTTGAGTTCGTACTCGGTTGATCTCATACATATTTTCATTATTTTCAGTAATTATCCTGTTTCCAGTCAAAAATTGAGACCATAACGCACATAAGTACAATAGAAACAGCTGTTTCTACTGATATTTACAAGAAAACACAAGTTTATACACAGTTTTATAGTGACGTTTGTGAATATTCCCGGCAATTTATGAAAATTCCCGGGAATTTGGGAATATTTCCGGAATGTTTCGAATGATTCCGATTAATGATTCTTCGGTCCAATCATTCCTCCCGGGTTTATTCCCAATTTCGGAACATTCCCGAACTGGGAATAAACCCGGCGACCCATCTCTAATTATTACTATTTACAACTCTATTGCCTACCACAGCTTGCCGCGTTACCAACCGATTCGTAATATCACTATTACTAATGTATGTACACCTTACAGAATGTCAATAAAGACTTTTTATAGCCAAATGCCTCGTCATCTAATTAGTGACGCGCATGAATGGATTAACGAGATTCTCACTGTTGTAACGACGCTCCCCGAGCGCCGTCACTTAAAGTCTGCTCCCGTCTTGTTTTCCCGCCAATTCCTTATCACCTCTGTCGTCACTGTTTGTTCTAGAATGTTCGATTCCCTCTCCCGCCTCCGAGGCTATAAAAGGCCGCCCCCGTTCCGGTTTCGCCAGTCTAGGTTAGACGCTTGAGTCAGATTTCCCACCTGTTCTCCGCTGTCGGGAAATAGCCCAGCAATCCTAAGTTCCGGTCAGTCCAGTCCAGTCTTTAATTTACTAACCGATCGTCGGTAACAGCCCGGTCAAAAGCCTTCTCGACTAACCCCATCCTGCGTTCCGCGTCGTCGGAAATAGCCCGGCGCATCCCACACCGAACAGTCCGCCACCTTCGGGTGTTTCCCGAACGGCCGTAACAAGCCTCCCGTGACACCGTTCCGGCGTTCCCGCCTGGTGTCGTAACTCGCCCCCGGCGAGCTCCGTTCCGCATTTCTGTTTCGTTACGTCTTTAGTTCTTAAGTCTAGTTTAAGCCGGCTAGGGTAGTTTAAGTTTCTGTCCGTTTCCGTCTGTGCCGTCGGACACTGCCGCCTATTGCGAAATAAAGTTAGTTCACAGACCCCTGGTGTTTCCGTTTCTCCGACTTAAGTTTGCTACCCCGGTAAGAGTGCTTCCTCTGTAAACGAAGCTGGCGCCCGAGACTTCCGCCCGACCGGAAGTGCGTCACAAATTGGCGCCCGAGCAGGGACCGTGAAGGAAGCCCGCCCCGTCCGATCCGTTCATCACCGAGAGGGACTATTGTGGACTTTGACGGACAGGGATGTCAAAGCCCACGAAGATGGATCCGTCGCCGCTCGAGGCCTCCGGTCCCGTGCCACCCGTTTCCGAGGTCCGGAAAGCCGCCCCCGTCTCGCCCGTTGGCCTGGAGGCCGCCGATATCCGCGTCGGTTGGGTCTACACCCTCCGCAAGGAGGACCTAGTGCAGGAAGCCTGGAAATTCGGCCTGCCCACCGTCGGCACCGTCGACGACCTCCGGCGCCGCATCGTCCGTTTCCTCAGGGAGGGAACCACGTCGGTCGGCACCGTTCCCCGGGAGAACCCCGGGATTGCCACGTTCGCGGCCGACACTCAACCGGCCGCCATTCCGCGTTGCGTCGAACCGCTTCCGACTCCCCGCGCCGTCGAGCCCCTGGACACCGCTCGATGGAACGTCCGCTTCAACGGGAAAACCGACCCCGTTGCGTTCCTGGAACGTTTGTCCGACGTTCAAACCCGTTACCGGATCACCGACGACCGTTTGCTCCTCGTCCTGCCCGATTTGTTGACCGAATCCGCTCTTTTGTGGTACCGGAACAATGTGTCCGAATGGGAGACGTGGACCGCGTTTCTGGCAGACTTTTCCGCGTTCTACCTGCCGCCGGATTACCGCATCCACCTGCAGGAGCAAGTCACGAAAAGGCTCCAGTATCCGCATGAATCCGGCGCGGAATACGTCACCGCCATCCGCACCCTGGTACGCCGCCTAGGGGACGTCCCGCTCGAAGAGGAGCTATTCTGGCTCCACCGCAACCTTCGGCAGGAATATCGCCTGTATATTCGCCGGTCCGATTTCGATACCGTACGCGACTTGATAAGCCGGATCAAGGAATACGAGGCCGTGATCGGCGATAGCACGGCGACAAAAACTCGGCCGCCGATAAGCGCGGATAACGCGAGCCTCCGACCAGTGACCTTCACTCCGACGCGTGTCCAGACGCCGGCCGACGCTGTCCCGTCACCGTCATTGTCGCCTCCCACCGGCACCGACTCGCGCGTCGGGAACCTGCGCGAGGCATGTTGGCGATGTGGTAGTACTGCACACCGCCGGGCCGACTGCCAATCCAGTCCGGTCCTGTTTTGTTCCCGGTGTGGGAGAAAAGGGGTTTTCTCGCGGGATTGCCCCTGCCCCCGGTCGGAAAACTGAAGATGAGTCCGGTCCCCAGGAGACCCGCCGGACTCTCCTCCAACACCGCTTTGGTCTCCAAATCCGTCGAGGACATCCGCCCCGAGTTGAAAATCCGGGTGAGCGACCGTCAATTTACGGCCCTGCTAGACACCGGAGCTACGCGCTCTTATGTCAGTGCAGAGGTGATGTTATGGTGCAAAGAGCACGGGGTTGGAACCGTTTTCACCCCTGATGAGACGACCGTTACACTCGCCGACGGCCGGTGCCGGGAAATTCATTCCGGTATCCGCCTAGTGTGTGTAGTCGCCGAAGGCTCCGTCGATTTCCAATTTCACCACCTGCCCGGATTACCGCACGATTTTCTGTTGGGGAGCGATTACCTAAAGCACACGGGGTGTGTGATCGACTTCGCACAGGAAAAGATCCGTCACCTCGGAGTACCGGCCGGAACGACCGTCCCGTCCCCAGCGCCCATCCCGGAAATCGCCAGTATCGCCACCCCGGTTAGTGAGAACAGGCCGCTCTTGTTTGGTCCCGACCTCACCGACACCGAACGGAAATACTCGGCCGAAGTTTCCGGCAAAGATGATACTCGACGCTACACGACGCCGCCACGGCGACCAGTGACGTCGGCACGGGACACGAGGAATTCCTCGGAAAAATTCCGGAAAAATGCCGCACGTCCGAAATTGGCCGCGCCACCGGAGCCAGTCCAGCCTGGATCCGGGAGCCCGTTTACGTCACCACCGATGACGTCATGGGATGCAGCGAAGGCGCTATCTCTCCGAGATCGCCGCCAGCCACGCGCGCGTGGATTTGTGTTACCGCCCGGATTTGCGCCCCCGATGAATCCTCTCGTTGGCGTACCGGGAGAACCACCCCATCCGGCCCTTCGGCACCGAACCCCGTCAGCTCCGTCACCGGAAACGACAGCCACCGGCCAGAGTCGCATCGCCGGGCCTGTGTGGACGGCGTGCTGGCGGTGTGCGAAGCAGGGGCACGACCGGACCACCTGCAAGCGACCGCGGGTCCTGTTCTGTTCCCGGTGTGGAGTACTCCACGTTCTCTCGCGGGACTGCCCGTGCCACTACGTGCCCCGACTGCCCGGGAGTACCCCCGACCACCGGAAACGTGAGAAGTGCCGTCCGGAAAGTTCAGTCCGGTTGTTGTCCGTAAAATCTGCCGTGTTGTGATCCGCGTTAAAACTGAAGTGATTGTGCCGTCTTCGTCGAAGCGCCGGCCATCCTTGTTCAACGCGCCGGTCATCTTTGTTCGACGCATAGACTGTTCCCCGTTGCGTTCTGCGACCACAGCGTTCGTCGAAGCCGATACTGCAGATCGTCCGTCTGTTTTGTTTACGTTGTAGTTTTTGCAGTCCAGTCCTGTCCGACTACCGGCCCCGCTCCGGTCTCGACCGTGAGATTCGTTGTCGCGCTCCGTCCGGCGAACTTAATTTTGATTTTCCGAAATTGTTTAAACTGCTTGTTTTTTTTTTTCCTTGAACCTTGGGGTTCTACCTTGTAATTTTGTTTTTAATTTCCAAATTTAATTATTTTCAATTTTTCTTAATTTAGCTCCGGGTTGTAGTTTTATTCCGGCTTGTCCGGAAACTAAATGTTCAGTCGAGGGTAAACGTTCTGACGCTGTGATGTCCATGTGATAACCCGCTCTCTTTCAGGAAATTTTGTAAACAAAATTTTTGTAACGAAGGAGGGGTGTGTAACGACGCTCCCCGAGCGCCGTCACTTAAAGTCCGCTCCCGTCTTGTTTTCCCGCCAATTCCTTATCACCTCTGTCGTCACTGTTTGTTCTAGAATGTTCGATTCCCTCTCCCGCCTCCGAGGCTATAAAAGGCCGCCCCCGTTCCGGTTTCGCCAGTCTAGGTTAGACGCTTGAGTCAGATTTCCCACCTGTTCTCCGCTGTCGGGAAATAGCCCAGCAATCCTAAGTTCCGGTCAGTCCAGTCCAGTCTTTAATTTACTAACCGATCGTCGGTAACAGCCCGGTCAAAAGCCTTCTCGACTAACCCCATCCTGCGTTCCGCGTCGTCGGAAATAGCCCGGCGCATCCCACACCGAACAGTCCGCCACCTTCGGGTGTTTCCCGAACGGCCGTAACAAGCCTCCCGTGACACCGTTCCGGCGTTCCCGCCTGGTGTCGTAACTCGCCCCCGGCGAGCTCCGTTCCGCATTTCTGTTTCGTTACGTCTTTAGTTCTTAAGTCTAGTTTAAGCCGGCTAGGGTAGTTTAAGTTTCTGTCCGTTTCCGTCTGTGCCGTCCGACACTGCCGCCTATTGCGAAATAAAGTTAGTTCACAGACCCCTGGTGTTTCCGTTTCTCCGACTTAAGTTTGCTACCCCGGTAAGAGTGCTTCCTCTGTAAACGAAGCTGGCGCCCGAGACTTCCGCCCGACCGGAAGTGCGTCACACTGTCCCTACCTACTTCTGGTCGAGTGCGGACGTGCTATTTCGTGGCTCTCCAAAATCGATTTCCAGTGGTGCCATCCCCGGACTTTTTCTTTTTTTTCTTCGTGAACTTCGACGTGTGGACGGATCTCACCTCGGTGCGGTAATTATTTTTTCGCCCTAGGGGCTCCTTTTCCGTTTAGGGGCTCTTCCCCTGTTCCTTCAGAACGTGTCCGTTTAACCTTAAATCTACTTTCCTCTTTATCGGGGCCATCCCTTAACTTTTTCGAAATTTTTCTCCGT